>PVIA01002086.1:0-230423 GCA_004024845.1 Tonatia bakeri | reverse complement strand
TTTTTTTTTAATGGGGTCGTAAAATTTATACTATTGGGAAACTAGCTTGTTTCACTTAACAATGTACCGTGAACATTTTTCATATCATTAACTATTCTCCAATATCATTTTAATGGCTACATGAATACCTTTTTATGCATTGCAAGAGTATAATAAATCAATCCACTATTATTAATTAGTTAGGCTTTACTTATATTTTGTTTGTTATTACAAACAATGTCAAATATTTTACAGGTTTTATGACTTCTCTGGCCCTTGGTTTTCTGATTTGAAAAAAAAGGATAATAATAATACTTCTTCAGAGGGTTGTGTGAGAAATTAAATGAGCTAACAAGTGGCATACTGCAAGTGGTCAGAAATTATAAACAATCGTTCTCATGCTGCTGTAAACAACTGCAATAATTTTGTCCACCCTTTGATATATTTGGAATTTCTAGGTTAATGGTGTTATATTTTCATGCCTTTTGTTATATAATGGAAAACTCACTTTCCCCAAAATATACCCATCTATATACATGACAGCAATGTGTTAAAACATCCATTTCTCTGCATCTTCATTGACTGACCTGGTTCTTGGAACTAGGCTTTTGTTTTTTTGTGTAATAAGTATAAAGTTGTTATCTCTCTGCTGTTTTAATTTGCATTCTTCTGTGGATGAACATTCTTACATTGGCATATATATCATTTCTAATTATTCAGTTTTGAATTTCCTGTTACTGTCCTTCATTCAGTTTAATAAAGAACTTTCATCATTGTTTTATTGAATTGCAAAATATATTAATATATTTAAGGTAACAACTGTTTTATATTCATATATATCTTGCAATTTTATTTGTTTTTCAAATTTAATTATGTATGACTTTTCATATCCATGTAGAAGATATAAACCTTATGTAACTATATCCCAAAATCTTTCCTCCAATGGAGTCATATTTATAAAGTTCTTCTTTAATCTAAGACTATATAAATACTCAACTATACATTTTGCTTTAGAAGTTGTATTGATTTAATCTTCATTTAGTGTTTTAATCAAAGTTTATCATGCAACAGAGATGTCTTATTTTATTCCCCACGAATGGTAAGCTGATGAGTTTAATATTCAGAACTTTTACACTTATATGAAATTATTTTGTAAACTACTTTTTCCTGAACTTTTTTTCTAGTAGTAATTAGAAAAAACAAAATAATTACTATTTTAGAGATGGTGATTTAATAAAACATTTCTTGGAATTTTTATTTTAAAAAAATCTTTCAGTTTTACTTTGAAAGCTGAAATAGTATTATTGTACTGCATTAAATTTTAAATTAAAAATGTATATGTGAAGTCTTTTTAGTACTGAATTTTCTTATTCAAAATGTCAAATATATTTCTCCATTAATATATATCAATATATTTTAATTTATATCTTAATATATGTTATAGTGCTCTTGATATTAACACCAGATATTTGTGAGTATAGTCATAAATATTTTATAAATTTTTATCATGAATGGTTTTTCTTATGTTGATATAAGCACTAACCAGTGACAACATGAAAATAAATCTATTGCTTCATGTTCAAATTTTCCAAGTTCATATCATTATTTTTGGAAATGTTGGAAAATTATATTTAAATGTTTATGTTCAGTTTTAACCAACACAAAAGAGAGGAAGAAACATTTTTTTTCTGTTCAAAAAAATAGTGGGTGGAGTCACGTCAGAGAGGAGATAGCATATTTGTTTCGAGTTGAGAAGTGTGTGACCTGCCAATTCTGTCATTTCGGTGTTTTTACTAAAACATGTTAGTTTCCTTTCTTGGCCATTGCAGGAAGAAAACATTATATATATATTTTTCAGCTTACTGAAAAAGATAGAAAGGATAGAAAGTCTAATCTTTTTTTATTTATTAAAAGCTGATGTCATCTAACATGCTGAAAAATTAATATATGATTGGGAAGTCACTAGAACTGTGTAGGATTAGCACCTAACACTTACACCACTTCTTTCAGTTTTCAAAAATCCTTTAATATATTTTACCTCATTTTTAAAAACAAATTTATAATATGGGCAGCTTCTATGTTTTTATCAATTTAAATGTGAAAAAAATAATGAGTCTAAATAACTATCCACAGTACTGCAGTCAGTAATTCAAAAAAAAAAAAAAATACTAGGACTAAAAACTAGGTTTCCCAGCTTCTATGCTAGGGGCCTTTACAAAACAGCCATTCAGCTGGCCGACTCCTCTTATTTATATCATTTGGAATATCTTCAAATTTTGGATATAATAAAAATATTTTTTGAATGTACAGATATTTGCCTTATATGACATGTTATCTGGCAACTGTTATTTATTAACTGTTATTTAGTTAACGTGCACATGTTTCATTGAACAAAATGTAAAACAGCTGAATCACTGCAAGTTAACAGCAATTCAGAAAGTGCTGCTATGGACCAAAGCCTTAGGTATTGGCACAAATAAGAACTGATAAGATGCAAACAACATATTATTCAGATTTGACTGTGTGTGTGTGTGTGTGTGTGTGTGTGTGTGTGTGTGTAATAAAAAATAATCCCAAATCTTTGTGGTTTAAAATTGTATTTCTCTCAAACTACATGATCCATTTTGGGTGAGCAGGAGGGTATTGCATTTATATAGCAACTTAGAAACCCCCCTGACATTTTTTACACTTTTCCCCACAACCTGGGTGACAGGAGGGGGAAGTATGGCACGCCACTCTCTGGTTATTGAAGGCCAACACATAAGTAGCTCAGATCACAAGGCTGTGCCTAATTTGAAAAGAGTGAGGAAGTGCAATCCTAACTGCAAACAGATAAAGTTATATAAAAATGGAAAAAACCTAACTGCTATTGAAGGATATTGACATTGAGTTAGAATGTCTATTCTACTACAATTTCTAACTGTGTCTACTTATATGACTAAAAAGCTCTATGTTCCTACTACTTGTAAGCTGTAGTTTTAAACCAGTACATTAACTACAATAGCCACCAGTCACATGTGGCCATGAGAATGTAAGTGTAATAACTGACATTAAATAAAAGTAAAAATTTATCTCATTTACATTGACTGCATTTCAAATGACTGAGAGTCACATGTGGCTACCACAGTGGGCAGTACTGATACAGAAAATTTCCTTTACCACAGAATGTTCTAGATAATTATGCTAAGGAATATTGTTGGTGTTTGTCTGTATTATTATGAGGTAAGTTAGATAAGATATATCTACATTTTACAAATTCCACACGTGAGATTTTGTTTGATCGATCAGCACTAGTCCCAGGTTATAATATTTACAGAGTAGGACACAAACCAGGATTTTGATAATCATGTGTTGTCACAAAATCAGTTCCGTAAACATAAAGTAGATAAAAGCCTTCTTAAAAAATTTATAAGACCTGAATTTATTTAGCAACTCCCCTTAGTACCACTTAGTACCATTTAAACTTTGACAGTTCTATGTTATATGTACATAGTGTGTGTGTGTGTACTTAAAGGTGGTTAAGGGAGTGGCCAGGACAATGATGGTGAGAAAACAAAACTTAAAAGCCAGTCATACCTGGATCAAGGTACAATGATGATCTTTATTTAGGTTGTGTAACTAATAACCTTCAATGTCTTAAATTCAGGGCATTTGAAATATGAGTAGACAAAGCCAAAGGGAGGCAGAATGGAGGGTGGGAAGTGGGGATGGGTGCAGTGGGGGGAGTGGTAGGAGAACAATGGAGACAACTGTTCTCGAACGACATTAAAAAAAATGTTATTTTTCCTGCATATTTTTCCAGGTTGATTCAAATAATTCATTATTTGTGAAAAGAATAAAGTACCATTTTCTATTTATTGAAAAAAGAAAGAAATGAGAGTTCAATGTATATCAGGTCCAACCAGTAGGAATTCTAAGTTAAAAATTATTAGCCCTGGCTGGCATAGCTCAATGAATTGAGCGCGGGCTGTGAACCAAGCATTGCAGGTTTGATTCCCAGTCAGGGCACACGCCTGGGTTGCAGGCCATGTCCCCCAGCAACCACACATTGATGTTTCTCTCTCTCTCTCTCTTTCTCCCTCCCTTCCCTCTCTAAAAATAAATAAATTTAAAATAATTATGTATCAGTATGTTTATTAATACCTTTGCTAACAACTGCTTTGTATTTTATTGAATTCTTTCCTTCTGGTTAAATATTTTTTAAAAAAATATAGTTCCCTGGTTCTTTTCATATAAGTCTAGGGTTAATTTACTCTCAATCTTTGGTAGTCTTAAAATGTCTTTAAAGGTTACATTATTGACAAATAATTTACCTTAATATAAAATTCTAGGTTGACAATTATTTTCTTCTTCCAATACTTTAAATATATCAATCAATGGTCTTGTGTTACATATTATTGCTGAAGAGAAGCCTATCTTTAATCTATAAAATTATTGTTTTTATTTTGTAGTAATAGTTGTCATATAATTCTTAAAGTTTTTCTGTCTTTTACTTTGATGTTATGCATTTTCATTATGGAGTATCTCATATAAATTTCTATTTTTCCAGTTCAAGATTCAATGTGTTTCATCTATATCAAGAACCATATATTTCTTTATTACTGAGAAATTCTTAGTCATTATATGTTCAAATATATACATTTCTCATTTAATCTTTAGTGTCCCATACATTTATTTATACTTTCTATTTTTTATTTCATTGAGCTACATTTTGGGCTACGTCTTGAGTTTTATCGTTTGGTTCAATAAATACCTTTAGCATCATATGTCTGATCTATACTTTGTCATTAATTTAAGTTATCGATATTTTTTCAAAATTTAGTCCAGAAGTTCTCCTTAATTATTTACATATTTCCTGAGTGTTTTCATCATATTATGTTCTTGGTTATGGTTCTATTTTATCTTTATCTATTTAAACACTTTATTTCTTTCAGTTTATTAGTTATACTTATATTGTAAATTCTCTTTGTAGTGTTGACTGACTCTCCCCCACTGTGTACCACTTCATATTGGGTTTGTAATGTTGGTTACAGACTCATCCTTGGGAGTTATTTTATTGGTGTGCGTATGTGTGTGTGAATCCTCTCTGTCCTGAGTTACTGAAGGAGAGTTTGATTTGCTTCAGCTCATGACCATAATACTTCATTAGTTCTTCATCACTTTTTAAAATTTCTCAACTTGTGGGCTATTTATCTGATGATATTACAACATATTACCCCAACAGGGCAGTGAAGAAACTAAACAGGACCATTATAACAAGCATAAACCAGAATTGTCCTGGACTGACAAGGACATATAATCATTGTATTCTTGTACTAGAAGAATACTGAGAATGTGGATAATACAACTCTGAGTGGAACATGAATATATATAGTTTTTATCTTAGGTAAAAAAATCCATGGATTGAGCGCGGGCTGCGAACCAGGGCACATGTGTCCCAGTCAGGGCACATGTCTGGGTTGCAGGCCACGGCCCCCAGCAACCGCACATTGATGTTTCTCTCTCTCTCTCTCTCTCTCTCTCTCCCCCTCTCCCTCCCTCCCTCCCTCCCCTCTCTAAAAATAAATAAATAAAATCTTTAAAAAAAATAAAAAAAAAATCCTGGGACATTGGAAATTTTTATTAAGGTCCCTTTGACTCCTAAGGAGAGGTTTCTACTCCCATTTTGTGGACTAGACAAGTCCCAGTCCACAGGCATCTTTGGGCTTTACTGAGGCAGTTCTGTTCCTGCGCCCTGCACAGGATACACCGTGTGATTTTCAGCCCCAACTTTCAGTCCTTAAAAGGCTCATTTCTAGTTCTAATCTGCAAATAAATGATTCTACTTCATATCCAACTCACATTCACTGCTCCTGGGCATTGTCTTGATTTGGTTTAGATGCACAGTTACATTTTAATTTTAAAAACTCTTTGTTATTCAACATTATTGTATGATTGCTTGGAATAGAAGTAGAGGGTTTTTTTTAAAAAATATATTAACTTACTCCACTGTATTTGTGAGTACAATTTTAGATAATTTTCATATTGCTTAAAAGAACATAAGATGACCATAGGTATTGTTATATTTCATTTCTGTTTACTTATCTCTTCCTCAAAGGACTCTAATAATTTTGTAATTTCTTTACTAGTTTACTGGCTATGTCCTCTACAATTTTTCCTTTCTTTTTTGATTTATGGTTTCCCCAATATAGTACAGTTCCAGTACAAAACAAGATTCTGTACACAAATGTTGTGTTACGATATTGCCAAACCTTTGACAAAGAGGACAGACTGTGTCAGGGGTGGTCAGCACACCAGAGCCTGAGAGCATTGGAGCTTGAGAGCTAAAACTGAATTTTGCAATTTCAAATGATTGGAAAAAGTTAATAGAATATATTTTATGTAGGAATTCAATATGAAATTCAAATGTTGTTGTTTTATAAATTTGTATTTAACTCAGCTACTCTCTTTCCTTGATGTATTTATTATCTATGGTTGCTTTCCCATTACAAAGGCAGAGTTGAGCAGTCATAACAAATTCCACTGGACCTGCAAGCCTAAAAATTTTATCCTGTATTGTACAGGAAAAATTTTCTGACCTATGCCCTACATTATTAAATGAACAAGATGATGACTATTTTTTAATGTAGAATTTCTGTGATTAACATCAATGAATTTTAACTGAATTAGTGGCACAAAAATAAGTTTATGTGACATTGTACTTCGGAATTGGAGAGAAGTGTATTAGTAATGTCATTATTAATTAGTTTGTAATTTATCAGAACTTTTAGTACTCTCAAAAGCAAAAACAAAAATAGGAAATGACACATAATGGAAGGAAAGTTATAGTAGAAATGTTTGTGATTATTATGAAAGCAGTTTTTAAATAAGTTTCAGTATTGAAGAGCACAGAAAAAAATAACTAACATTGAAAAAACAGAAAATTTACTATGCAAAATCTTGATGGTTGGAATCTTATAACTTCATGAAGTGCAGAGGGATGAAAAAAATTAGCTACATTCAGTATAGATCAACACCAATTATACTAAGAGAAATAAAAGCCATATGCTTTTCTGGGGAAATGCTCAAAGCAGGAAAAAAAAGAGAAGACAAAAACTGATATTAGCAAAGGAGACTGAAGGTTTCTTCTCTGAGAGTCAGATCAGTTTCCATTAACACGTGGAAGGGACTACTGGGAAACAACTGATTACAACAACAATGAAAAATTTAAAGTATGATATAAATAAATCTGATAACATTTCTAGATAATAGACATATCTTTTTCTACATTCATTGTTTAAAAGAAGACATCATTGGAGTGCTAACCTTTTTAAGTGTTGAAGGATCTATAATTGCTCAGGTAGTCTTTGGAAATACATTAGTTTAAATTCTGAGGAACTAGACCAAATTAAAACAGATTGTTATTTTAAGTGCTCTTGAATTTACGAAGATATTTATAAAATGTTTGTTCATCTATGTTTCAATTTCTGGGGAACTGTACTTTTCTATGGGAGTGCGGAATTTGAGAAGAAACTACCTTCACTGAGGAAGCATCCAATGAGGAATTTGTTCATAACTGGATACACAGCTCCAGGGCCTATTAGGAGTGATTGGCTATGTTATAGACATTGCACTAAGTGATTTACATTGATTATTTAATTTAATATTCACGAGACATTGACAACTTACTCAGCTTTAAACAAGAGAAAATTAAGACTCGCAGAAAATAAATTATACATCTGTTTTCTAGCTAGTAGAAAGCGGCAAATCTGACTTAGAAGTGGTGTGTCTTTCTAAATATAAAGCATACTATTCTCTGCTTATATCTATGGCCTGATTATCCCAGAACAACCTAAAACTCATAAAAATACAGTTGAAAGGTAACAATTAAAGCCTTTCAATTCATTTAGACTGGGCTTTAGTGTTCAAGCTGGATAATACCGAGTCTTAACTAGAAAATTCTTTAACTGCTTGAACTTCACTCTCCTCATCTGTGAAATGGCTGAAATATTACCTACTACATGGAATTGTTGCGGAGGCCAAATAGGCTAATGGAGGCAAGACAACTAACACAGTGCCTGGCTCGTGGAAAGTGTCCACTGCATAACTGCTGTCATTACCAATGTCTGCTCCGGCAACATCTCTGTGGTTTCTGTGCAGCGCCTCAGTCTTTCTCCAGGCAGCCTCACTCTCTTCCTGCTGAACCTTATCATTACCTCTGCTGTCATTTAGCATGCTTTAATATCTGTCTCCAGCATAGCATGTAACACTCTAGCAGATCTCGACTCATTATTAAAATGATAACAAAATTTCATTTTATAATTAGTTTCTTAACTCATTCTACAATAATTGAATAGACTGGATTTTAGCTCTGAGAGGGTTTTTTTGCCCTCATAAAGTACACAGATAGTAAATAATTAACAAAAAATCAATTTCAAGCAATGACAAGTATTATAAAAATTATATTATTCCATGTTGATATCATAAATAAAATATAATTACATGAAAAATAAAAACATTATAATCTAAGAAAAAGAAAACAGGGTAAAGGATGAAGACAAGATGTTTTACATAGGCCATTTGGAAATTGCTCTTTTGAGGGACCCTTGAGAAAAGACCAAAGTGAAGCCCAAGGGTGAGCCACACCCAAGTTCAGGAAGAGACTACAGCAGCCAGAGGAATGGCAGATGAAGAAGCCCATGTGTCCCTGGTGTGGTGAGCCAAGAGGTCAGAGCAGAAATAAAATTGAGAAGATAGCAGAGATCAAACTTAGTAGCTTGGACTATAATATAAACATTATGGGAATCCATGGGAGAGTTTTGAGTAGTCGAAACATGATTTAATTTATGTTCTTAAAAGATCCCTCTGGTTTCCTTTGGGGGAGAAGATGAGGAAAGGATGTCAGTAGTGCAGCTACATTGCTGGCTCTTGTCGAGGACAGAAGGAACTGTGGCCCTTATGAGTGATCAGAAGATGGTGTGATATGATCTCACCTTTAACGGGAACCTAAACAACAAAACAAAGAAACACACAAAATATAGTCAAAGACACTGAAATAGAGGACAGGCTGACAGTGACCAGAGGGGAGAGAAGAGGGAACTTCAGGGGAGAATGGGAAGGGTTTACAGGAACAAATTTAAAGGACACATGAACAAAAACTAGGGGGACGGTGGAAATGGGAAGGGAGTGGGGAAGGATGGGTGGGCAGGCTGGAATGGGAGTAAAAGGGAGAAAACTGTACTTGAACAATGATTAAAATAAAATTAAAAAAAAAGATGGTGTGAAGCACTCTGATTTGGAAGATAGTTTTAGGTGAAGACAATAGGATGTGTTACTGGATCAGATATGAAATTTCAAATGTATTTTATATTTTAAAAAAGAGATATTGGATTCATCATTTATACAATAACAAATGAGAAATTTATGAAAGCAACTTATAGCTAACTAGGACTAAATCAAGGGTTGCATAAAATAATGTTTCTTTTAAAGCCAGACCCTGTGACACATGCAGAATAGCACATACTGCTTATAAATTGATGCTCTTTAAAGTTAAAATGCTTAGAATTTATAAATTAAATGCAAGCAGATATTGGTAAGATGCGTAAACGGTGTTTAGTCACCCTCTGTCTGGATCTCCCAACACTAACAACCCATCTCTAGCTATTTTCTGATGTGATTAACAAACATTTTCTTTGTCTTCTGTGAAAGGCTGCACCAGTGCTCTTTCAAGCCCCTGTCTCTCTTTCAATCAGATTGCCCTGCAGCCTAAGCACTTCTTAAAAAAATAAAATCAATATCCACAGTATTTAATTAATTAATTTATTTATTTGATATATACCACATACTTGCTTGATTATTGGCTAATCACATGAAATCTATATTCAACATAATCTTGAGAGAAATCACTCCTAATAAACTAGTTAAAAGATGAGAGATGATCACAGTCATTTGGGCAGTGCTGCTGGTGGCCTGGGTGCCATCCAGCCTTAGTGGAGGATGTACACATGGTGAAATCAAACAAAGAGAAGGTTTGCAATTCTTGGTCTTGGTCCTCCTGGGCCTGACAAGCACAAGAGCAGGTCCGAGGCCCCAGAGTCTGGCTACTTCTGCAGCAAGACAGAGGTAAGCCACCAAGTATGGATGAGACACTGGGTACCTGGAGATAGTCTTTCTTTTTGCTGCAATAAATCTTGTCACAATACCCCTCCTCTTATGCATGTATTTTTGAAGTGCTTTTTCTGTGATATCACAAAAGAATCCTGTCTCCACTGGCAATAGTGCTGGGTAGGAATATAACATGGAATGTAATCTAGATTGGAATTCTAGAGAAGCCTTTGTTGGGTGAATAATTATTTCATTTAATCTTTAGTAATGGTGTCAGATAGCTTAATATTATACCTATTTTATAGTTTACAAAAGATGGCTAAGAAGGGCTTGAGAAAATATAATGAGCAAATCACTGTCAGAATTGATAATCTAATCTTTCCAGTTCCTAAATGAATGTTGCTTGAGAGATCTACTTGAATTCCACTTCCACATTGTGATGATTCTTTTGATGACCCATCCTGTCTAGGCTACAGCCCTAGGCATTCAACCAAAAACTAAGATATTAAGTTAGGCATTGCTGTAAAGATATTTTGTAGATGTGATTAAAGGCCATAATTAGTTGATTTTAGCTAAGAAAGATTATCCTAGATGCCCTTGGTGGATCTTAGTCAATCAATTAAGAGGCCTTAAAAGCACAACAGGACTTGAAAGAGGAAGAAATTCCACTGTGCAGCAGCTTCAGCTCATGGTCTAGAGTCCCAGCTTGCCTGTCTGTCAGCCTGCTCTACAGCAGTGAGGCTTGCCTAGCAAGCCCCTCTGACCATACCCAGCAATCCCTTGCTCCAGATCTCTCAATTTACACCTCTCATTGGTTCTTCTCTTGTTGAAGTCTAACTGATGCAAGCATTTGACTATGTACCTGATACAAAGAACATTTGGATAGCTCTTCAAGTACCAGTGAGAGATTTCATAAACAAATGAGTTAGAAAAAAATATCTAAACCATTTTTAAGAAGAATTTTTAAAAAGTTATTTGCAAGTGTTACACTTTTGTTCCTATTTATTTATATGATTTTCAAAAACAGGACTTTAAACTTCTATGGCACAAAGCTGAAGAAAGGATTAAAATAAAGGGTAAGCTTTTATCTCATGACCACAGGAAAGCATTAAATTAGATTAGAGATGACTGGTTTTAGGTTGCAACCCTGTTACTTTCAAGCTTGTCACCTCAGAAAGGTCAGAGAGCTTTTGTGAACTTCCCCTTTCTTAATGTCAAATGAAGCTCATGACTGCTTTCATACTTATCTCTGGGCTTGCTGTGAGCACTAACAGAAATTATGGATGTGAAAGCACTTTGCTTAGCATTAATGCTTTTGACAAAATAATGCAGAGGGCAACAGTGGATTCAATTCTGATTCTGTGTTATATGTTTGATCTGCAGCAATGCCTCAGCAGCATTGCACAGGTAAGGGCATGGGTGCTTCTTTTTTATTATGACTTACATAGATGCAAATTATAGGTAACAGAACACTGTTGATATTACATGTCAGAGCACACTAGAAGATAGAGTAAAAAGATTATAATCAAGTTGTGCAGTCTATTCAGTCATCATGCTCTCTGAAACATGTCAATTGCTATTTCCTAGAATTTGACTCAGTTACTGAGATCATTAGAAAGTGTACCTGCTCTCAGTGGGCACTACTGACAAAAACTGAGTAACAGGAAACAAACACACATGTACACACACACCCATATGACACATTCCCATACACGTTATTATGAATCATTTTCAGATTTCTCATTGTCATTATTAGTTGTATAAAAATATGTTATGTATCTTTTTGCTCTGCACTAAAACTTTTTGTATTGAGGTTTCCTTCCTTCCTTCCTTCCTTCCTTCCTTCCTTCCTTCCTTCCTTCCTTCCTTCCTTCCTTCCTTCCTTCCTTCCATCCTTCCTTCCCTCCCTCCTTCCTTCCTTCCTTATTTCTTTTCTGGTCAGGAAAACAAAGGGTTAAGTAAGGTGGGAGAATAGATTAATTTAGACCAGTGATGTTCCTTGGTCTTCCTTCTAACTTCACCAAGATAATAGAAAGAAAATGTAAAGATATTATACATGACTTTTGCCCTGGCTGGTGTAGCTCAGTGGATTGAGTGCGGGCTGTGAACCAGGCATTGCAGGTTCGATTCCCAGTCAGGGCACATGCCTAGGTTGTAGGCCATGTCCCCCAGCAACCACTGATGTTTCTCTCTCTCTCTCCCTCCCTTCCCTCTCTAAAAAATAAATAAATAAATAAATAAATAAATAAATAAATAAAATCTTTCAAAAAAAGATATTATATATGACTTTCAAAGATTATTGTTATAGAGTTAATGGCTGAAAATTTTAAAAGTTCTTACAACCAGTGAAGAAGTGGCCTTGGCTGATTAGATCAGTGGGTTAGAGCATTGTTCCATTCCCATGTGCCAAGGTTGCAGTTTTGATCCCTGGTCAGGGCACATACAAGAATCAACCAATGAATGCATAAATAAATGGAGCAACAAATTGATGTTTCTCTCTTCCTCTTTGTCTCCCTAAAATCAATAAATAAAATAAAATTTAAAACCAATTAAGAAGCATAAGAAAATAAACTCCTTTCTATACCATGTCTTTTATTGATGTAATAATTTTATATTCATCCATCTGAATAGCTACATGTATAAGTAAACAGATGCTGTAAGTAAAAGTAGATGCTTTTGCTAATGAGAGAAAAAAGGAGAAATATTATGTAATGTTCTTTGCCTTTAATATTTTATTTAATTTTTATTAATCTTAAGGCAATATAGATTAGAAATTAAGTGGCTTGTCCAAGGTTAAGCTGACCAAAAGATCTTCTATTTCATATGAAAAAGTCCTTCATACAAAGAAGCTGTTACCTGACATGGTTTAATGAAAATACTATAGAGTTTATTATAAAAATAAATGATTCTAATTTAGAGAGATGGAGTCTTCCAGGTCAATCTTGGTGATATGCAGAGTGGACTTTTCTTGTTTTGCAACAGTTTTTTAAAATGGCACTTTGTTTTACCTTCCATTTTACCTTTTTCTAAATTGAACTGTCAAAAACAAACTATACTCACACTTAAGATCTCATTTATTCTCTACCATGGATTTGTCAAATTTTTAAAATATATATATTTTAAATTAACATTCACTAATGTTATTACAAATGATATTTCCATACAATGTTTCTCTAACATAATTTAGAAATCACACTTTTAGATGTCATAGTAGTTCTTTTTTTGACTCATATAAGGAGAGGACCTTAACAGATCCAACAAAAATTAATCAAATCAAAAAATTAAACTCTGCTATTATAAATAAAAGAGAATAAACTTTAAATTATCCCTCATAGTCTAATCAACTTCATGAAAATACAAATTGGGGAAATTTCCAGTAATTGTTGAAGGATAATTCATATACAAATAGTCTTTTAACCTTTAAAGAAATTCTAATACCCACGTGTGTGTTTTAAACAAAATTATCCGATGTGTGACACACATGGACAATGAATTCTAGAACAGCATTCTAAAGTAAAGAGCTAAAAACAGCAATGACAAATAATCCAACATTCTTCTCCCATGTACACTTGATTCCTGTCTGTACCAAATGGAGTAATGAAGCAGAAATTATCCTGTAGAGTTTTAAGCCTTATTATTCCTTTATGCCTGCTCCTAAATCTTTTTGATACATTGTCTGTTCTTTAACAACAGAGAAAAAACTATAAGAAAAACAACAGAAACATTCCTGAGAATGAAGCTTCCATTGTTTACAAGTGAGTGTTTGGATAATCTGGTTATAAACATGAAGTCTCCTAACACTCTTCTGACAGATAATATGTTGCTGGAATGACCCAGGATATTTGAGACCCATGCTCTATTATTAGTAGAATGTATGGTATTTGGCAAATGTCTTAGACATTGAAACTTCATAGATATTTTGCTAAGGATTAAATTAGATGGTGATTCTTAAGTTATAGTACAGTTCCTGGTGATAGAATATAATCAGATACTGATGGTTAATAACAATGGCAATGACTTTAATGATGCAGGTGGAATTGATGAGAATGGTGGTGATAATGATGATAAAGAATGGAAGCTTTATCATATCCTTTTGTTAATGTGTTTTTGACTTATGAGTCAAATAATCAAACTGCACATTAGGGATAATGGCATATGGCTCCTCACAATGCCTTCCTATATGAGATCATTTGTATTTCCTTTATTAAATACAGAAGTCAGAGATTCTTGGCTGCATAAACTTAGTTCCCAAGCTGGCTTCATGAGCATGCAACTGTGCAGGTTGCGTTGGGCGTCATGCTCCACAGAGTCTGCACTCTTGGTTTGATGCTCTGCTATCTCCATCTTAAAATTCGTAACGTGTTTTCAACAACAGGCCCTACATTTTTTATTTTGCACTAGTAAGAACTAAACATAGAAAATAACCCACTGGTTTAAAGTTTGTTTCTTGAACTTCAGAGCACACTTACTAATAAAAAATAATGATACTTGAGGCACTAATGTTTTCTATAACCCATAAACATGTTAAACTATTGAAACTAACTGCCAGTTACTAGCTCTGTATTTGGGGGTGAGTTGGTTAACTTAGATTAACACCTCAGCTTATACATGTGCAAGTTGAGAACAATGATATTCATCTCAAGATTTGTTTTAAGGATTAAATAGCACAGAACATTTAAAACAATTTACTTCATACCTAGAGTACAGAAATAGCTCAGCCAACATTAAATATAAGCCTATATATATAATGTCTGATACATAATCTTATACAATGTTAAATAAGTTAAAGCTAGTAGTTTACTTCATAATAATTATTTGTTAAATAAATGTGTGGGAAAAACAGTAATATGTACATAATTTTAAATTTTTTTCAATGAATTGCTAAAACTTTTATAAACTTTTGACAGAATAGTTTCCTACCTTACATTTGACAAGCCCCTTTTTTGACAACCACCTGAAGGGTTAAAGGGACTTTGAGAATTCTCCCTGTTAATGTCTGAGCTGTGACATTTCATTGAAAAAGCAAAATATAGTGCTGTTACCTAGGAAGAACTAGCCCTTCTCCCAAAGGGAATGGTTAGTCAAAATCTTGAGGCCCTTGGCACATAGACACATTTGTCTAAAACATTTAATCATAGTCCACAAAGCGAGACTTTGGAATCCTACCCAAGGGAAGGAAACTTTGCTCGGAACTGTTCCCAGATGAACCCCAACCTCTTGGGATTCCCCAGCATCTGTCAGGTATGGGTGATTTCCCATCTGGTGATGTATGCTTTTGATTCTTGTTTTTCTTTTTGCTCTCGATTAATAAAGTACTTACCTATTCACCTTTAACTTGGGGTCTTTATTGTCTGTAAATCTGAACCTCCAAATTAAGTGGCCATGATCATTTGTTTCCCTTAATGGCACACCAACTCATCCCCTTATCTCAGAGTTTCAACAACTGTAGCATGCCTCAGGTGATAGTGGTAGTGAGAGCCTGAGGTTGAAAGCATGATTTACTATTGTCGAATCTAAAGGTCATGTCTTCACATAGGACAGACATTTCACACAGAGTCCCTGTCCTTGATGGTCTTATACTCTTGTTGAGTAGAATGGAATCCATAAATTCCACACTGATACACATGAAAGAAATAGAGACCATGAGAGTATAAAAAAATGCTACATTTTATGATCTGAGGATGTCTGTAGATTTGAAATATTCACCTGAGTACATTATTTCAAGGCATGCTAAATTTGATCCTGAAGAATTTTTGAACCCTCTTAACCCTGCTACTGAAATGCTCCATGGCACTGGGAACTTTAGTTTGTCCTAACCTTTCTAACTTCCCAGTACACCTCTAAGACATACTACTGGATCTGGGGAAATTAAGTAACTGAGTCTGACACTTTCACGTTTCTGTTCCCAAATTTTGATCAATATGTAAAATATATTTTTGCCACCATTTAATATAAATCTGAGTATTATAGACTAATAAAGACATAAAAACATAATGAATGCTTATATAATGAAAGCGATCCGCGCGCAGAACCCAGCTCTCCCGGCGGGCTGTGAACACTCTTAGCACTCACTGCAGATGGCTCGTTGAAACACAAGAAATAATCATGCACAGAAACAGTTTTCTCTGGGGAAGTAGAGAACAGAGTGGCCACTCTCCAAGTCAGTGAGCGCCTGGCTAACCCCCTAGGGGGGAGAGCCCCTTCCTTTGTCCCAGTGAGTTTTTAATGAGAAAGTAGAGACAGTTTGTGGATTCACAGTCTGGCAGAAGGGATCAAAGGGAACACGTATCTTACAAGATGCTAACAGAGTTTCTGTTGTGATTCTGGGCAGAGATTGGCGTTTTATCATATGAAAGGACTACAGGTTCCAAAGGTTTCCTGTCTGTGCCTTCAAATTCCAAGTTAATAACATCCTCCAGCAAACAGATCTAACAGGATCTTGCATATTCTTTGTCCCAGGCCTGATTACCCTGGGGGTCCACTGACTCCGGTCTCAGCTGCGCCCTTAGGCTGTTTGTTAAGCCCTGAGAAGGGCTGGAAACAGAGGCAGCAAGGAGACTTGGATTTCTCACATCTGAATACAAAGACTCAGGCTAAGAGGGGGCAGGGGTAGATGCCAATCACCACTTCCTTTCCACAGCCCCCTCATTTATTTCCACAGTCTTGTGAGTCTTATTCCACAGGCCTAAAGAGACCAGAACCTGTCTTAGGTTGATCCTTCATTAAGGAGTCTTACCCGTCATTGGTAACTGATCTAGCATTAAAGGTCAAGCACAGAACAGGTAGCGTTCATGCCCGGGCAATAAGTTTTGTCTCTTTAGTGGCTCCTGATCCAGAGGTCTCTCACTCAGCCTAAGTTACAGGGGGTCACAGCTTCCTGAGACCAGGCAGGGTGGCCCTCAACAATATAAGACATATAAGCTTATATAAGCATATAAGCATAATGCCTAACTAAGACTGCCCATGTTCAAATTCTAACTCCACTACTTACTGGCTTATGATCTTGGACAAACTGCATAACCACACTTAAACTTATTGTTCTTATTTATACTATGAGGTTGATGATAGACACTTATATGGGTGATGATGAGGAGTTACTAAGGCAATTTATATAAAGTCCTTAGTAAAGGACCTGGCAGATGGTCGACACTCAATACATGTTAGAAATGATCACAATAAGGGAAGGAATGATGAGAACAATGGTGATGATTGTGATGATGATGCAAGAGACGATGATATTGGGGCATTGAACTGAATCATTTTCTAGAAAGTATAGAGCTAAGCATCTTCTATTTAGAGTATGATATATGACATAGCATGAATCTGGTAACAAAGAAAGAACATTTATGGACTTACTGAGCAAGAGATATGTTTATGGCGTTACCAGTTCCATATAGATAAAGGAATAATAATTTAATTTCACATACTTTATATGAAAATGGTAGTAGTTTTATGTTGTAAACATTGCTGACATAGTATTTTTTGAGAGTTTTAAGTACTTAAAGTGCACTACCAATAAAAAAAAAAGGTTGAACAATGCATGCTTACCTTTATTAATGGCACAATAGAGTGGACTCTATTGTAACATTTATTCAAAATCTATTCTATTCTGGGTACTGCACTTGGTCTTTTCATGTTTTGGATTGTCTAATCTTTATTATCTTTTAAATTTTTGAAGCAATAATGTCTATGAGCCTCTCAAAGTTGAAAAATTTGGACTGGAGAGAAATGTTTCATAACTTCTTCAATGTCATATATGATGTGTATAATAGAGTCCATGTCAGATCTCAGTTCCAAGGGCAGAATTCACATTTTTTTCCACTAACTGCCCTTATTATTACCCCATAATAATAATCATTGTCACCTACTACAAACAGAATCACGAAGAGTTAACTGCAGACAGCTCTTCTATAAGCAGCCTGCTATTATGTGAGTTGATAATTCTCTAGTGAAAATGGTATCTGTCTTGGAAGAAAGAAGTACAAATCCAGTGAATTTTTAAAGCTTTTCATAGGGTTCAAAGGTGTGTTTGTACAGTTAGATTATAACATTTTTGGGTGCCACAGTGGAAAATTTTGTCTACTCAGAGATCAAAGGAAAACCTTGATTAAATTGTTGAATCTGTGCTTGACTTGGGCAATTTATTTTGTCTTATTTATATACTCTAAGTACCCAAATGTGTCTTAAATTGTATCCACACATCTATCTGAAAAATTAATCATTACCTGCACATAATTATATTGCTAATCACAATACTGGTGAGTTATATCTTCCTAAAGTTCCTAAACTCCACACAAATGTAAATTCAGTTCAAGGCAAATTTATTTGTAAAATATACTTCCCACTCTGATACTAGAGACTGGTAACACAACTCAAAGTGTGCAGTGGAGAATGATTGTGGCTTATATGAACTAGAGACTGAGGTACTTGGGGGTTGGGAAGGGAAAAGAGAAGCTTGATAGTAGAGAAAGATTGGCTATGTGGGAGTGAGTTGTTGGAAGAGGAGAACAAATCTGGAATAAAATGCCCCAGGGCCTTAGGAACCCATCCTGAGTACTCTGGGCATGAAGGGGCTAAGAGGAGTGTGAGGGACAAACGGACAGGTGCCTGAATGGCCTGCTCCACCCAGTTGTCCTGTGACATGGCAGTAGCACAGCTGCAGCTGGAACTGGAAACAACTTATGATCCTTTCTGATTTGGGTAAGTAAATAAAGTTTATTCTAAATTATGTCATTCCCAAGATACTTAAAACCTCAACATACCTGTATATAAAACTTCATTCTAGTTTAAAAGTATTAAAAAATTATTCTGAACTTGAATTGGTTTTGAAGCCCAACAGAATTAACAAATAAATGAGATTCATTTAAAAAATCCAAATATGTATTAAAAGTTTCTAAACAGGTAGGCTTTTGGTCATGTGGCATTGTGTGGGGGCCATTTTGGGTGGAGGATGAAAGTATGAGTCAAACATGAAAGCAACAGAGATGTTCTAGAATGAAAGGAAACGTACCTTTAACAGTCACTCAGGACTGGAGCATTTTATTACGAGTTTATCTCACTTGTGTTTCCAAATGGTTATTAAACTGATTTAATCTAGTGCTGACCACATGAAGGAAAAAAGTCTTTATCATCATGAGTCTGAGATGCTCTTAAATTTTAAGAAGCCATTCACTGAGTGTGATTGTTTAATTAAAACTACAAGCTCAGGAAAGCCTTCCTCTGATAAAGTCTATACACAATCAAGCACTTTCAACAGGCACTTTTTAGGAGAATCTTACAGGATATTGAACAATTTTTTTAAAGTTACAGTTTGGATCCTTATCTCCCATAGCACATACTCCAAAAGTCTCCGTGTTCAGTATGTAAAGCAAAAGACAGATGGACAAACATCTCTGAGAAGTGATGCAGAAATGATGGACCGAGGGCAGAATGCAGATGATCTGACACTGTCTTCTCCTTCTATAATGACTTGTTATTCTCCTCCTAAAATCATTTGCATCTACATGTATAAACTGTCACCATGCAGTCTATTTCTATATGGCATCTATAAACAGTGCTCAGTTTGAAATCCATGAGAAAGTTAGAATTGAAGTATGTAAAATAAAATAGATTCAGCTGTAAAATAGATTTTGAAGAAAATTTACCAAGCTATCTAAAATGCAATTGTTATATTTTCTTATCAAGTTGATATCCTGTCTTACCTCCCCTCTCCTCTGTTCACCTAAAGACTATCAGACAGGGAGGAGTTCTTGTCTGTGGACTCCCAGTGGGAGAGCAAAGCAGGCTTTCTACCTGAGGTAACAGAGGTGATAAGTGCTAAAATCAGTCTCCAAACCCAATGACAGCTCCAGAGCTCCAGAATTAACCAATACTGGGACAGGCTTCTCTGTGGTTTGCTTCTCTGTGGTTTTTTTAAAGATTTTATTTATTTACTTTTAGAGAGAGGGAAAAGGAGAGGAAAAAGAGAGGGAGAGAAACATTGATTGGTTTCCTCTCACGCACCCACAACTGGGGACCTGGCCAGCAACCCAGGCCTGTGCCCTGAGGGGGACTGAAGCATGCCTTTTGGTCTGCAGTACTGCACTAAACCCACTGAGCTATAGCTTTTCATTATTAATACACCATTGAAATGATAACTGGTGCTACCACTTAATCTCTGACAAGTTCAATTGCTATATAGTAAAGAATATAAAAGGTGAGTCCTTTTCACAACTTATATATACAACTTATTATATATATAATAATGGTAGACTAGCCTAATAGACAGTGCATAGTGTTTTCTTTTGTATTTTGTTTTTTGTCTGTTTATTTCATTCACTAACAAATGGTATTTAGCTAATTTATCCAAAATGAAAATACTTATAAAAATGCTAACAACTGCTACCACCACATAGTATTTATGTACTATTTTATGCTTTTAAAACTTAATTCCTATAAGACACAAGTGACCTCATTCATAACAGACAAGGATAGCATCATCTTCATTTTGTAGGTGAGGAAACTGAGCTCCTAAAATTTTTGGTGATGTGATCAAGATCTTATATCTCGTAATGACAGAGTCTAGAATGGAGTTTGTCTTCTTTATCCTAGTCCAGTGTTTATTCTGCTACAATGTCACTTCTTAATGTTTTCATGAAACTGTTAGAGGCAAAAGTACAATATGATAAAAAGGGCAGAATACTTCACTATGTCAGTTCAAGTATGTACCTCTCGTGAGAAGAATGTTTGGAAAGAAAGAAAAATGCCAGACATATAGCCTAAGTTAACCACAAACTAATTTTTGGTAAAGACTTATACTTTTAGAACAGTTTTAAAATTGAGCACAAGGTGCAGAAATTTTCCCCTGCAGTCCCTGGCCCCCGCACGCACAGCCTCTCCTCCCATGGGCCTTCCCCACCACAGCCACACGTTTGTTAGGGCAGACGGGCCTACACTGACGCAGCATTATCGCCCCAAGCCCTTAGTTTACATTCGCGCTCACTCCGGCGTGGCACAGTCTATGGATTTAAACACATCTATAATGGCATGTACCATAATTACAGTATCAAGCAGAGTCCTAAAAATCCTCTGTACCCTGATCACATAATAACTTTTATGCTGTAAATCGAACTACATGTAGTGCTATGTATGCTCATAAAAGCTAGCCTTTCACAGTATGCGCATTCTCACAGTCTTATATATTCCTCACACTAACCTGTGCATTTAGGGTTAAAAAAGAATCCCTCAAAAATACGGAATCATTTGTGCAACAACACATGCTTGCTTAGGATATACTTCAAAAGAAGAGAACACAGAACTCAGAAAAACTCCTGTAAGGGGAGGGCAGATAAGGAATCACACTGAAATTTAAAACAGTCAACCTTCTTTAGGAAATTGCAGTAATATGAATAATGTATAAATGTGCTTTTCACAGATGAATGGCAACAGGAAGAAAGAATTACAGATATGCTCCATGGTGGAGTATAGTAATTTCAACACAAGAAAATTTCAGTTAAATGAGACATAAGGTTTATTTATTTTACTTTCTCAACTAGACATTGTATTTCATACAGATTTATGAAGATATTAGTTTAGGATTTATATACCAAAATGTCTGTACATTAATCAAATGAGCTAATGTTTATTACTCTAGATGGTCTGTTAGCACTCATGTTTTAAGAATAATGCACATTTTCACTTATTTTTAAATTATATAAATTTAAAAAGTTAACATAGATAAAAACATTGTTTGGCCATAATATTACATTAATGTTTCATTGTTATTTTTCACCCATTAGTTTCAGGCAAAATATGTGATATATGATTAATTCTTTTTTTCTGGTAAATACACATTTCTATGTTCAAATTTAGCTTCAGTAAATCAAATATGATTATTGGATTCATTGTACTTATTCCAAATTTAGGGTGTAGTCTAGTTTTGCTTTAAATACATAAAATAAAAATTTCTTCCTTTTGGTTTGCCTTTTCTGCTCAAGTATTGTATATGGCAAGAGAAAACAACTTAAATACCTAAACTTGTTCAATTAAAGTTTGAGTTAATTGTTGTTATGATTGTAATCTTATCTTGGAGTCCAGTCTACTTAGAACGTCCAAATAGTCAATAGATTTTGAACACTTTGGAAAATTTTCCTAAAGTCTTCCAAATTCATTGACTATTTGAAGATTCCGTGGCTATACTGAGTACACAGAACATCTGCCACATGTTGGCAGCTAATTACAGCAGCAAGAACAGTCTTAGCTCCTAAAGATCTAGCTCAAAGGTCACCATATGTCAACATCAATTATTTACTTCATGGAAATACCCCTCTGATCTTAATACCAAAAAGGAGCATATTCCCAGTTAAATGTTAAATGCAAAGGAAATTTATCAAGTCCTTTTCAGAAACCAGGGCATTTTCAAACACACAAAAAAAGGGTGGGCAGTACACATGTGAGCAGTCATAATGAAGTATCTGTGGGCAGCCAGGAAGGAGAGAGATGGAATTGACAAAATATAAGAGGATGTGAAAGGAGTGCTCTTGGAATAAGAACTAAGAAGAGCTAGCAAAAGAGGAAGTCAAGGGAAGTAATTGCATTATTAAATAAGGATATTAAGAAGGAGAAGAAGAGGGAAGTAGAGAAGAAAAACTATTTACTAGAAGATTACTATTCAGCAAACACCCATCACAGTTTTAGTGTTTTGCAGACATGTGGGGACCTTGTAGGTGATTCTTATCATCAGTCCCTTATTGCTTTTAAGGGGAAGAAAGTATAGAAGTATAACCTAACTTGTCCAAGGTCTTAAATCTGCAGAGAGAAGTACCAGAATTCAGCTTTAGGCTTGTCTGATTCCTTAACTATTTCACCTACTTTAAAAATCCTATGCCATTTCAATTCTCAGAAGAGTACCATAATAAGCAGTTTGGGTAACATATTCTGTTATTAGAACTTTTGGCAGGTTTTCCAGGAGGTAACAATTGGTCTTTTAAGGATACTCAAAAATTTTCTAAGTGAACAAAAAAAGGCAACACATAGAAAGGAATCATTGAGATCAAATGTCCACAGGTGTAAAGTCTGATACCTTATAGCATATGATGTGTGTCTAACTATAGGAATGAGAAATGAGTCTGGAGAAGGCACAAGGTGTTTTGGAAAGTTCATAGAATTGGAATCAAATAGAGTAAGTAAATTATAGTAATATGTGCTCTTTGATACTTTATGCAATCTATGTATGTGAAGTTCATTTTTCCCATTTATCCAAGGATGCATTAGTTCAACAAATGATCATTTGAATGCTTATTATATACCAGACTATATACTAGGTATGAGGGATGGACTTGTAATCAAAACAGGCATAATCTCCACTAGTATGGAGCTTAGTCTTACAGAGGAGACTCATGACTAAACGCCAGTATTGAGCTTCCAGACTGCATGTATGAGAGGCAGGTGTGGATAAAGCTTGTGGGAGCTGCATCAGATTCTTGAGCTGTAGATCACAGCTACTGTGAGCTGTCTTTGAACTTGATAGTCTAGTAGAAGTCTATTTCTGTTATTGCAGTTCTTCCAAACATTTGATAAGTACCTTTTTCTATATTAAATCTTTCTGCTTAAAATACCTAGAATTTTTTTGTTCCCTGAATTAAATCATGATCATAATAGGGAGTCAGACGTATAAATAGACAGCTTATACAGTATGTTAAGTGATATGATAGACAATAGCATAGTGACAAGACAACTAAATTTTACTTTTAATTGATGAATAGATTGTGAATACCAGCAAAGAGTTTGTGAAGAGGCTTCCAGATAAATAGGCATGGTGACGAGAAGATTAGAAAATCATTGAAACAGAAGAAGGACATAAAATGCCACTCTGCCATCAAATGTCATTCTGACCACCCTTGCCAAAAGTATGAGATTTTCAGAGCTTATATTTCCATACATACAAAAGCCTGAGATTAAACTAAGTTCCATTTATGTTATAAAATTCCATAAATCTATTAGAATGACTCATTTTTCTTATAAGAAAACATTTTCAAACATGTCAGAATTTCATAAGATATTTTCCTTCCTAAAGAATAACATTAGTCTTTACTTGATTCTTATAAGGATAAATGTCAGAGTAGTTGTTATAATGAGAGAAAATCACTTAGCTATGTGGGGGCTTTCATATTCTAATGAAATTAGGATAAAATTGATGTGTCTTCTGTGTGAATAACAGTGCACAGGTGTGAGAGAGCCATACCATTTGAAAATATGGAGATAACTATGTTCTAACATTTAATCATGACACATGAGCCCTGTTCTCATTGCCAATTCATTATTTGAACCTGAGGGAATGAACTTCTCAAATTCAGGAGCAATTTACTTCCTTATTGTGAGACAGGGAGATTGGGAGCAAAAATGACACTTTCGCACTTTTCAGGCACCATCATTTCTAAGAAAGTTGGAAGAGTAGTCAGTTGTCATCATCCTCTACCCTCAATTATAAATCTTTCATGAATAGAAATTATTATTTAGTAGCAACTTCTAGAAGCACCCAAACATTGTGGTACCTCATTTCAAATTCTTATATGTTAAAAGTAATAATATAACCAAAACATATTATTTTCCTATTCAAAATATATCTCTATAATTGCTACTGGTGCTTTCAACTTCAGTGCCTAGTGCTTTCACATCCGCCAGTCTGCATATTTCATACTCTCTGAAACAGATGTAACCTTTTGTTGAGAAAAAGAGAAAGTTCTTTCTACTTCCTGCAATAGGTTTCTTTGAAAAGTATCGGTAACCTATTTGTTGATTGGGTAGTATGGCAGGGAAACATGTACTTTTCTTTCTCTTTTCTATTGTAGAATAGGCAGGTCACCACATTCTGTTTAGAACAGAGTGAAATTCCATATGTCAGAAATCTTTTCCACACTCTATATACTTACTTTTTTTTTTTTGAGATGTTGCATGTACTGTACTGGTCTCTAATAGCAACGGAGGAAAACAGAGCTACTTGGGGGTAGAGGCATTGTCTTCTTTTTCTCATTCTCTGCAGCACCTAGCCTAATGCTTGGAAATTTGAAAAGAACTCGATACATTTGGATTAAATTATCTCACAGTACTCACAAATGCCATTTGAAAAAAAAAAAACCTGACAATTAGTCAGGCGCAACAAACCTAGAGGAAAAAAAACCCTTGCCCATAGATCTGTATATAGTGAATGATTAGAAAGCTAAAGAAATCTTAGAAGAATGATATAATGCCAAAAGAAAGCATGATCAGATGTATAAGCAACTGAGGTGATTCTGAATAATATAATAAAGCTAGTTAAAATTATCTGGTTTATAGCAACTGTGATTTTTAAAAAGTGAGTGTGAAGTAAGATCTAAATGTTTTAGTACAATAAACTTGGATTTAAGGACAAACAACATTTTGCAAACTTCAATATAGACTGAGTCCTTAAGGTGATATGACGTTCATTTTGCATGTCAAGTTGGCCAGTTGTTCGGTCAAACACTAGTCTACATGCCCATGTGAAGATGTTCTTTGACATAATTAACATTTATCATCAGTTGACTTAAGTAGATCACCATGAATAATTCAGGTGGGCCTCATCCAATCAGTTGAAGGCCTTAAAAGCAAAGGTTTCCCAAGGAAGAAAAAAATTGGCCTCTGTGCTAAAATGCAAAGATTCTTCCTGAATTTTAGCCTTCGAAGTCAAAACTGCAATCTAAACTCTTACTTGATTCTCCAGCCCTACAGATTTTGGACTTGCCAGCCCCCAATCATATGATCAAATTCTTTAAAATCTCTATCTATCTATCATCTATCTATCTATCTATCTATCTATCTATCTATCTATCTATCTATCTATCATATTAGTTCTGTTTCTCTGAAGAACTCCAACTAATACAGGTGTTAACATAAACCGGGAGCAGTAAGATTTAGGTTCCAGTTCAGGCCCAAGCAGCCTATAGACCTAAAAGTTCATCACCTTCTGGTGATAACCAGTGATTGCCATTAACGTGTATTTTAGGTGGCTACTGAAGCATTTCTGCTGTGAATACTGAGAAGCACTTTTTTAAGAGCAACTCTTCAGAAGGTTTGAGCAATGAAAGATCTTGCTAGCACTCCCTGTTCATTATTCCCGCCCCCACAATTCTATTCCTACTGCTCTGTCTCCGTGTGGGTATGTAATTTCACCAGAACAATGGCGGCAGCCTCACCTAACTCTTGTAGCCTATGCTCACAGGAGAGGTTTCTGTGAGCAAAAGAAAATTTGGTTTATTTCTCTTCTGTTTAATTTATCTCAGTGGTTGGTTGCCCATCTCCCTCAGCAAGAAGACTAAACTCCTGTAATGCTCCATCCACTATCAAGGCTGACCTCTCCCCAACTTCATCTCCAGCCTGTTTTATACTCTCTCTGTGATTAAGCCTTGGTGAGCTCGCTGGTTCCCTGCCTTGCTTTATCATAATTGTGTGTCTTTGATACAGAAATGCTGAAACCCCATACACTTTTCAACATCACATACCTAGGGGTTGACAGTAAAACTACTTCCAATGTGAACCTTCACTCACATGAACCTGCTACTTTGTAGAAGTACACCACCTTCACTATAGCAATTGTCAAAAAAAAAAAGCATGATTGTTGACCTTCATTTCCATTTCCTCATTAGGCTTTGTCCTTCTTGAAGGTCATATTCATGGATTCAGAGTTGTGTTTGCAGTGTGTGTTCTAGTGTGTGGCACACAGACCTTTGATGCATTATTACCAGAGGATGATACGCATCAATGGTTTTTGCTGGTAAATGTAGTTGGCTTCAGTGTAATTCAGAGCCATTAGTGGTTTGGTGTTTCTTCATAAGCCAAAACCATTTCCTTTATTTCCTTGTTACAATATGGACTCTGAATAACCTAACAACAAGTTTACTTTTCAATAGCTGAATTGCATCAATTTGGTGAACTTATAATTGGTTCGTTTTATTCATCGCCTTGTTTTATGCACCATAGTCAGTTGTAAATTCTTTTCATGCGGTTTCTATGGTTTAATGATAACCAGAAATGACTCAAGCAGTTAAAGAATTCACTTCATTAGTGCAGAGTGTATTAATTTGCATTACAAAATACTTCATTTAAATACAGAAAGCTGCTCGACATGTCTCTCCTTCATGCCTAGTATAATTGTACCTTTATTAATGCAAACTCTCAAGGTATCCATCTTACTTGCTTGTTCTTCAGCTGTCAGAGATGGTGAATATTTTTTCTCTGATGCTTTTAAGGAGTGAAGAGAGGCCAATGCTATGAAGTAAAAACCTATGAAACCTATGCTAATTACATATACTGCATTAACTTTTGCAGTAAAATTGCACAAATTACCCCTGTCTTAGTTCCATCACTTAATTGCACTTTATTTTATAAATTTAATAGATTATCATGATTATATCTATCTCTCCAGTATGTGCTCACATTCTCTTCCTCTCTGTGTGTGCTTATGCATGTTTTTTAAAACAAAAATCTTTGTAAAAATAGGTGAAAAGACACCAATGAGTTGTAATATTATATATAATATTATAGACAAAGCATGAGCTTTTGGAGTCAGCAGACCTAGAATAAAGTTTTTCTCTAGCATGTATTGCCTGCATATTTTAAACTCATTTTTATTGGGTGGTTGTGAGGATAAAATGAGCTGATGAATACAAATCAAACAGCAGAGCAGAGGGTCAGAAGGCCAGTAGGTGACATGGATAAACAGCAGTGAACCCGTGCAATGATGAGTCAGGAAGTATGTGTTATGTTTTTCTCTTTCTCTACCTTCCTCCCTCCTTTCTGGGCACAACCCCTTATAAAGGGAGGTTGATGGTCAAAAGTACAAAGCAATTTCTGTACCCACGGTCTTCATTTCTGTCCCTGCTCTTCCTCTTCAGACTTAGCTGACACTTTTCTGATATATAATCCCCTTCTAATCTGAACAGAAAATTATCGGCTACGATTATTTACATCTTGGTTGATATTAATTCAAAATAAATGCAGGCTGCTTTCTGTGTTCTACATGCTTCTGGAAAAGGTATCTGATGCAGTCGGAGCTGTGGGGGAAACTGCAAGGAGGATGGAAACCAGTGGTGGCAGCAGCCCCTTCCCGCACACCTTGGCGGTAGAGTGCTCTGTGATGGACTGAGCACAACCTTTGACCTTCACACTCACTGTGAAGGTGAATGTTCCTGAAAATAATACAGATATGAGAAGCTAAGAGTCAGACTTGGTCAAAGACACAAAATTCGAAAAAAAAATCTATATTTCTAAAACACGTGTTTTAAAACCAACACATTTTCCAGTGAACCATATTTACCTGTCACACCTGAAATTATCCTGTGATGAAGAGGAAACCTGATTCTGATTATTTTCGGAAAAATGAAAGCTATCTACTGAACTTGGATATCTGTTTTGTAAAGCTGATGAATAAATATTCAAACATTATTGGTTTTATGCATGGGTCTTCTCTCCCCTCATCTTTAACATCTGCTCAATCTTTTTATGAAACCCAGGGAAAAGCTACAGAAGGAGGCTCACATACAATATATCTAAGTATTTAAAAGTTTCAAATAAAACAATAATATGGTTAAAGGTATTCTATCTTATAACCTGAAGGTTAAACTTGAATGGAATTCTGAGCTGAATGTGGTAGTGATAGGAGATGGCTTTCCTCATTCCTAGTCCCCAGCCCCAAATCTGCAGCTCCACTCCTCTGCTACCTGTGGCTCATCCCACAATAAGGAAGGGTTTGGGGTCTTGTGTGGATCTCCTCCCACACATCCAAACCCCATTCATATCCATACACACAACCATCCTGTGGCTATCTGGGCCTAGGATGTGTCCAACAGAAGTACACAGAGGGAGGCCAAGAGAAAAACCTAGGGAGTACAGACTGGGATCCTGAGTATCCAGAGCATACATATCCAAGGGACATTCATGGGCTCCAGGTAGACTCTGACTCCACTGGGTCTGACTCCACTGGGTCTTCATCACATAAGGAGCTATGTGTTAAGAAGGTCAGAAGTCTAGGCAGAGGTCCCTTCTGTCCTGATATAAAGCTAGTTGTGTGTTTGGCCTCCAGACATTGAAGATCCAGTGCCAACTCTCACTGAAGTTTGCATTCTATTGGAATGCAAACTTATACCTGTTGGAATACCTGTTGGAAGTTCTATCTCCTGCTGTAACTTGGGAATCATGCTGATTTCATTTTTTCTCCTTTCCCCTCTGTCCCTCTGTCTCTCTGTTTTCCCCTTTGTCCCCCTTTCCTTTTCATTTTCTCTCTCTTTTCCCATGCCCACCCCTATTACATGCATGCCTGGGAATCAGACAGCCTGAGTTCAAATACTGGCTTTCTCACTTGTTATTCACATGGCCTTGGGTTACTATTGTGTTTCTGTGTTACAGATTTCTTACCTCTAAAGCCTGGATAATAAAAGTTCCAGTATTATATGATTGTGTTGAGGATTATAGGACATAATGTTTGTGAAACACTTGGTACAGTGCCTACCAAATTTAGCAAATTAAAATCTTTAGCTCCCTTCCCTTCCCTTCTTTCTTCTTGCACTCCCTTTTTACCTCCTTACTTTCATTTTTTTCCTTGACCTGTTTCTCCTTTGTTTTCTACTTTCGCTTTTATTCTTTTTATTCCTCATTTCATCATGGACTAATCTATAATGTCCACAGCTGCAGGGTTGTAGGTCTAGAACCACAGTGATTCTAAACTGAGGATAGTTTCCACTCCCAAAGAACATTTAAAAGTGTCTGGAGACAATGTTCTTTGTCACAGCTAAAAGTGTACAAATGCATCTGATGGCTAGCATGAAGGATGCTCCTAAACATTTTATAATGCCTTGCACAGACCTCAACAACAAGAATTATCCATTCCAAAATTTCAATGGTGCTGAGTTTGAGATCCTTGTTCTAGAGGTTCAAACATGAATAACATTATGACCTTGAGAGTCTCCAAGTCTTACAGGAGATACAGACAAAATGATAACAATGTCCTCTCTTAAGTTGCAGGTGCAGGTTATTGTAGAAATAAAAAGGAGATGTCAATAAACTCTACCTTAGAAAATACAGAAAGTCCTTGAAAATAAAACTAATATCTTGGATGACTCTTAAAACTACTAAAAATATAATAGAACTTTTCACTTACTAAGTGCTTTCTACGTGTTAGCCATTGGGCTAAACCCTTTCTATACATTATGAGAGAATGTATTGTTTATGAGTTTTGTGTAGGTAGGAACAAGATCTACATCTTCAGCATTTGTATCAATGCAAGATACATAGTAAGCACTCAGTAAGTATATGTTGAATGAATAGATAGATGAGGACATCTTAGTTCTGATCTTAGAATATAATAGGAACTTAGAAGTGTGTATTCATTATTAATATATCTTTTGTTAATGCACCTCCTATTAACTTTACTAGGCCATAAACCAGTGAATTTTAATACAAATTATTTTGTGACTTCAAGGTTCATTGCATTAACATTTAAGCTCCAGAAATTGGACAGTAAAAAAAAGGTAAAGAATAAAGCATTACAAATGGAAACACATATGCCAAATAATGGAGATAATTGGGGCTGTTGTGAGGTAAGTGATTAGACTGCATAAGCACAGCCCGGTTTCCAGGAACGACAGCGGAGATGAGGATGGAAAGGCTGGTTGTGGTCAAATTGCAGAGGCCCTTGGACGTCATGCTAAAGTGGGCCTAAGAGCTGGGCTGTTGACAAATTCATGACTAAGTGTTTCTTCTGCTGTTATTCCTTCAGTCCATAGGCATGAAGTAAAATGCAAGACACAACTGCATTCCAGCTCAATAAACCCTGAGCAATTGGTAAAAGAAGGGCAAATGGGAAAAGAAGGGCAAGTGGGAAAAGGAATGGACTTGGAAGGACCAAAAGGATAGATGTCCTTAAAAAACAGGGGAAAGTAACCTAGTGCAAACACACACACACACACACACACACACACACCAGGGAGTCTAATTGTATATGATACAAAAATTACATGATATCAACTTTATTGTCTAACTTCTTTCTTGCAGTTAAGAATTCAGTATTAAGATTTTTCTGTTTCCTGTCATTATCACCCTTTGTGCTAACAGTGTTTTTCCTTCACACAGGTGCTACAGGTGCAGCTATTTTGGCACCAAATAATTAAGACTGTTGCCAGAAAATCTTACCGCACAGCAGGACTTTGAAACTCAATCATGACCTAATCTTGATTCTTATAAGTCTCTTCTCTGTGAGACTCCTCAATAAGTTTCAGAGATGAAACCTTAAAATAAAGTAATTATTCCTGCTTTATTGAAGCAGGCCAATGACCAGAGAATATCAGTCAATAAGTCCCCTTTCCAGATTTATCTCTCCTAATTTTACGTATTACTCAAGGGCCAACTTAAACCAATAAGTGTTATTATGTGTTATTCAGTTACAATGTAATAAGAACTTGCTACATGATTTAAATATATCTCATGTGAGCCTCATGATAACTATGGATAGATAATCTTCATTTTGCAAGTTAAGGCAGTATGTCTTAGAAAACCAATAATAGCTAACATTTATTGAGCAGGATATATGGCAACAAATGTTTTAAATGCTTTTTCATGCATTACCTTACTATATTCTTAGACAAAATTTTCTGTAGATTCATCTTGACTATCCCTTGACACACCTGCACCAGAGTAATACACAAAGCTAATCACCTGCTACCTCTGTACTCCTTAACCTTGAGTGCCAACGAATAGGTACTCAAGCAATGTGTCATGAAGAATAAGAAGAAAACTAAAGGGAAGAAAGAAAGAAGAAAGAAAGAAAGAAAGAAAGAAAGAAAGAAAGAAAGAAAGAAAGAAAGAAAGAAAGAGAAAGAGAAACTTGGTAGTAAGAAAGAATGGAAGGTAGGAGGTAATGAAGTTTATAACACCAGTGAAAAATAAGAAACAAATAGGTAAAGCTCACTGTGGCCAGGTCTACAATGAAAGTATACACAACATAACAATACAGCACAATGGAAAGGTATTTACATCCATCTGGGGATTTGTGGAACACATCCATGAAGGTGCCATGTCCTGGCTATTTCCCAAAGATGAAGAGTACTTGCCTGGACAATAAAGAGGAAAGAAGTTCAGACCCACATGGTTGAACAAAGGAACAAGTATGAAAGTTATTCAGCCTTAGAGAAACACAACAACCATGCCCATTGGTCCAATGAAAATATCAGTTGCACATGCTTTGGACCTGCTCCTTAACTCTAATGACCTAATGAGTAGGTTTTAGTTACAAGGGGCATTTGGCAAGAGCTTTTAAATGCAGATATAGCAAAAACAAAATTAAAGAAACAAAAAACCCATAAATTATGTATATGACTTCACCCAGACATGAGAACTTTAGCACTTGGCTCCTGAATTTTTCAGCACCTCAGGTGCTGAGTGCTAGAACATAGTCCCTATGAAAAATCTCCCCAGGTGCCTCCCAGTGGTTGCTGTTGCAGCTTTGTGGGGAGCAGCTGCCTTATGAAGGCACTTCCTAGAGTCATCAGGACACTGATTTTTACCAATAGCCAATAGCCAATCATTTACTGGGGTTATTTATGAACAGATGGTAACTCTTTAGCAAAACAATAGAGAACTTGTGTTTTGGACCACAGCTGACACCTTTTGATCCTCTATGGCATGCCATTCAGTGCCATGTCCTTAGTAAATTCTTAGAGAATATATGCTCAATTAATTAAAGAATAAAGAGGTTAATTCTTTATCTGTCCATAGAATTTTCTAAAAGGGTAATGTCTGTCTTTTAGGCACTGACTGCAAGGGCTGTATAAAGGAGACTGTAGCAAAAAATAAATACATTAGTTAATTAAATTAATAAAGTAATACATTCAGCATGAAAAAATGAACTAAGGAGAAAAGACATAAAGCCATTACTCAGGGAATCACAGAAATAATGGCAGAGAAAAATGTTGATATGATATGTTAATTACAGAAATAGCAAAGATTAGAACATTAAACAGAACAGCTTAGGAATCGCCCTGGCTAGTGTAGCTCAGTGGATTGAGCATGGACTTGTGAACCAAAAGGTCTCTGGTTCAATTCCCAGTCAGGGCACATGCCTGGGTTGTGGGCCAGATCCCCAGTAGGGGATGTGTGAGACACAACCATACATTGATGTTTCTCTCCCTCTCTCCTTCCCTTCTCCTCTCTATAAAACTAAAAATAAATAAAATTCAAAAAAGAAAATAAAACAGAAGTTAGGAATCATAAGAAAGTAGAAAAAAAGAAAGCCACTTTGTAAAAGTCAGCAAAAGATTATACCACTAACTAGACATTGATACATTTTTTTTGGGAATCACTACCTCTTTCCTCTGCTATAGACATATTATTATGCTCAGTACAAAACAAGAGACCATAGTCATATGGGAGCCTAAGAAAAATGCAATGGATCAAAATTTAACTTAGCAATTCAGTAAACATTTACTATGTTTCTACTCTGGATGGAGAATTGTGTGAGGCTGTAAAGACACAAAGATGAATGGGAAAAAGACACATGAGGTCCTGGTTTACTGGGGCAAAGCGACATGCGTTAGAGCTCTGTGCTAACAATGTGATAGGGGTTGTAATAGAAGTATATGTGCAACACTTTAGAAACAAAGGGGAGAGAACAGTCTAATCTATCTGGGAGAGTCCAGGAAAACAACAACAGTAAAATAGCAATGACATTTGCACTTGGTCTTCGAGGTTGATGAACAGTCTCCTAAATAAACAAGGCGAACTTAGGGACAGATTTTTCTAGGTTACGGCAAGACCATGAGCAAAGGTAATGAGGCAACCACATTTCTGGTGTGTTGGAAAACCTATTTAAAACTAGCAACACGTGGTACTAGCTACCTGTTTAAGGATGAAAGGTAAGCAAGCAGTAGATGGGTTATAAAAGGCTCTGAGCAATATGAAAAAAAAAATCTGGACTTTTTTTCTGTACCTGAAATATTAGAAGTTTTAAAATGAGACATGGTCTAAGCATGCTGTGGAAGAATCTCGCTAGTGTCATGATAAAAAACAAAACAAGCTTGGTAAGGTCTTAAAGAAATCAAGGGAGGAAGTTCAATTAGGAGGTGAGTTTTAGTAGATTTGAATTGAGCAAGAAAGCAGAAATGAATGAAAACATCCACACAGTCACTTTGGGTACAAATCTTGCTACTGGCCTTTTTAAGTAGAGTCTAGATGTCTACTCTTGTGGATATTTGTCGACAACATTACATAAACACACCAGTGGCCAACATTATGTAACATACCTTGGATTTGAATGTTTTATAAAATGCTTGTGCTTTCATCCTATCATTCTTACACAACACATTAATATCTAAGAGACATTAGTTGTGTGAGTGAATGAAAGTGTCACATGAAATTATGCTCAAAGGTTTTTCTCTCTGGTCAACAATATTGGACCCCTACAAAGTTTATGTCATAGGCAGCTGTATTAGGTGGACACGCTGAGCATGTGGGACACCATTAACTTAGTTGTTTGTTTATGTTATCAATAAAATACTATCTGAATATGAAAATTAGTTTGTACACATTTATAAAATAATAGGCAGATGGAGTGTTAAGCATTTAAAAACCCCACAAAAACTATGGCTTCAATAAGCTATTTTGTACACAGAAAACCCCAGGGTTATAAGTAGTTTTAGATTGTTGCTTCATTTTAGCATAACACGATGATATACCTTTTTAAAAAGAAAAAAGAAAACACTTTGGTTATTTTCTAATATTTAAGTTAATATGGCCTTTTGGTATTAGACCATTTTTAAAATGCATTCTTGCTTGGCATAACATTTTCCTATTTATCAGTATCAGAAAGAACATTTTATTTGAAGCCAGATGGAACTGGATTCCAGTCCTAGGATTTCTCCTCAACAATTGTGTGACCTAGAAAGAGACCAAATTTCTTCAACTCTCAGTTCCTTATCGATAAGTGGAACAAATGCCACCAACCCATTTTTGGAAACAGCAAATAGGACAGTGTATGAGAAATGCCTAACCCTCTTCTTGAGCACCTGTAAAGGTTCAAATTTCTGCTTTTTCCTCTTTCTCTTTGTCACCACTGTCCTCCCCCATCCTGTCTCTCTGAACGCAAGCACTTTCTAAACCAAATAGTAACTGGAAAGCGAAACTGCCATGAAGTTCATAGAAAGTTCAAGTAATTACATGACCAGTATTTTGATCTCAAATTAAAAACCCTGGCTCCTTTAGAGTACTGCCAGATATTTGGGCAACAATTCAAACACCCGAAGCTTTTACTGTCTCAGGTAATAGCCTTAACAAAACAGTTTTAAGGAACAATGTACCAAGACTCTTGGTGTATATGCCTGAGCAGTGTAGTTATATTAAGGACTTTGCATTTCAGGGACAAAGCTAAACTTTACAAGTCTCAGCTCAGACCATGATGACACTCACAGATGACCCACTGCCAAACAAATCTGCTTTGTCAGGTTCTTCTTAGCTAGTGGGTAACCTTCTCTCTGACCTAGAGATAGTGATGGGATTATGGTCTAAAGCCATGTTAAACACCTCCCAATCCCTCAATACATTTATCATGGTATGTTTATTTAATGTAATGTTTTCCCTGTGTTAAGGCCTTTATTTTCACCTAGTGACTCAAATCCTTTAGTCCGAACTTTCTTTATGACAATGGGTCTGTGTTCAGGTCTGCAGAGAACCACTATTTAAAGTAAGGAAGAGCTGGATCTCACGATGACATCACTAGTCTATTTCAAACTCTCATTCAGACAGTTTCCTAGTGTCATACTGACAGTGAGTCCTTTGTCATCTCTGGAGACTATGAAGGCCTTGATGGTGTATTGTGTAACCTTTATTTCTAGAAATACTTCTGTTCCTGTCTAGGGAAAAGTGCAGTATTATTTAAAGAAAAATTACAGCTGAGTCAGGGAATGAAAGGAAATTTAGCTGAGATGTATTAGTACTAGTTATCAAAAGAAACTGAGGATTGAAAGGAAAGAAAGGTGGGGAACAATGACAGAATAAGAACAGTTATATATACATATATATATTTTCAATAGCCTAGGGTAAGGGGAAAGCTACAGAAATATGTGCTTCCTCTCTGGAAGACAGTTACCTGCAGGGGCATGGAGCTGACTGCTCTAGAAAATGTCCTTGCTTAATGTTGCCCAGAATAGAATTACCATGGATATCGTTAAGGCTGATTCTGCAGCTGAACTTGTTTCTCTCTGTCTCCTCTCCCTATCAACATGTTCTTCTTCCCATGTTACTCACAAGGAAGGGTACATAGCACCTGTATCTCAATAGGTGCCCAAACCAGAAATCTGGGCACATCTCTGAACTTTCTCTCTCTTTTTTTGCATCCTTCCATCATCAAATTTTGTCAGTGCTACCTCCTAGAATATTTGCACAATCCATCTACTCTCTGAGCAGTTCCACTGTAACTACCCTTGACCTGGATACCACTACTTATTCTTTCTTTTTTAAGGTTTTATTTAAGAGAAGAGAGGGAGGAAAAAAGAGAGGGAGAGAAACATTGATATGCAAGAGAAACATCAATTGGTTGCCTCTTGCATGCCCCAGCTAAGCCGGTGACCATTAGGTTCAAAGGACAACACACAGCTCACGGAGCCACACCAGTCAGAGCTGATACCACTACTTGTTGATTGCAGTACTGGAGAAGACTCAAAGTGGCTTGCAGCTTCTATTCCAACCAGCTCTGAAACAGACCTTCTGGACAGATTAGGCACACTTAGCATAAATGTACTCTTTTCCTAAGAAAACCCTTCAATGTCTTTCAGTTATCTCAGAATCAAATCAAATGTCCTTTAAAATAATTCTGCATTATCTGGCTACGACTTTCTACCTTCGTCATCAAGCTTCATAATAACTCACACTATACTAAAGTTCCTTCAGAACTTTGGTTTTCACAGTGAGCTTTCTTTTTCCTTTTTACATGCTTTTCTCTCTGCCTAAAAAAACTCCTCCTTCCTCACATCCTTTAAGTCTTTGCTTGGCCATCAATCTCTCAGGAAATCTTTCCTGACCACATCAAATCTTGTCGGTTATTCCTTTGGGGTATTCTTACATTATTCTGTATTCTTCATAATCAGTACTTAACAGACTATTTACTGTATTGTGAATTTACTCATTAGTATCTTATGTTTACTAGTAAATTCAACAAAAGAAGCTAAGTCAATTTGCTTTTTTTTGTAACCTCAAGAAATGGAACAGTGCTGAGCATATAGTGAGGACTCAAAAATTTGTATTAATAAATAACTAAGTGCATTAGGCTTATGGCATGAGAAACTATGCTTAGAGTCATATGGAAATTTCTTTATTTTTCATGGCCTAAGTAGATTATAAATAGGTGACTTAAAGCTATTTTTTTTAAAAATTCAAACATTCAACCCTTTAGGTCACTCTCCGCCTTTCTCTACATGAGGATCAAAGTTAACAAAACAGTCTACTGTAATCCTTAGAAAATATATCAAAATATTTTTAAATATTCTTTTTTTTCTGTTAAACAAATTGCCAAAGGATCACTCTCACCTCTCTCACATGTTCACCCACACTCGGTTAACTGTGCATTCCTATCTACATGGACTAGGGGCATGTGAGACAGTCAGTCAGCTTATCATGGAAATGGAATTTATGCCTGCTGGGGACTCCTATTTTCCAAAAGCCCAAAATTTATTCTAGGTAAATAAACCAAGATCAATACCAAGGGATCATCATGCCTAGAGAGAGGAAAGTTTTGTAACCTGAAGTTCACTGATAGGTCAAAAAAAATTATGCTAAAAGTTAGATATTTAAGAAGTAAACGTAAATGTCACTTGAACTCGGAGTCTAAGACCAAGTTGTCAGCGTGACAGAAACAATCATGCTACTTCAATCAAGACATTTTAACTCTTGGTTTACCTCCCCTGTAAAGTGAGGCTATCAGCCTCACTGTTCCTAACTCATAGAATGTTATAAAGCTCACATAGTAATGATGTTGACTCTGGAAAATATCCAAGTTCTAAAGACTTATAGTACCTAATAGAACTCTTAGAGAAGAGCTCCACAGTAGGATTCAGTGAGTATCATACTGTGAAGGTTCTGCTGTTATTTGTCTCTACCTCGAAGGAATTGCGTTCTGGGAAATTAAAAGCAGCCGTATTCTTCTACTTCTGGTGGCTTATAAATTGCCTAGAAAATAATGTGTGCTAGATAAATGTCTGTTGAATAAAAAAAGGAATAAAATAGTTTATATGCATACTTATCCTGATGTAGAAATATCGACGAATATTTTGAGAATGAATATCTAAATTAAGCAGAGTACATTTCAAGGACCGGGGGGGAGGAGCTGCTTTATCATAGCTTACCCACTCTATTCCAGCTTCTATGCTAATAATTTTACATACTTTGTTCCATTTGAACCTCTCACTTCTGAAAGGAAGTTGATGCCATTTTACAGATGAGGCAACTGAGGCTCAGACAGGTAAAAGAGACCTTTTCACAACTAATCGGTAATATAATAAGATTAAAAGCCAAGTTTGCTGCTTCCAAATTTCATTTTCTATCCAACTTCAATTACAGATGGAGATAGGATTCCCAGGCAAAAAATGTAGCTTCCTTTTAAAGATTCCACACCTACTTACATTTCCAAAGAGCAAGTAGACCTCATAAGAGCCCTGTATAGCTCAGGACCGTTTTTAATCACTTTCTACTAGAGAGACTGGTGAATTACACTGTTTGGTCAGAAATCATAGGACAAATGAGGTTCCTCGCTGCAGCACATTTCCTTGATGCATTTGTAACATCACTCCAAATTGCTCCTGATGACTCAGTGGGAAAGAGCAGCAGGAATGTTTTCAGCATCCAGTGGGAAGGCTGCTCTGCAGCCTGTTCTAAACATTATTTGAGTAGGAAAAGTTTGCAGGAGGGTTCAAGATGAGTCCTGCTAACTCTTTATTAACCAGCACTAGTTGTTGAGCTCAAACCTTGCCAACTCATTGTGATAGCCTGCATTACCAGATCACCAATACAAATTGAGTTAAATCCGTTCCAAAACATGCAGAACACATCTGCAATATTCCCATGCTGCATAAGCATCATGTTTATGATAAAGAACATTTTTTATTCGGTAAAAAGGTGTAGGAGAAGGCAAACAATGACTTTAAAGTCCTTTCTCCCTCCTAATGACATGCAAAAATTAGTTTGAAGTCTAAACATGTCACAGTGCTCAGTAATTCAGCTGCAGCCAGTTGGAAGCTCAGTCCCTTTCTCCTTGTGGTCTCTGACCACAGCAGAATGCCGTGAGAAAGTGCTCTAAGACTGTTTGACTTGTATTCACTACCAGCCTTGGTATTTCTTTGCTGGGAGGCCTTGGCAAATAGATAGTCCTCCTATAATTATAATATAAACCATCAGTCTCTGTACTTCAAGACTCATGCTTCAAGACTCAACTTTAATACTATTTTCTTGTGAACAAAAAAGGGGGTATGTACAAGTTTAGTGACTGAAAGTAACCTCATGGAAGGATTTGATCATAAATTCCTAACTGAGCAGGTCCTGGTGGGTAGTCACAACCTAGGCCTATAACTTCTTTAGTAAATGGTTTAAGCAAGCCCTGCCATTGTTCCAGGTTAACACAACTTTCAAATGCCAGGAGCAATTCTCTTTTCTCAACCCCTGGAGAAAAGTTAACCATCAGTCAGGAGAGCACATAATCCTGTTAACTTTCCAGTAACCCAATCCCCACCTTGCTTTCTCCCACTTTCAGGTAATCTTCCTTTCTTTCCCTCCTTAATTCCAAATGTATCAAGGAAACTGCAAAACTCTCATTTTCTTGAGCCTTTGAAATCTTGCTTCCCAGTACTATCATCAGTATGGCTCAAATAAACTCTTACAAAAATTCTCTACAGGTTTGGACTTACTCAATTCAATAGTCTTTTGAATATAAATTCTATGTCAGAGCAAGTTATCTTATCAATTTTCTATTCCTCCATAACAGAGGACCATAAATGCGAGGTGGTCCTTGACTTCCCAGCATGACAACTTTTCCTGGTGGCTACACTAATAGCCCTGAACAACCTGTATTTGCTTAGATATCTGACCCTCCATCAGACTGAGATCTTATTATCTTTGTACCTCCAATTCCTAGAATGCTTTATGCTTATGGACTTAAATAAATATGTCCTTGTACACAGTGATTTTGTGATTATTAAAGCAAGTCCTTCTATTTTTAAGTCTTTGTTTTCACTGGAGCTTTCCCATTCTGATCCCATTCTTCTTCAAACATATCTTGTTTTCAGTTGGTGGTACCTAATAGCAAATAATGTATTAAATTCCTACCATAATAAACATGATAGTAAATACTCACATGATGTTTATTCTGTGCCTGATACTGTTTTTATCATCTACATTTTACATAAATAGATATTTATTACATATATTTATAATATATTTTTGTAATGCATATTATATAGCATATATACTTATATTGTTATATATTTATAATTATATTTATAAATAATATATATTCTGTCCATATATTACATGTTAACTTATTTATATATATGAATTATATATTTAACTTCTCCTTGTACCTACAGGTGACTATTATTGTGATTCTCATTTTCTAAATGAGAAAACTGAGGCACATCAAGTTTAAGCAACTCATCTGGGATCACACTAATAGTAGTTTCCAGAATCAGGGTAATAAAGTCAGATCAACTAATGCCAAAGTCCATGCCTTTAATCATTGCTCCATATTGCCACCTTTGGAGCAGGCATTTATGTATATGTTTTTAAATTATTCTCTATAACAATTCTATAATGCTACTACTACTATGTTTCTTTAACTAATGAGGAAAGAAAGACTCAAAAATCAGTAACTCACTCTCAAATCTCAAGTCTAATAACCGTCCACAGTCAGAGCTCACTTGATTATATCTTTTACCTTTGTGCCCAATACTTGTTCTATGCCTCTCATGGACTTTAATTACTTACCATTCATTTCATACTGTCAGTCTGTTTCCTCCAACTGGAATTTCAATTTCTTGTAGACAAATTATACATGTAATATTAGTATATATTCCTCAAAATGGTTCTGGCATATAAAATTAAAATTAATAGTTACCCTATTAATTAATATTGAATGGGACCTGCAGAAGTAATTATAAGCCTTTGCATGTCAAATACTGGAATATGAGTAAATTACAAACATAAAGATATGGGCTATGTAAAGAGACTTTTAAATAAAGTGTAACTGGAGAGTTAAAGAAAATTTATGGCTTTGGGTTATTATTCACACAGCATGAAATTGAGAAATAATTTAGTCTTGTGGGTAAAACACAAGAAGTCAAGAACTGTGCATTCTGTGCTTTACATCATATTTTATGTGACTTTCTCCACATAGCATCTCAGTCTATGAAATGGGGATAATTTAAATACTGTCAAAAAGAAGAATCAAATTTTCCACTGGTCAATCCATACAAAGAAGCATTACACAAATATTCATCACTTATAAGATGCTTAAGTCATCTAATTCTTTCCTACATGGATTTCTTTTGCATCCCCAAAATGGTGGCATCAGTATCACTTTAAAGTTTACAAGAAATGCAGAATCTCTGGTCCCATCTCAGACCTATGAAATCAGAACCTGCATTTTGAGCAAAATTCCCAGGTTACTCACATGTACATGAAAGTATGAGAAGCACTGCTCTGACATTCAAGATAATTTGCACCCTAGTTTTAACCAAATTTTCCTATCTTCCAAACTGTACAAACCTTTTTCATTTTGTTCAATCTTTCTTTTGTTCCTTAGCCATATGTTCAGTATTATCAAGCAATTTTTTTTCTTAAGAACAAAAGGAACACTTAGAGAATAAGAACATTTAGCATGAATAAGTACCTTGAGGCTAAGTTTATGTAGTGTTCTTATTTTATATTCTTTTACTATGATTTACATAGTTCTTTAATGAGTTTTAAACATTAATTTATAGTTAAACTCAATAACTTACTGTTTTATATTGGGTTTCTCAATTCATCTCCAACTTAATTTTAAAACTCAATGAGGGGAGTGAGGTAGATGATTTTGAAGTCTCTTTTGGTCTCTGATTGTGTGGTTATTACATTTTCTATCATAAAAAACCAAGCTACAAGATCAGACACATGAATACAATAGTATTCTCAAAATTAGAACCACCCAGAACATCCAATCATGGCACATGGTATCCCAACTCACAGAATGGAACAGAAGATAGCATATGTACCAAGGCTGATCTATAACTCAACCAAGATTTATTTCTACCTATTGGAGTCTTGTAGTCCCTAACCAATATGAATAGTAGTTATATAAGGAGGAGTACAGACATCATGAAGTCTTGGGCTTTGTATCTGTTTCCTATCCTATTTTAACCTAACACAAACAGGCAATTTAGTTTATATATATAAAAGTGGATTTAGGAATTTTTAGAACCACTATAATGTTTACTAGTTCACTGACTGCACTTATAGTCAACCACACATTAAGCTTTGTGTGCCCACCCTAAACCAAGTATGATCAGGCCCTGTGTGAGGAGAGACAATGTCCAGCACAAGAAACAGCCCCTATTCATAAACTATTTCTACTCCAATTTCCTCCATTCCAAACAGTATTTCTTTGTGTTTCTCAGTGGCAAGTAAGTGTCTCAAACTTAAACTTTTAAAATCAAATTTTTTATTGCTACTTTCCCCTAAATCATCCTACCACAAAACAACAAATTACACAAAAATTCTGAATTTCTTTTGTATTTTCTTGAATGGATAATAACTTCATAATATATCCTGAGGCCTAAGTCAAAAGCATCAGAGGTTGTAGTGATGAGAGCTGGAGAAGGCCTGGCATGCTGCAGGGACGATGGCTGTGGGAGGCCATGCACCAGCCTCTATGAGCTGGTGGTGTCTGTGCTGCACAAATGGAACCTGTTTCTACTTAGCAAAGTGATTGGTTAGTCTTTTCAATAACAGCTATGCCAGTTGACATGTCTATGTAAGTCCAAAATATGTTATTTTCCAACTATGTGTTAAACCATGATTTGTGTAAAATTAGATTTGAAATATTCTTTAAAGAGCTTGCTCTTCATCACCCTTCTAACACTAAGCATGACCACAGCTACCTAGAAAAGGTATCTCAGAACAAACAATACTAAAGAAAACAAATGAAAAATGCTTATGAAATGAGGAAACATTTTTGAAAAATACTAATTTTGCTCAGCTTTCAGCCAAGATGGAGTCATAGGTAAATATGCTTCATTTCCTTGCAAAACAAAAAGGATAACAACCAATTTAAAAATAAACAACCAAAACTGCCTGAAAACTGAGCTGTATTGAAGTTCAACAATCAAGGAGATAAAGAAGAAACATTCATCCAGACCTGTAGGAGGGGCAGAGATGGGCAGCCAGGGCTGAAAGGACTTGCAGCAGGGCTATAGCTGGCAGACAGGGTGCCCACATTCACATGCAGATAAGCCAGGAGGAACAACTGGAGAGTGAGACAAACCATGCAACCTATAGTTCCAGTGTGAAAAGGAAAGATTCAAAATCTCTGGCTGTTAAAACCTGTGGGGGTTGCAGAAGTGGGAGAAACTGCCTATCTCATAGAAGAGTCTGTTGAAGGAGCCCATGGTGTCCTAGAACATTCCCACCAGGGTAGCACCTCAAAAAGCTCAATTTACTTGTGGGAGCAGAGGCGTGAGTGACTGAAAATGGGAGAACTAAGCAAGCTGTACTATTCCCTCTCTGACCCCTCCCCCACATACAGTGCAACAATGCAGCAAAATGGGATGCCCCACCTTGGCAAATAGCTAAAGCCCCACCCTTACAACATCACAAGTGTGGCAAGGCAAAGAAATATGGCCCAAATAAAAGAACATATCAAAACTCTGGAAAAAGAATTTGAGTTGGCCAACCTATCAGATATAGAGTACAAAACACTGGTAATCAGGAAGCTCATAGAAATTATTGAGCAGGGTCACAAAATAAAGGAAGAAGTGAAGGCTATGCAAAGTGAAATAAATAAAAATACACAGGGAACCAACAGTGAAGGAAAGGAAACTGGGACTCAAACCAAAGATTTGGAACAGAAGGAAGAAATAAACATTCAACCAGCACAGAATGAAAAAAACAAGAATTCAAAAAATATAAGAGAGGCTTGGGAACCTCTGGGACAACTTAAAAATTCCAACATTTGAATGATAGGGGTGCCAGAAGGAGAAAAGGAAGAGCAAGAAATGGAAAAGTTATTTGAAAAAATGATGTAGGAAAACTTCCCCAATCTGGAGAAGGAAATAAACATAGAAGTCCAGGAAGCTCAGAGAGTCCCAAAGAAATTGGACCCAAGGAGGAACACACAAAGATACATCATAATTAAATTACCCAAGATTAGAGATAAGGAAAGAATCTTAAAAACAGCAAGAAAAAAGGAGAGTTACGTATAAAGCAGTTCCCATGAGACTATCAGCTGCTTTCTCAAAAGAAATGTTACAGGCAAGAAGGGGCTAGAAAGAAGTATTCAAAGTCATGAAAGGCAAGGACCTACACCCAAGATTGCTCTATCCAACAAAGCTATCATTTAGAATGGAAGGACAGAAAAAATGCTCCCTAGACAAGGTCAAGTAAAAGGAGTTCATCAACACCAAGCCCTTACTAAATGAAATGTTAAAGGAACCTATCTTAGAAAAAGAAGATCAAAACTATGAACACTAAAATGACAACAAACTCAAAACTATCAACAACTAAACCTGAAAAAAACAAACTAAGCACACAACTAGAACAGGAACATAGAAATGGAGATCTCGTAGAGAGTTATCAGCAGGGAGGGGGAGGGGAAGAATGGGGGAAAAGGTACAGGGAATAGAAACGTAATTGGTAGGTACCAAATAGACAGGGGGTGTTAAGAATAGTATAGGAAATGGAGAAGCCAAAGAACTTATATGTATGACCCATGGACATGAACTAAGGAGGTGAATGCTGGAGGGAGGGGTGTGCAGGGAAGAGGGAGATGAAAGGGAGAAAAAAAATGGGACAACTGTAATATCATAAGCAATAAAATGTACTTAAAATTAAAGTTTATAAAAAGGGATTTCAATGCTGTATCTATTACTATGGCTATGGTAAAATACATATTCAAGAAAAGAAAAAAATATTTCCTTTAGATTTATGGAGTATTTTTTATTTTTGCTTTATATGTTTTAGTGTTGCTATTATAACTAGTTTTTAACTAAAAACAGAAGATGAGGGTGCAATGCACATGAGATGATTGAAATTAAAAGTCTAGAAGGCATTTTTATATAACGGAATGAGTTCAAGTTTGGGTAATGAGTTTGCATTTTGGCTCCAAATATTACTAGATGTGTGACTTCCACAACTTGTCTTATGTTTCTCAAACTGCTTCAGTTTTCTTATGCATAAAAATGGTATAGTGATTCAGCATGTATTCCATAAACTAAACACCATAATTGGTATTAACCATTTAGCAGATAGTGTCGTACAAATAGTAGATGTTTGATGACTGGCACATAATGTTCATATTATCATCAAGATTATAATTATTAATAGAGCTTCTCATTAGCAGCAGAAGAAACCTGTATAACTGGGCTGGGTTTGAAAGAAAATGCATTTACAAGTCTCCAAGCCTTTACTTCTAATTTTGACTTCTGTTTGTTCCTCAAACTCTTTTTTGTTTCTTTTTTCTACAAAGTGTTTTTTTGCTTTTTAATCTAAATATTTTATTGTTTATGCCATTATAGTTGTCCCAATTATTCCCCTTTTGTTCCCCTCCCCGGAGTCCACCTCCTTTCCGCACAGTCAGTTCCCTCACTGTTGCCCGGGCCGTGGGTCATGCATACCTGTTCTTTGACTAATCCCTTCCCCTTCTTTCAACCAGTCCCCGCCTCTCCACTCTCCTTCTTCTTACAGCTGTCAGTCTGTTCCATATTTCTATGTCTCTGACTGCATTTTGTTTTTTAGTTTATTTCATTCATTAGATTTCCCATATAAGTCAAATGATATAGTATTTGTTTTTTACCAACTGGCTTATTTCACTTAGCTAAATCTTTTTATCTTTCCTCTCATCTTTACCCACTGCCTCTGGGACAAGACATACTTTCTTTTCCACTCTTATATTGGAATATCTTTGAATAAATAAGAACCTGAGCTGTTTTTTTTACAGTAATACCCCACTTATAATCTAATCTAGGCAGAGTCATGGCTTGAGGATATGAAATGTTTTCTTCTAATATTCAGGTTTCAGTTGAAATGAATAGCAGTCCAACTCCACCCAAAGATAGAATAGATGTTTGAATTAGGAAACACACAAACAGCTAGGACTACAAATTAAATGGGTTTTCAGAATAAGGTGGAAAGTGGGTGGAGAATTCTATCTTAACAGAGATAAATTTTTGTCTGAATTATAAAAGTATCCTGAATTATGAATATATAATATCTAGAGAGATTGAGTGTTCTTTCAATGTAATACAGGTTTGAAATTAGAAGACATAATTAATATTACCATTTTAGTAAAAGGGAGCAGTAAGGGTTATCAAAGAAATATATAGATTTAAGTACATTATGTATTTATCAATGATATTTTAAAAACCAAAATAAATTTCAATGAATAATAACAATGGAGAAAAAAGGGAAATTCAAAGAAGCATGTCAGTGAAGAATGTGAGCAACATTCATCAAAATACTGTATTTTCTAAGGCTGCTCTTTGCACAGTGGAAAAGTCAAATAATTTGCATAGAAAACATACTTTTAAAGAGATAGTCATAAATATTAAAGTAAAAATTATTGATGGTTCAGTGTGTTGTTACCTTCAATAGAGATAGCACTTGGTTTACTGTGGAAAGAAAAAATATATAAGTATTGCTACTATTTTCCCATCTAAGTTGGACCACAGGCATCTTTATCTTCATATGGTATGAGTGTCATCCTGTGAGGGCCATTTCTCATGTAAGGGCCAAGTATCAACTCATCTTTCATTTCTCTCTCTGGAAACCAAAAGACTGTTTTTTCTTTTTTCTCTTTGAATCTCTGACTTTTCTTGAGGTGGGTATATGGAAAGGTGTAGGAATTCTCAGTAATTAAATGCAACATGGATGTCAAGCATTTTGCTTGATATACAGTCATTTATTTTTAAATTAATCCTGGGAAGCCATTTATTCCCATCTGCTATTCACAGGTCTAGATAAGGTAATACATGGAAAATGATTAATGTTATCTGGGCAAAGTACTCAAAACTACCAGCTGCAATTATTTTTGTTATTTTTAATGAGTTTTTCTGTATGGAGATGAAAAAACTGGCTCACACTGGTAAGGGCACAGAACTGACTCTAGACTGGAACTAACATTTCTATGGCTCTTTGGCCAAGGTTACAACAAAGCTAAGTGTTTTAATTGTTCTGGCCTTGATTTTTTCAAATAGTCATAACTGGAAGATATTCCAAATTAAATATAAAGCTTAATTTACAACATTTAATTATTTGAAAGAAGCACTGTAGAATGTAATATTAAAATAATGAAAAATTGAGCTGTGCATCCTATGGTTTGATGTTTTTAAGCATCTCACACATCACGCAGAGAGATACACTTAATTTCTAATATGTATTTTCTCCAATTTGACCACATAATTACTGTGACTACAATTAACCAATACAGACATGCTGAATTAATTTGAAAACAAAGCATATTACCATATTATATTTGTTTCCTATAGCTGCAATAAGAAAATACAAATTTATTCTATTAAATAACTGGAAGTCAGAAGTCTAACACCAAAATTTGACAAGGTTATGCTCCTTCTGGAGGTTTCAGGGAAGAATCTGTTTCCTTGTCTTCTCTGCCTTTCAGAGGCTCCCGGAGTTCCTTGGCCATATCCCATGTCTTTGAAGCATATCACTCCAACCTCTGCTTCCAGTGCCCCCGCTCCTTCTGCCTTTGACCTTCTTGCCTCCTTATTATAAAGACCTTTGCGATTAAATTGAATCCAACTAGATAATCCAGGATAATCTTTTGTAATTTAATAGCATTTGTAAAGTCCCTTTTACCATGTAAGATAACACATTTACAGGTTCTAGGGATTGGGATGTAGAAATTTTGGGGGAGGGATCACTATTCTGTGTATCACATGTAATAAATAAATTGACAGGAGCAAGTTATAAGAGAAACTGTCTTTGATCACATTCTCCAGAAAGTAAACTCAGGCTTTGAGATTTCCATGCTTGAGGATTACTGGCATGCACTCCTGAAAATGACATTTGTGAAGGCGTGGAGAATAGCAGAGCTGAACAGAGGGAGATGTTAAACTGGTATATGGTTACAACAGAGACTTCAGCTGATCTAAGGAGATGAGAGCTGGCCCTTCAGACTGGAGCTGAATCAAAGCAAAGAGAAAGGCTGCCCTCAGGAAGGGTTGGTGAATTCTGCAAAGCATTACCCCTTAGCAGAAAGAAATTCTCAAACTACTAGACATAAACCATCAACAATCCAGGAAGATAGACCCATAAATATCTTAGCACTATGTGGGTTCTAAGTGGTGAATCACAGTGTTCAATAAAATCTACCTGTTTTTCTGTTTGAATCTACTTTCTTTTTTTATTTTTAATTTTTTATTGTTGTTCAAGTATAGTTCTCTCCATTTCACCCCCTACCTCTCCTACCATGCCCCACACATCCCCACCTCCCACCCTTGGTCCTACTTCCCTCCTTGGCTTTGTCCATGTGTCCTTTATACATGTTCCTTGATGGCCCTTCCCCATACTCCCCTCTCCACTCTAGTTACTGTCAGTTTTTTCTTTATTTCAGTGTCTTTGGTTATATTTTGCTTGCTTGTTTGTTTTGTTGATTTGTCTTTCACTGCCTGCACTTAGAGCACTTAGCATAATACTCTCCAGATCCATCCATGCTGTTGCAAAGGGTAGGAGCTCCTTCTTTCTTTCTGCTGCATAGTATTCCATTGTGTAAATGTACCATAGTGTTTTGATCCATTCATTTACTGATGGGTACCTAGGTGGCTTCCAGCACTTGGCTATTGTAAATTGTGCTGCTATGAACGTTGGGATGCTTTGGTTCTTTTGAATTGAATCTACTTTCTTTATATAGTAAGGTCATTCCTTGTGGGAATAGTTTTTCTAAAATTTTTATTGGCATCTTTTCCTGGTATCTACCTTAGAATTTTTTGTTTATCTTCCCATTTTCTTCAAAGCACCTCAACAACCAATAAAATCATTTTCTCTTGTTCAACATAAAGGTTGGCCAAAGGTAGGTTTATAGTTGGTTGTATGGAAAACAATGCAATAATTAAGAGATAACACTTTAAACTCTGTGTTTTGTGTACTTTAACAGTGGGAAATTGTAATAGGGGGGAATTGCAATCCATCCCACCATTCTTTAAAATTGTTTCTATAAATGCTGACTCTGAAATATGTACTGTGTAGATAAACAGCATGTTCATGTAAGAATCCTAGGAACTAACTTCAAAAGATAAAGACTCTGACCTTCAGTCACCCCAGCTCTAGAAGATTTCCTGACCTCCAACCACAAAACTGGGATGACATAAAGCCAGAATGACAGAGACCAGGATGTTACGCACCAGACTATCACTCAACCAGTTCTGAGGTCCTTGTTGGAATGGGCTGTGCTGATCTGCATATAGCAGAGAACTTTCTGGCCCCTTCCCCTTGGTCTCTTTGTTCTGCTTTACTCCCTTCTTACTAAAACCTCTTCTCACTGAGATGTTAAGATGGGCTATGAGATAATAGTTCCCCATCTTCTCATGTTGCTGGCATCTGAATAAATCACGTTCTTTTTCACCAGCGTCTGTTCAAGAATTTGGCTTTTGTTGCAGTAGGCAGCTGGACCTGCATTTGGTTACCTACTCACAACTTTAAACTTACTCTTGCCCCACTCTTTATTCTTTTCTTCGGTCATGAGAACTTTTCAATGAAATGAGCAATGGGGTATGCCATAGCAACTCTTCTTATAAGGACACTTTGGCTGCCTTTCAGGGCCACTCTTGACTGGACTTGAGGTGTAATGCAGCTATTTGTGGCTAGCACTCACATACTGAGATACCCTACCTGTGAAAAAGTGTGTTCTTTTACCCCCTCAGTGAGCTGGTCACAGGAGAACACCCCCAACCCTTCAAGGAGTCATAGATGTAACACTTAATTGCACCTGCCTGCTTTTGACTAAGTGCCATCACTCTGGCCTTTATTCTTTGAGGAGCCTATTATCTCCATGGCTACCAAAAAATCCAGATCTAGGATGGTATTTCTTATCATTTATCTTACCCAACAGGGGAGAGTGAACAATGAACTTCCCAATGTCACTGATTCCTCACCAAGACAGCCCTCAGTGCTCTGGTAAATGGATTTCCCCCCAGGCCCTCCTTTGTTGTCTGCAAGCCCTGTGTTCTTTATTCACTCTAATATGCACATAGCTCTGAGACATTTGATCACTTTTCTCATCACATGATGTGGTATTTCTACTTCACTGTCTTTTCTCCAAGTTTCCAAGAGCATTCATAGTTTCTTAGACCTATGACTATCTCCAAGAGTCCTTGACAATGTGTTCAATCTTGTATCATGGAAGGATGCTGTTATATTCATAAATATTTGTAGATGAACTTTCCTTTATCTCAATTAACATTTCATCCTTCCCTGAGTATAACATCTCAGAATCCACAGAGTCTCCTAGCTTCTGCCAGTACAAGTTGGTTAGATATCTGGTCTCTTTAGGTGTTTAAATGACTTCTATTCTACATAACAGTACCTCTCCAGTCAGATTATATTATAATTTCATACTAGTCACTGGTTTGGAAGCCAGAAGTAGAGGCAGGGGTAGATCCTGAAGTGGGTGCTTATTGTTTTTCAAGAGAAACACCTTTTCTTTATCTTTAAGCAAGAGAGACTACTAGCCTTTAACAGAAAGGGTCAGGCTATTTCTGCAGGCCCAGAAGTTTCATTGGAATGTGAAAATTTAAAGTTTGGAAGTGCATCTATCCAGATGTTCTCACTCTAAATTTCAGAGTCTCACTTCTCCCTATTCCAGGTCCTGACCTTGGCAGAGTAGTCATGCTGGATTTGAGAATTTAATTAATTCTGAAGCTCTATGACCCATATAATTGAGTCCTGAACATGATCCTCAGCTTTTTCTACCCCCCAGGTGCATATGATGGACTCTTTATAAATTCAGCCAAGAAGGCCTTCTGGCTTTGACAGTTTGCCTTTAGTTGGTGATTAAAAATCTCTAGTCTTTCATTATCTTTCCTAATCTATCAATAGCACCCAACAAGAGCCATGCAACTGCATAGTCTTTATAATTGCTACTCAAACTTTCCAAAGGTCCTGAGCTATTGTAGCAGCAGTTACCTTGTATGGATTCCGATCTCTGCTCTTCTCCAGTTTAACAATGCCAGGGGCTGTGAGCATTCTGTCTCTGGACTGCCAACTGCCTGAAGGATGACCGACTCAAAAAATCCCATTTAAAGTCTGATTCCTAGGAGCATCTGAAGTACCAGTCATCCTAAAGCACATTTTCTAGGAAATAGACTATTAGGGTGATACTTTTGTGCCAGAGTTTTATTGCAGAAGCAAGTTTGACAGAGGCAAGAAGTTGAACTGAGATGTAGTTGTAACAGAGTCCTCAGCATATCCTATGGGAAACTCTTGAACCAGAATAGCCCTTCAATGTTATCTTCAATTAAGACTTTTTGTATTTCACATAGCAACCAGTTATCAAACATGGGCTTCCCCCAGGAAGTGAAATAACCTTAGTCGATGCCAGTCACTTCGAATGAAAGCAATTTCTGGAAAGAGAGTTGGATGTGAGATTGTAGCATGCAACACACCTGGCAGTCCAAAATTTGTGAAGGTGGGATAATGACTCAATAAATACCTCAGTTCTTAATGGAGAGTCTGGGCAGCACAACACGGCATCCAGCAGAGGATGAGGTAAAAATCCTCTTCAGTACTTCAAGTTAAGTTATGTTACATGTTAGCAAAGTCACAGACTTCGGATGCACATGGATAGAAACCCAATGTTCACATTAAGTTAGCACTTTTAAGCTTTATTGTTAAAGTAAGAAGATAACACTTAAAAATAACTTCAATTATACTTTTTTCATTATACTGTGACCACATTCTTCTAAATATATTTATCAAATATATAATGAGTACCTATTAGGCATTCTGTTAGGTCAAGAAGGTTAAGATGATAAAATGATCAAAACCTAAACTTTGTTCTGAAAGCCTTGATAGTTTAGAGCATATTTTCATATAACTAACCCAATTCTGTAAATGTTATAGGTAAAAAAAAATCCTATTATTCTGCACCTTAGACTTAGGATAGCTATTGTAAATATATTCCAATATAAATATTTTCTTTCAGAAAACAAATTTCCCCACTATTTGTTTTCAAGAAACAAAAAGATTTATGAATTTGACAATTTTTTCTAAAAATTTGCTTTAAGTGTTAAAACAAAGCAACAGGAACTAAACATGTTAATTCTTACATATCTTAGGGTTTTATTGCAAAAATCAGAAAGATAAGGTGAAGAATTGCTCCTGAGAAATGGACAGTAGTTCACTCATATCTGACATTGGTAATGACATGTATAAACTCTCCTTGACTATCAAATTCTTTAGGCATTAGAATAAGTCAAGAATAACTACATTATATGTGTGAGCACTATTTGCTTAGTGATATGCTTTGCTAAATCATTGCTAGATTTTAAGTTCACTAAGGCCGGAGTCACACTTGTCTTGTTTACTGCTGTGCCTCAAACACAGCGTCTCCTCCATGGCAGGCCTCCACCACTCACTGACTGAGTAAGGGACCTATGGGGTGCCCAAAGCAAAGAGAACTATGATCCTTGCGTTTCAGCATAAATTCTATTTTTGTTAACCCTTTGTGGCCCCCAAACCTGTCTCATGTAAGGCAATGCCCAGTGTTACCTTCTACAGTGAATATTAACCTTATTGCAACCCCACAGGAAAATGAAATATGAGGGGGGACCAAAAAAAAAAAAGAACAACGGAATTATCTCTGGGGGTTGGGCCCCTTGTAGTAAAGCTTCCCCCACTAGGTGAGTGTTCCAGGAGCCCATCTGGATCAGTGTCCCAGCCTGTGTTGTTGTCAGAGGCTGCATTTGACTTCTGTAGATTTTTTGTGAAGACTCTTTTAACACGTTTGCCCATTTCACCATGGGTGATTTATGAGCGCACCTGCCCACACAGTGCTGCGTGTTGAGCAGTGTTTGCACAAAAATGGCATGACCCCCAGGCCCCACCCCTATTCACCTAGTCTAGCCCTGAGCAACAGGGTTTTTTTGTTTGTTTCCCCAGATGAAAAAAATGTCCTCAAAAGGAAATATTTTGCTGATGTGGAAGAGGTGAAACAAAAAAAGGCAGGAGCACTAAAAGCCATCAAAATCAGCAAGTTCAAAAACTGTTTTGAGGAGTGCAAAAAAGTCTTGATAGGTGTAGTGCATCAAACGGAGAGTACTTTGAAGGTGACTGCAGTTTAAATATGTAAGAAAAAATATACAATTTTTAATAAATAAATTCCATTTTGGGTACCACCTCTCATGTGACATTCATGTCTTAAGCTCTAGTTAGAGCTTCTTAAATGTTAATTTTCCAAAAGACATTAAAATAAATAAGTCAATTGAGGCACATCACTTATCTAAAATAGTAAGCTTTTGATATAAACTTCGTACTGAATTAATACTTTGATATTTTGAATGATTCCCATAGATGAAGAGGCAGGGAAAATTAAGACAAGTGCATAAAGCGAAAGGTAAAATCTAATGGAGAAGAAATCAACATCCAAGCTCATAATATAACAGTCAAACCTACCCTAGTAAAATAGACACTCCAGTCCAGGCAGAGGTTTTAGGGAGGACATTCTGCTCTAAATGATGCTATATTTTCATGAAAAAGAAAAAAAAGACAACCAGGTATAGTGAAATGAAATACCACATCTAAATACTTTAGAGAAAGGCTCCCCATGCACTCACTTGCCCTTTCAAAATGGGAATATTCCCACAGGATTTTCACAGCACCTGTACCAAATAGTCAGAGAAAGCCAAAAGCTAAAATATACTCTGTAAATACAGCCAGCTTGAATATAGAATACCAACAAGGTACAAGCAGAGGAATCTAAGGACATAAAGTCAGAGATCTTTGTTTAAACTCCGGACCTCTATTTGCTGGCTTATGAGAGCAGCATCTTATAAGGCAAGAAGAGCAGCACCTCTGCGCCTCACACTCCTCATCTCTAAGGTGGAGTGAGCCACACCGTTAGAGACATTAGGTTGTTACAGACTGCTAGGGCGTGGCAGAGCCAGAAGCACCTTGAAAATCACGTATCTCTAACCTATAGTTATAATTTTTGTTATGGTAGTGATTTCAAATTCACTCCAGGCTAGTGAGGTCACAACTACAGTGGCAAGGGCTCAAAATTAAATGTAAGCCTGGCAAATAGAAATACAAGTATTTCAAGATGAATGATACCTGTACTATGTGGTAAAGGGAAGAAATTCACATTTTTTTTTAAATTTTAAGTCCACCAAGTGGTCTGGACATTCTTTCTACAGTGCTCTTTTTTTAACCTATATTTATTATATTTCTGATTTATAAATAATTAGTAATTACAAATCTTTATATATAAGAAGAGCCCTATCAGTCCTGGCTGGGTAGCTAATTTGGTTACAGCACTGTCACCATGTGCCAGCGTTGTGGGTTCAATACCTTGGTCAGGAACGTACAAGAATCAACAAATGAACAGATAAATAAGTGGAACCACAATCAATTCATCTCTCTGTGTCTTCCTCTCTTTCTCTAAAAAATCAATAAAAAAGAAAGAAGAGGCCTATCAAATTGGTACATCACAACAGATACATATTAGACTAAAATAGCTGAATACATTACTGCAATAAAATACAATTATGCTGCTAAATTATCCCTTGAATTATTGATGTAATATTGACTCATTTAGTATCTCTCAGAATAAATGGGCAGAATATACACTCACAGGTTAATACCCTTACCAAGGCAAGAAATGTACAGCATCTGAACCCATAAATTCAGTAATTTTATAACCCTATGTTTTATTAAAATCCATTAGATTGTTTAAGGGGCACAGGTCAAGGAAGAGCAAGAAAGGTATTCCACATTAGTTTAAACAGATACAAAAACAATGCTGATTCTGTAACATTTGTTTCTCTGTAACACTGAGATGTGGTTAAACACTAGGAACTGTTAATAGCTTATGGACTCTACCCTCAATTATCCAGCTCTACAAGGACTGGCTTTGTTTTTTTGCTGCAAAATTTGCTACATTTACTATGTTTCTGAGATAACTAGACAACCCAGAGGTGCATTTAAATATCTGTAATCCCAAGGATCATTTTATAAATTCAGTATGTAATTGGTAAATGCTTGTTTTTTAATTACAAAAGACTCTTATGTTCTTCATTTTAAAGGTAAATATATTATTTGCTTTTGCATATTTCTTTTTTCATAGCTAGCTAACACCCTGAGACTAGAGCTCATCTTTGATATTCTTTATGAGTGTCCTGGAGGTTCTGAAAATGCACTATATCCAGAGACAAATTAACATGTACCAAAATTACCTAAAACATTCAAGTTCTCAGTGGCCAAAGAAAGGTAGAAAAAAAATTCAACTGTCAGCATAACAGTAGCCTAAATATCAAGCTAAATGCAATTTTTATATCATATATAAATATGATAATGCTACAATGAGCAGTGAATATCCTCAAAGTATATCTTTTTAAACCAAATATCATTCTTTGAATAAGTTGTCAAATAATGAAGTTCTAAGAGTTGGTAGCTTGCTGCTAAAATGTTGAACTTTACTGAGTTTTCAGGTAATTACTTAGAGTAAACAAGAGCCTTCTGAGTTATTAGATGTACCAGCTGATGTTTGGTGTTTCTGACATTTCAAGTGAATGCCTAAAACTTCCATAGAATTTTTAGGACTTTCTCTTAATCTTTATTTTATTTTTTTAAAGAAAGCACAATTTGGCAATACATTAATGAATAAATGAAACTATAAATGGGAAAATACAGAAAAAAATATTTTTCCTTCATGATAAGTGTTCTGCATTGAATGGCACCTTAAAATAGCAGAGTTGCAGTACAAATAAAGTGTAAGCATGTACGGTTTTATTTTTTAAAATGTAATTATTTAAATAAGCTCATCATCCCCAGGCTCCACCAACACAGAGAGGGTCTTTAATAATGCCTGTGAGGGTGGACTAAGAATTCTGCATTGCTGTGAGATGTCGTCCAGTGTCTGATAGAAGAAAACTCGTATTACCTTCACAGTCTTGAGATCTTGCAGGCGATTTGAGTAGCATCTCCTGAGTCTGCTGTCTAATGAAAGGTTTTGCATGGTATAAATGTCTATGCTACATACAACACACTACATATAATATATATCAAAGTTGTTCAGTTAATCAAACAGGAAGGTACTAGACTGAGGAGACTTCAATGTCTGGTTGATTACATAAGCAAACCAAAACCTGAGCCTTCAGTCTGTCCAGGTTAAAAAAATTAAGTTAAAAAAAAAAAAAAACACAACCAATCAAAAACAGTAAATTAGGCTTTCCAATAATGCTACCTCTTAAGTAGCATTTATAGCCAATCAAATCATTTCCCTGATCTGTTTTTGCCTCTTCCAAAGTAAGTGTTTCCCCTACCTCTTTTCAGTGGAGTAGTTCTAAACACTTATGGCTTGCTACTGCCTGACTAAAATTGATTTCTGTACAAATTAATATTTTAATATTCCCTAGTTTAATCTTTTAATAAAGTCAACTTTTATTTGAAATTGGAAGTACAATATCCATGTGGATTTCATATTCATATGTATATTCATGTGTACATATTCATGGCACAGAAAATGCTATCAGCTCACCAGTCCTGATTCCTTTTCTCTCTGGGCCCACATTCTTCGTTTAGATATATTCCTATGCTCCAAATACTAGAATGTGGATGGAAGTGTTTACTATTTCCAGTCTTTACCCCTAAAATCACTCAAGAGTTCTACAATTTCTCTCATGCAGCAAATGCAGTGAATAATTCAGAGGTGCCACTGCATGAAAGTCTGCCTACTATATACGTTTTTGGAATAACACACAAGAATAAATTCAAAATGGATTAATAACTTAAATGTTAGACTCAAAACCATAAAAATACTAGAAGAAAACATAGGCAGTAAAATTTCGGACATTTCTTGTAACAATACTTTTTCTGATGTATCTTCCCAGGCCAGGTAAATAAAAGAAATAATAAACAAATGGGAATACAGCAAACTAAAAAGGTTTTGCACAGCAAAGGAAACCATCAACAAAATGAGAGAACATTTTTTGCTGATACATCTGAAAAGGAGTTAATATAAAAAATGTATAAAGAACTCAAACAACAACAACAAAAGACAGTGGAAAGCAGTATGGAGATGCCAATTAAAACATGTACAGTAAAATGACAGCAAACTCACAATTATTAACAATCACACCTAAAACAAAAAAAAAACCAAAAACAAACTAAGCAACAGGAACAGAACCACAGAAATGGAGATTACATGGAGGGTTAGCAACAGGGGAGTGGGAGGAGGAGAGAGGGGGAAAAGGTACGGAGAATAAGTGGTATAGATGATAGGTAGAAAATGGACAGGGGGAGGGCAAGAATAGTATGGGAAATGTAGAAGCTAAAGAACTTATGACACATGGACATGAACTAAAGGGGGGAATGTGGGTGGGAGAGGGTGTACAGGGTGGAGGGGAATGAAGGGGGGTAATGGGACAACTGTAATAGCATAATCAATAAAAATATTAAAAAAATAAAAATAATAAAAAATAGGCAAAGGACCTGAATTGACACTTCTCCAAAGAGGACCTACAGATGGCAAACAGACATATGAAAAGGTGCCCAACATGACTAATCTTCAGAGAGATGCAAATTAAAACCACAATGAGATATAGCCTCACACCTGTCAGAATGGCCATCTTCAACCAATCAACAAACAACACGTGCTGGAGAGGATGTGGAGAAAAGGGGACCCTAGTGCACTGTTGGTGGGGGTGCAGACTGGTGCAGCCACAGTGGAAAGCAGTATGGAGATGCCTTAAAAAATTAAAAATGGGTCTGCTTTATGACCCACTGATTCCATTTCTGGCAATTTATTCAAAGCAACTCAAAACACTAATTCAAAAGAATATATGCACCCAATGTTCACTGCAGCTTTATTTACAATAGCCAAGATTAGTGAGTAGTCCAAGTGTCCATCAGTAGATGAGTAGATAAACATCTATGGTACATTTCCATAATGGAATTATACTCAACTGTACAAAAGAAGAAACTTTTACACTTTGTGACAATATGGATGGACCTGAAGAACATTATGCTAAGTAAAATAAGCCAGTCAGAGAAAGACAAATGCCATATGCTTTCTCTCATATATGTAATCTAAGGAACAAATTGAACTAACAAGCAAAATAGAGGCAGACTCAGAGAGAGCAGGCTGACAGCTCTTGGTATGGGGGTAGAAGAATCAAGCAAAACAGATCGAAGAACTTATGGACATGGAAAACAGTGTGTTGATTGTGAGGGCAATGGAGGGGGTGGGTGGAGGTAGAAGAGGGTATGTGGGAAATAAATGTTAATGGAAATAATACAATAGAAATAAACTATTTTTTTAAAAAAGAAGTCTACCTCCCACTCAGTTGAACTGTAAAGCTAAAGAGAAATAAGCCTTGTCAAAACACCAAAAAGTTGTTAATAGCATATACTGACATACATCGACTTTTCTAACATGGAAAACTCTGAACTTTCCCACGTTTCCCAGTTCTCTGATTCTCATCCAGATTGTTCTGTGGAGACTAGTCATCAAGGTGTCTTTTCTCAGAGTTGATCGGTCTAATTGTGGAAATAAGACTCAAGTCAGGGTAACTGAAATCTCACTTTAAATTTTTTTATCTGGAACTCAGAGAATAGTTTCAGACCCTCCACAGTGGTGAGGGGGGAAGACATGCAAGCAGTGTCTCTGAGAGACTGAGATAGACAGGAAGAGGGATGCAAAGATGAGCATTCTGTAAGCATTTTAGTCATTGGCTTGGTGCAGCCCAGTGATCCAGCTAAAGCCCTGCCTTTTAGAAAATTTTCAGATATTCCATGGAATACCCATTATTCTTCTAGTAAGTTCTCTCTCTCTCTCTCTCTTTTTTTTTTTTTTGCCTAAGATGTTTGCATATCTGTTACTTAAAACCAAGAATTCATGTGTAAGAAACTTGGTAGAAATGTATTTTAACAAAGAAAAGTATATGAGATTTCCCCAAACATTCTTACAGTTCTGTACTAACCTCATTGTGTGAGTAAATCTGAATTATAAGGTGCCAGTACACATTCTAGGATGCAGCTTCTCAAATAGGAGGAGACAGGGTCCATCTGCTATGGAAACGGAAAAAAAGGAGGAGAAATAACTTCACCTCAACACATGGTTAGGCTATTCTAGGCTTGACTAGTGTGCCTGAAAGTGTACTGTGTATATAAACTACTTATATATTTTGTTAAAATGCAGATTTGGATTCAGGTCTTGGGTGGAGCCTGAGTCTCTGTATTTGTAAAATTCTCCTAAGTATTGCTACTGCAGGCCTAGAACCTTGCTACACTTTGAGTAGCAATGTTCCAGAGTGTATTGTGTATCTCCTGTTGTTGCTGTCTAGACTGAGTTGGGAGAACCAGAATAGCTACACATTGTTCCTCACAAGCTCTGGTGAGACTCAATGTGTGGTCCTTAGACCAGTAGGATTGGCATCAACTGGGAGATTTTTAGAAATTCACATTTAGGCGCTCTTCCCCAATCCACTAAATCAGAAGCTTTGAGCATGGGCCCTGGAAATTGTATTTGTAAGCCTCGTCGGCAATTAATTACTCTCTTTAAAGGCTGAGAACTCTATAGACAATATGGGCTAGGAGCTAAGATATTTTTTCAGTAAACACTTTTTTAAAAAAAGATTTTATTTATCTATTTTTAGAGAGAGAAGGGAGGGAGAAAGAGAGAGAAAAACATCAATGTGCAGTTGCTGGGGTCCGTAGCCTGCAACCCAGGCATGTGCCCTGACTGAGAATCAAACCAGCGATGCTTTGGTTTGCAGCCCACGCTCAATCCACTGAGCTACGCCAGACAGGGCAGTAAACACTTTTATTTGCCTCAGAAGCTATGCTAGAACTAATAGATATGGGCCACTGAAAGGCTTTCAGAAAGCCTAGTCAGCCTAAATGGCACTTCAGCCTTTATATGTGTTTATATCAGGAGCAAATAGCTCATCATGAGAGGGGCTGGTCGATGGAGTGAGATCAGAAGAGATCCATGTTTATTTCTGAGCTCCACATACAAGCTATAGCCTCTCAGAAAGGCCTGACATACAAACAGAAATTATTACCATTTTTCTCTACCTATCTCTTAGAGAAAGTGGAGAAACAGATCTAATGTTTTATATATTTTGCTTTGAGAATTCTAACTACCTGGGTACTTGTCAGTTGTTGATATTTATGTAAAGAGATATTGTAGTCAATTCTAAGGACTTTATTATCTGTGGGGCAGGAGGGGGAATTTATCAGGCGGAGAAAGAAAAATAATTTAGAAAGAAAAAAATAGTTCAGAAAAAGAGGGCAATGTGATCATAGTTGATTTCAAGTAAGGCGGAAGTGCGGAACTCAGGTGCGGGCACACCTCTGTTCGCTGTCTGTCTCCGTGTGCACCCTCGCCAGCTCACCTTTAGCATGGATGGCTGTATGTGAACTATCACTCTGAAAGCTATGCATTCATTTTAATCTCCAACACAAGACTGTAAGATCCTTGAGAAAGGGTTATTTATTTATTTATTTGGACAGATTTACTTAAACTGTATTTATGTATGAGAAAGGAACATCATCTTGAGAAGATGCACCATAAGAAAAGGCATTTTGCACAGGATATATGCCTGCCTGTCTATTACTACTACCTCCTTTTATGCTGAGACCTGACCCAGGGAAGTTAAGAAGCTGACTGAATACAATCATATAAAACAAAGACACCAAGAGAAAAGATTCATCATCAGGAGCCTTTGACCTAACCTGGACAACACTTTTTAGTTCCTAGAAAAGAAACAAAGGTAAAGTAACTACGAAGCAAAAAACCACAAGGAAAATAATGCTTTGTACCTTGTGTTTCTGAGCAATACTACTCAACATCCCTGAGCTTTCAGTTAAATTAAGCTTTAATATGTCTTTTCTTCTCCCAGATCACATTGTGCATAGTTCCCCTTCCTGCCTTTTGTTGTCTACGTCAATTTAGCCTGCACACAGTACATGATTAATACCCAATTTATGTCCTTCTCTGAAATGCTCATGAAGACAGAGATGGTTCCCAAAATAACTTTTGTTGAGTCTCTCGATACCTTTCTCCCAAATGGATGTTTTAGCATTTACAAATCACTTTTATTTTCTCTCCACATGCCAGATGGGTTTGTATCACTCTGGTGGCTTTCTGCTTCAAACACCATGGTTTTCTAAAGGATCAAATAAAGTTCACAGTGACTTATCTCAACTTACCTGGAATAACTCACATTTCACAATGAAAAAGTCAGAATAAATCAATAGCAATAGCAAGCAGGTATAGAGCTCCCTATTCAGGACAGATGTCTTCCCTTCTCTGACAACTATGAAGTACCTTTGAAGCATGGTCTGGAGGAGATAGTGCAGGAGGCGTGGGCAGTCAAAAGGTGTGATAGAGGTGATTAACTGGTGAGCAGGTATAATACAGCATCCAAGAAAGGCTAGTCTGGGAAGGCCTTATAAGTTTATTAATACTCTGTCTATGGGATAGTTGCTGCAGATGAGCGAACCAGGACCAAGGTCAGGGGTGGGGCAAGGACTGGAACCAGAGTACCCAGCCTACAGCCTCTCTGGCAAGCAAATGACTCTCTGGGAAGAAAGTAGACAGATGTTATCATTGTTTTGTATTGTTATTATTGTTCCTTATAACAAAAATATTGTTAGGATTTACTGAGTGCCTACTATTGTGTTATTCACTTTAGATGTAGATCTCATAATTTATATACTCTACAAGTTATAATTATGCTCATTTTAAAGACATGAAAGTTATGGCTCCAAGAGAATTCAAATATCTTATTGATGACATAAAGAACTAAGTTTCAAAGTATATCTCTATATCTCTAATGTTAAAACAGCTACTTAATAAAGTTAATATATATTTAAATGAGTATAGTTTTCTACAAAACTGTTTTCCCTTCAATTCTTACTCTCTCAATATAAAACAAGCCTGTGTGTATGTATATATACATACACACCTTTACATATATATAATTACCTCTGAACCTCAGAACGATGAAATAAGATTATAGAAACAAACCAATTACCATTGATTATAGTAATATGTAAACAATTAAAAAGTGGCAGGGTTATAAGTAATTTTTACTCTATGCCTTCAATTCTGTTATATAATTTTTCTTCTTCATAACAAGGACCATTCTTATCACATATGGATATGTAACTTTCTTCTATTTCTCTGTTTTGACACCAGGTGAGATGACAGGCAAAGGACTACAGAGTACCCAGCTGCGGCTTTCCACTTGGTGGGCAATGCTCACTGGGTAACAAGGGAAATGCAGTGAAGAGAGCTGCAAGACAACACCAGAAACAAGAATAAAGAGAAGAGTAACTCCATGCAGTGCCACTCTTACCATGCATACTCTAAGTGAAGAGCACCCATCCCCTGGGGGAATACCATGGGAATGGTCCCTTGGGGTGGTGTAGTACTGTGTCCCTGGACAAAGGGAAGACACTTACAAGTGCTTTTGAAACAAAACAGGACAGATATGTCACAGGATGTTATGGCAAAGGGCTCACTTGCATGGAAAATGCTACATGAACTTCCCAGAATTTGCTAATCATTCAAAAGTTATTTGAAATGTCTCCTTCATGGGGCCTCTCCTGGCATTGTCAGTAAGCCTCAATATCATTGTCATCTATATTCTTAAGCCAGTTTTTAACTCCAGCTTAGCATGTCAACCTTGAATTGTATAGCCTTCTACTCTGTAGGGCTATGAATTCTTTAAAGCCAGTAGCTATGTGGGACTGGTAGACCTCAGAGAATAGATATGGGTTGAAATCCTGGATATATTTATTATTAGCCCTTAACTTTTCTGAGCCTCTGTGCCTAAATCTTTAGGTGAATACAATTCATAATATCCATTTCAGATAATTGTTCTAGGATTATGTGAATGGTAAGGTATAAAAATATTGTTGAGTAATTTGTATGTTAATATGATTCCTTACCTAAAACTAAAGAGTACCAATTGTATAGTAGAATTTCATGTATAGTCTAAATAGGATTTCTGTTATCTACTAAATGTCACCCAAGGAGTTGCCTAACTAAAATTATTGTGGTGTTATAAGTTTTCTATATATTAACAGTTTTGTTATATTATCATATTTTTCAAACTTCAGTTGGCCTAAAAGTATTACATGCTTCTACTACTATAAATCTTAGAACAAATCTTTTTAACAATAAAATTGGACTTGCAGCCAAGATGGAGGTGTAGATAGATGTGTGTTGCTTCCTCGCACAACCTAAAGGACAACAACCAATTTAAAAACAAAAAAACACAGAACTGCCAGAAAGTGAACTGTATACAAGCCTGATAACTGAGGAGTTAAAGAAGAAACATTCATCCAGACTGGTAGGAGGGACACAGATAGGTAGCCAGGGTAGAGAGGACACACAACAAGGCAGTGGCTAGTGGACCAGGTGGCTAGTGGACCAGGTAGGAGAGGTGGCAGCTGGCAGACTGTTCAGTCCCACATTTGCATGTGGATAAACCAGGAGGAACAACTGGGGACCGAGACAGACCACACAACCCAGGGTTTCAGCATGTGGAAATAAAGCCTCCAAAACTCTGGTTGTAAAACTTGTGGGGATTGCAGCAATGGGAGAAACTTCCTGTCTCACAGGACATGCTGTTGGAGGGACACATGGGGTCTTAGAACATACAAGAAACCACCCACCCAGGAATCTGTACCAGAATTTGGTAGCTTGTGGGCAGCAGGGGAAGTAATTGAAAGTGGGGCAAAAGCCAAGCAAGTGGCATTGTTCCCTATCTGACCCCTCTCCCACATATGGCACCACAATGCAGCAAAGTGGGTTGTGTCACCCTGACAGATACCTAATGCTTCCCTCTTACAAGGTAAAAGTGCACTGAGACAAAGAAATATGGCCCAGATGAAAGAACAGATCAAAACTCCAGAAAAAGAATTAAGTGACAAGGAAATAGCCACTCTATAAGGTGCAGAGTTTGAAACACTGATAATCAGGAAGCTCACAGAAAACATTGAGTGAGATGCAAAAAAAAAAAAGAGAGAGAGAGAAGTGAAGGCTATACAAATTGAAATAAAGAAAAAATATACAGGGAATGAACAGTGAAGGGAAGGAAACCAGGACTCAAATCAAAGATTTCTAACAGAAGGAAGAAATAAACATTCAACCAGAACAGCATGAAGAAACAAGAATTCAAGAAAAATGAGGAGAGCCTTAGGAACATCTAGGAAAACTTTAAATGTTCCAACAGCTAAATCATAGGGTGCCAGAAGGAGAGGCAGAAGAACAAGAAATTGAAAACTTATTTGAAAAAATAATGAAGAACATGCTCAATCTGGCAAAGGAAATAGACTTCCAGGAAGTCCAGGAATCCCAGAGAGTCCTAAAGAAGTTGGACCCAAGGAAGCACACACTAAGGCACATCATAATTAGCTTACCCAAGATTAAAGATAAGGGGAAAATCTTAAAAGCAGCAAGAGAAAAGGAGACAGTTACCTACAAAAGAGTTCCCACAAGACTATCAGCTGATTTCTCAAAATAAACCTTACAGACAAGAAGGGGCTGAAAAAAGTTATTCAAAGTCATGAAAGGCAAGGACCTACATCAAGATTACTCTATCCAACAAAGCTACCAGTTAGAATGGAAGGGCAGATAAAGTACTTCCCAAATAAGGTCAAGTTAGAGTTCATAATCACCAATCACTTCTTATATGAAATGTTAAAAGGACTTATTTAAGAAAAAAAAGATCAAAACTATGAACAGTAAAATGACAACAAAGTCACAACTATCAACAACTGAACCTAAAAAACAAAAATAAACAAAGCAAACAACTAGAATCACAGAAATGGAAATCACATGGAGGGTTATCAGTAGGAAAGGGGAGAGGAAGAATAGAGGAAAAGGAACAATGAATAAGCATAAATGGTAGGTACAAAATAGGGGGAGGTTAAGAATGGCATGGGAAATGGAGAAGCCAAAGAACTTATATGTACAACCCATGGGCATGAACTAAGAGGTGGGGGGAATGGTAGAGGGAGACAGTGCAAGGTGGAGGGGGACAAAGGAGAGAAAAAAATGGGACAAATGTAATAGCATAATCAACAAAATATACTTTAAAATAAAATAACATTGTCCTGGCTGGCATAGTTCAGTGGATTGAGCGCAGGCTGCGAACTAAAGCATCGCTGGTTTGATTCCCAGTCAGGACACATGTCTGGGTTGCAGGCCACGGCCCCCAGCAACCACACATTGATGTTTCTCTCTCTTTCTCCCTCCCTTTCCTCTCTAAAAATAAATAAATAAAATCTTTAAAAAATTAGGAAAAATTAAAATAAAATAACATTGTTAGTAATACACACAAGTTATTTATTTTTCCAGGCCACCAGGTACTTCATTCCTCAAACTACTCTATATGGTATATAATGGTAGATACATGGCATTATATGTTTGTTCACACCTATTGAATATACAATACCAAGAGTGAACCCTAATGTAAACTATGAACAGGTGATAATCTGTCAAGTTAGGTGCATCAGTGGTAACAAATGTACCATTCTGATGAGGAATGTTCATAATGGGGGAGGCTCTGTATGTGTGGGGCAAGAGATACAAAAGATACCTCTGTATCTTCTGCTCAGTTTTGCAGTGAACCTAAAACTGCTATAAAATATAAAGACTACCTTAATCCAAGGAAGAAAATTCTGACATATGCTACCATATGAATGAACCTTAAGGACATTATGCTTAGCAATATAAGCCAGTCACAAAAAGACAAGTACTGTATTATTCCACTTACATGAAGTACCTAGCATAGTCCAAATCATTAAGATGGAAAGTTCTTCTGAATTTTTAATTAATTTTCTAAGAATTAAACTCAATTTATTATTATGATACAAATAACGTAAGCAACAGTAAAGCATCACTCACAATGCAATATTTTAATCCTAATGTAACTATTCAAATATATACTTTCTGTATATCAGTTATATAATTTTCACATATCAACTTAAAATGCTAGAGTCAAAATCTTCACATTAAGTTGTTTTGTGACTTCATTTTAAATTGTAAGAATTTGCTTAATTATAAGTATTATTTAGTATTAATTATTATACAGATAATTTAATCATTTACTTATTAGAGTTTTTATCTATTTATTTATATTGATAGCAAAGATCAACTCAATGATCATCTTTATGCTCATATATTTTTTCATTATTTTTGGAAATATTCAGACCCATGTTCTTTTGAAGACATCTTTCAAAATCTTTACCTGTCACATTATCTTGTTTTACTTCACAGCCTTATCCCATGTGAAGTTCCTGCTCCTGGTGTGCACATGCGTGCCCCTGTCTCTCCTGACCACAGCACTCGCTTACTGAGGGCAAGGACTCGGCCTGCCTTTCACTGTTATATCCTCAATTCATGTAACACTGGCAGATACATGTTAGATATTTATATGGCATTAACAATGTAACAATTGAATGAACAACTAAATAAAGCTTGGGATAAGCAATAGTTACTTTTTCACATTCCAGGATAATATTTAAAATCAGTATTTAGAGTATTTTATAAATTAAAATCAGCCTAAAATTTTAAAGTAAAATTTTCTATTGTCTCTATAACTCTCATAAAATAATATATCTGAAAAAATAAAGAGAAACAATTCTCCACATTTTCATTTTTTAACATTAATACTGAGGTTTTCCTTAACTGTATTTCTGTTATATCTTGTTCATACAAATTTACATAACTTATGAGTTAATTAGCATACAATATATACACAAATTACATAAGTAAGCATATTTTTCTTTATGTAGTGCATATATTTGCAGGGAAACATTTTAAAACTGCTCATATACTAGGCATAAATAGTATTATGTACATCTTATTGAATTTATGGTTTATTTATGCTGAATTTAGGAAAATATGCAGAATGAATCAGGCTGCCAACAAAGAAAGGTTAAAATGCTAAACCTGGAGAGTATTATTTATAGGAATTTTAATTATTGTATAAATGTATAACCATAAATCTAAATGCTACACTGAAAGCTTTATGAGATGAAAAGGCTTTTAAATGCCTGTTTCAAGGTTGACGGTGTCATGATATTTCAGCCAAAATATCTTTTTGTGTTCATGGTGCAATGCAAAGATGCCAGTAAAACCACCCACAAAAATTTAGGGGGAAGATAATATACGAAATCTTAGAAATCTAGTGCAGGCTCCCTAAAATTAGGAACAAACAAAAATATCCCCCAATGTCAATATTACCCATTTGCAGGGAAAGTATTCTTAGAAGTTAAAGAAAAATTGTTTTTAGTTATTGTTTACACAGTAGAATATTTCATTGTATTGAAAGGGCAATGCTTGAAGGCAGACAGACAAATTCTAACTTAGTAATATAAGCAAGTTATTCATTTTTCCAGGATCCAAGTACCTCATACCTAAAATTAAAAATGTTATTTCCATCATGAGCTAATTGTGACATTTAAATAACAAATATACATTACATGTCTAGCAGGATAGCTGTCAAATGATAAGCACTTCATAAGTGGTAGTCATATAACCATACTGGATGATGGGATCTATTCATGAACTAAGGGTTGAGCCACTTTCATTCCATGTGGCTCAATTTACCCATGGGTTATCAAAAAAAGTCAGGTCACTATCACAGTTATCTGTTTAGGGGGCTGCATATTTGCAAAGAAATATATATATGTGTATATACATATATAATTAATAACATTAGTTGAAAATAGCAATGAGAAATAAGCTTCAAACCAAAAAAGTTTAAGATAAAAAATACATTTATTATTAATTCACATATTTAAATTTCAGAGGCAGTCCTAGCTTTAAATGTAAATTAATTTGAGGCTTAAAATCTGGCATGCAGAGGAAAGTTGCTTTGTCTTCCTTCTCCAAAACTCAGCCATTTAAGATTAAATTTGTTGGTTTCTGATTGGCTTGAGCTAAGGTCACATGCCCATTCCTGAACCATGGCTTGTGGAACAGGAGACTCTAATTGTCCCATCTCAACCCAAATGTCTCAATTAGAGTTTCATGGGCTGAAAGCCCAACAGGAGAGGGTACCTCAAATATAGCATGTTTTTTCATCACTGTCAAAGCAGTCTTCTACTCTCAGGACCTCAGGAGCAGGGTGAATAAACATTGTAGTGGGCAAACACAATGGATTTCTACTCCAATGACCTAAAGCAATCTGGTGCAGATGAAGGAGAACAGTGGAAATATGTACATTATGAGATTCAGATCCATACTTCTGTTTTATTGAATACTCAGTAATCCTTATCAGGACTTTATTTTCAGTATTTAGCAAAGTCTAGCCAGCATTACATTCCCAGAAAAGGTAAACTGTGAATACTAAGCATTTCTTCTATAATCCCAATGCTTCACTTGCTCCTTGCCTCTTTTCCTCTTTTATATCTGCCTGTATTCCCTCCTTCCTTCATTCTCTTTTCTGTCTCCCACAATTACTTTTTTTCACAAACATTTATTAATCACCTATGCACAACCCTCACATAAATCCATAAATGGTATTGCCATCCTTAATGAAATTTAAGATCTAGTTGGAAAGGTACTATAAAAGGAAGCTATATTAATTAAAAAACAGTGCTCAATAGGACCAGAGAGGTATAATTTTGAAGTTTAACAATATTATTGTTATGATGGAATTCAAATATGGCTTGAGGCAAGGGCCCTGAATTGTTTTCCTAGTTCTGTCTGCTCCAAGCTGTGCAGATTTTGAAAAGTCACAAAAGCAGAAGCATTCTGAACCTTCAACTCTACATCTGGGTAGTAGAGAACAATGACGCCTGCCCACAGCCATGATGTGAGAATCCCATGAATGACATGTGAAAGTGCCCATAGCATTCTCCGACACCTAACTGGCATCACAGCATTTCCAAATAAAGTGTTGCTGGTTTTCATAAGAGGGAGAAATATCTGATGCTGCAGGAATCAAGGAAGGTTTCTCTGGGGTGGTTTTAAAATTGATAAAACTGAATGAGACACATGATAGATGAAGATGCTCTAGTATCGGGGGGAAAATAAGCAAAACAATGGAAATGAAGCATTTTTAAAAAATGAAAGTAGAGAACATTCCACATCGGTCAAAAGAGTGAGATTTTGTTTGTTTGTTTTTAGTTCTAGAACTCTTTCCTCAGTGAATATTTTGCAGGCACATAACACATAAAATAGTAAAGGGGACCTGGTTGTGTTGAAGTAGTTGTGAGAAAACACCTTTCTCCATAATCCCACACACCTGCCCCTAAAGAAATCTAGAGCTTCCAAACACACAGCAGTTTTAAAATCAACATAGAAAATTTTGAAAATATTGTTAATAGAAAATATTGTTAATATAGAAAATATTGTTAATAGAAAAGAGGAAAACTGGACTGGGTAACAAAGCCAACATTCAGTGACTAAGAACAGACCCAGCTTGTAGTTTTGCAAACATACCACACTTTCTCATCTCTCATGCCTTTGTGCATGAAGACACTCTTATTTGAACATATCTCGCATGAATTCATCTTCTTGTCCTTTAAAGTTCATTTCAGCAAAGCCTTCCTTGATTTTCTTTGTCTATTCTTTAAGTCTCTCACTTCAGTGCTAACTGTCTGAGCCACTTGCTGAACCAAGCATGTAAGGTTTTCTTGATCCTCTGTGGACATTACATGACTTAATCATTATTGGGGGACTTTCCTTTCCTCCTTTTTAAATTTCTGACAGTTTTATTGAGGTATAATTGACCACACATTTGTAGAATATACAATTTGATAAATTTTGACACATTTTTCACCTATGAAAACACCACTACAGACAAGATAATGAAGAACACATTTGAAGTTTCTTCATGCCAATTTGTAATACTACTTTTTCACCAGTCTCAGTTCCACTCTATCCACAGCCAATCAATGGTCTTCTTTATGTCATTATTGTTTTGTATTTCCTAAAATTCTAAATAGATAGAGTCGTTCAGCACTTTTTTTGGTCTTGTTTCTCTCAATCGGCATAATTATTTTGAGATTCATTTATGCTATACAGCATGTAGCAGCAGTGCAGTCATTTTTGTTGCTAGGTAGTATTCAGTTGTATGGATGCACCATGATTTGTTTACCCACTAACTTATTGGTAGCCGTCAGGGTTATTCCTGATTTTTGGATATTAAAGCAGATATGTTAGGAACATTCATATATAATATTTATATGGATATATGACTTTATTTCTCTCAGAAAATATAACAAAGAGTAGAATGGTGGCATCATAAGGTAGAAGAATGTTTTACTTCCTAAATTATTCTCCAAATTTACCTTATCAATATATAATATCTGTATTTATCAGTCTTTTAAGTTTTAACCATTCTAAAGTGAATGTAGGAAATTGTACTTCCCTAATGACAAATTACGAACATCTTTTCAAGTGTTTATTTGCCCTCTTTATATAACTGTCTATCCCAAGGCCTTAGGGGTTTTTTGTTGTTGTTGTTGTTGTTGTTATTTGTTTTATTGTTGTATTTTGGGGGATTTTTATGTATTCTGGCACTTTTTTTTATCAGAAACATTTTTCTTTGCAAATGTTTTTCTCTCAGTCTGTGTCTGGTCTTTTCATTTTCTTAAAATAACTTTTGAAGACATTAAAGTTTTCAATTTCATTGAAATATAATTTATCAATTATACTTCAATCACACTTTTTTTATTTTTGTGTCTAAGTTAACTTTGCCTAACTCAAGGTCACAAAGGACTTCAATTTTTTTATTTTAAACATGTAATAGTTTCATGTTTCACAGTAGGCCTGATAACAAGTAATTAATGTATGTGGTATGAGGATAGATAAAAATTTTTACTTTGATTTTTTGTTTTGTTTTGCAAATGACTATCCCGTGGTTAAAAATTAGTTGATCTTATATTTATGAATTCTATTCTGTTCCATTAGTCCACAGGTGGCAAATGTAAAACCTGAAGGCTGAATCCAGCCCTCCACCTTATTTTATCTGGCTCGGCATCTTGTTTCTACCCAGCAGCCACGCCAAGCTCCTTACCCCTAGGTTAAGGAGTAGTTACATTTATACAGTCCAAAAATTACATTCGGCCCTTTGAAGGCAACCACAAGGCTGAAAATTCGTTTGACACCCCTGAATTAGTCTATTTATCTATCTTAATGTCACAACAAATACTCTCTTTAAAATGCCTTGAAATCTGGTAATAGTCCTCCTAGTTGTTCTTTTTCAAATTTGATCTAATTCTTTTAATTACCACATTACATTTAGAGTGAGTTTTTCAATTTTGACCAAAATTCTGATAGAGACTTTGAGTACAATTGCATTAAATTTATAGAGCCATTTGTAGAGAATTAGCATCAGAAATATATGTGTTTTCTGATCCATGTACAATATATATTTTCAATCACTTAATCTTATTTCATTTATCTTAGCAATACATTTTAATTTTTATTGTAAAGCTCTTTCATTTTTGTTAGGTTTCTACATTTTTCATATCTTTAATATTATTGTACATAGTGTTACTTTCTAAATTTTAATATTTGATATTTCATTGCTAGTATACAGAAATGCATTTGATAATTTTGCATATGGGTCATGTATTCTGTAACTTAAATTCACTTCTTAACTCTACAAGTTTTTTTTCCTGTTGATTCCATTGATTTTTTTAATACAGACATATTGTCTATAAATAACCATTTTTTTCTCTTCTTCCAATTATGTGCCTTTTATTTCTTTTTCTTGTCTTATTGCATTGTATAAAACTTCCAGGACACCATTAACAGAGAACTCTCATGCAGTGTTAGCAGGAATGCAGACTGGTGCAGCTACTATGTAAAACAGTGTGGAGATTTCTCAACAGATTAATAATGGAACTAACTTATGATCCAGTGATTTCATTTCTGGGTTTATATCCAGAGAAACCTAAAATGTTAATTTAAAAGAATATGTGCATCCCAACTGTTCATTGCAGTGTTGTTTACAGTGGCTAAGATATGGAAGCAACCTAAGTGCCCATCAATAGTGCTCTAATAGTGAATACAAAAGGTGTGGTATGTATAGACAACGGACTATTACTCAGCCATAAAACAGAGTGAAATCTTACCATTTGCAACAGCATGGATAGAACTAAGGGGTATTATGATAAATGACATAAGTCAGTCAGAGCAAGAAAAATACCATATGATTTCACTTATATGTGGAAGCTAAAGAACAAACTAAGTGAATAAACAAAATAGAAACAGATTCATAGATACATAGAACACACTGATAATTGACAGGGAAGGGGAGTTGGGGGACAATGAAAACATTGTGGAGATTAAGAAATACAAACTGATAGTTACAAAATAATAATGGGGATGTAAAGTAAAGCAATGAGAATATGGTCCATAATATTGTAATAATCATGGATAGTGCCATGTGGGTGCTGGAAATATTGGAGGGATCATTTTATAAAGTATATAATTATCAATCATTGTGCTGTATACCTAAAACTAATATAAAATAATATTGATACAAACTGTAATTGAAAAATAAAATTTAAATTAAAAACTCCAATATACCATTCAATAGAATTGTTGAGAACATTTATTCTTCTCTTGTTCATTATTTCAGAAGGAATATATTAAATCTTTTCTCATTAAGTATGAAGTTAGCCATAGGTTTTCTAAATGTCTTTTGTTGGGTTAAGAAAATTCTCATCTATCCATAGTTAGGTGTGAGATTTTACCAAAAAATTTATGTTTGGCTTTGTTTAATGCTAATTCCTTTATGTTTGAAAAAGTTTCTTTTCTACTTTTGCCTTAGATAATTTTGCTAGTTGTAAATCATGTACTGATAGCTTAGTTTTCAGTAACTTATAGATGGTCCCTTACTGTTTCCTCAGCTGCACTTTTTATTTTATTTTATTGTTTCATTTTATTGTTGTTCAAGTACAGTTGTCTCCATTTCCCCCAACCACTCATTTTTTAAAAGGAGAATTCTTATATCAGCCCTTCTTTTGTTTCTCCACACATAGTATAGCTTTGTTTTCCTGGATATTTTTATGGTTTGCTTTTTGAACATTGCTTAAAACAATTTTATAGTAATGTTCCTTGATTTAGTTTTCTTCATGTTCCTTGTGTTTAGGTGCTTGTTGAGCTCCTCGTATATGTGATTTTTATTCCTCCTCAAATTTGAAATTTTTCAGCAGTCATTCCTTCAAAAGAAGTTTGCAACTCCAGTCCCCAAATGCAGTTATCTTCTAAAACATTACTTTTGATCTCTAGAAGCTCAACTGAAGCATTTTCTTTCCTAACTCTTTGAACATATTAATATCTTCAATTCTTACACCTGAGCCAGTTCTGCCTTGGTTTCAAATGATTGATTTTTCTCTTCATTATGAATTATATGTTCCTGATATTTTATGCTAGGCAATTTTTGATTAGAAGTTAAATAGCATAAATTCTACCCAATTCATAGTAGACATATTTTTATTATAATAAATAATCTAGAGCTTTATTCTGGAATGCATTTAAATTACTTAGGAATGGTTTGATCTTTTTAGACATGCCTTTCAAGGTACATTATGCAGGATAGGAATAGTGCTCAGTCTAGAGCTTTTTCTTTTTTTTTTAACCACTAATGAGGTAAAACCATTAACTATATTCTACCCATGCCCCATGGATCATAAGTTTTTCCCATCTATTTGGGAAGGAGGCAGACATTATTCCTGGCTGTGAAGGAGTGCTCAGCTGAGTACTTAAAGTGGACCTTCTGCTACTCTCTGAAGTTTTCTCTCTGTGCAACATTCTCCTCTATGGAACTCGAGTCATTTTGGTCTTCTTAGACTGTCAGCACCATCTCCACAATCCTAAGAATCTACCAGGCTTGGCAATGAACACTTCCACTCTGTGCAGAGCTCAGGGATAGGCCAGGGCAAATCAGACCATATTTGTCTAGGCTCTGCCTCAGTTCTCCTTCCCTGTACCAAAGCCAGAAACCCTTTCAAGGTACTAAGCAAGGGTAATAAAAGTCTCACCAAAAGCTAAATCTGACACCTGATACTCCTTTTCACCAGAAGCCAATAGTTAGGTAGACTTCATTACACGCAGGTAGGCATTTCTTTAGTGCTCTGCATAGCACCAAGTCCTCATAAGGGCAAAATATATGCTTCATATGATTTACATTAATCAATAAAAATAACTCCATGAGTTGTAATGTGGACATATTTGAGAGGTTAACAATAGTTTAGTGATTTTATAAAATCACAGGGTCTCAAATCAATAAGACTTATTCTAAAGGAGTAAAATTGGAAAGAGGGAAAAATGAGAGAAATTTAAAACATATTGCATTTAAAAAATCCACACAACATATCCCCTGGGTGGACTGTCTGAAGAGAAGTAGAGAATGATTGGACTAGGTTTTCTATCATGCCCCCTTAAAAAAATAGATACAAGTCAGATTCTGCTTTTAAAATAGCATATGAAATATCCAGGAAGAGAAAGAAAAATTGGTGTTTGGAGAATGACAATTCCTGTAACATTGCCTGGAAGTGTAGGAGATCCGATGTAAGGATTAGGGAAAGCAGACTGGAGGGTAGATTAATTCAAACTGAGAATAACTAGTTTATAATGCAATGGTGGTTCAAGTTCATCCTATAGACAGTAGTTCCCAACTCTACCTGTATATTGGAATCACCCATGGAGATTATGAAAGAAGTACTTGACTTGTAAAGTTATCTGGGTCATAGTTCTGAAGTACAATACAGGCCTCTAATGCTTAAAAAAACAAACAAACAGATTTTATTTATTTATTTTTAGAGAGAGAGGAAGGTAAGGAGAGAGGGAGGGAAACATCAATGTGTGGTTGCCTCTCATGTGCCCCCTACTGGAAACTTTGTCTGCAACCCAGGCATGTTCCTTACCCTGGGAACCAAACCACAGGCCCTTTGGTCCACAGGCCCACACTCAATCCACTGAGCCACACCGGCCAGGGAAAATACTTTTAAAATTTTAACAGATGGGCCTGATGCACAGTCATATCTTTACGTCAGAACAACCACTATAGGTTAAAGTTGCTATGGAGATAAAACACTGATAAACATGTTCTTTAATATTTGCATTCTATGCCTTTTCTAGCTTCTAATATTATCATAGAGTTGAAAAGAAAGTTTAAAACTTATCTCATACACAAATAGTCTCTAAAGTATTCCTACTATTTATTTTTATCCAAAAATTTTATTGAGTAGATATGTTGTGGGGACAGTATTGACTATTTTTAGGCATAATTATCATTCTATTACGGCAGACATAATACAAAGATGAAAGGTCATACTTATCGCTGACATTTTCAGGTGAGAGAAGACTACCAGGAGGAACCACATAGGCAGCTGCACTCTGGGGCAAGATAACAGCAAGCTGGGACTGTAGGAGGTACTTTATGTATAACAAGTGGGGTGAAGTTAGTGAGATTCCATGGGCTCATTGTCATTGGATGTTTTGAAGGATTCTTCCAGCCCAAGGTAGAAGAGGTTATCCTAAGTGTTAGGTGTCTGAGATCCTCTGGCATGGCTATGTTCATTTTATAACCCAGGAATGTTAGAACCTAATAAGGGAAATAGTTGGGGTCAGGCTTTAGCAAACTGCCCATGGAGAAGGAATAAGAGTGTTTAGCCATGACTTCAAACCTAGATTAAGATATATTTTAAAATATTATACCTTTCAAAATACATTTTTAGTAATTATATTAAGCCAAGGATGCTACAGTTGTTGTATCTTGTAGAAGACTTTTGGATATACAGTAATGAGATCCTCCTCTATTGGGGATTTCCCCAGTGTGAATCTTGGTAAAAGGCAAGCCAGATACTCATTTTCACTGCCCTCTGGAAGCACAGACATGGCAGGTAGCTGAGACCAAGAAATGAGAAGTTCTGGCCTAGAAATGTGAATCTGGTCCTAATAACACAAAGCAGTCCAACAAGAAAATAATTGATTTCAATGTTAACTGTTTTCAGAGTCAGAAGATCAGCAGTGATGGCAGTACCAGCTACAGCAAGAATGTTCACTGACAACGGCACCCAATGGTCCCCAAAGCATCATTGTGGCTACAGTTCTAACACCTATTCAATCTTAGCTTGTCTCTGATCTCTTAGTTTGGTTCTGCTAGGTTTCTATTAATTGGGTCAATTATTCAGGAGCCTCCATAAATTCCTTTTCTAGTTCAATCAACTAGAGTTCATTTCTATTTCTTAAGAAATCTGACAGACGAAACTCTATTGAATACAAGAAAAACCAGAAGCTCTATTAATTAACTTGCCAGGGCTACGCTGTCTGTAGCTAGTTATTAGCAGCTGGTGGAACTGAAATTTAATCCCAGGAGTGTAACTCTAAAGGCACTCTCTTCCCACTGTAGGCTGCTGTTAGGCACTGTTAACACACATTCAGTGACTGAGAAGTCACTGCGACCAAATTAACCTAACCTCTTGGGAGGACTTTCTGCAGGCTGAGGTGAAACCTACTTTTGTCATCTAATATGGCAAAGAATGCCTCATTTCCTCTGTGTGGTGGTCTATCAAATATCCAAAACCATATCTTATGTCAAACTCCTGTGCAATTCACGTTTTCAAAAAAGATGAGTTAAATAATATGTTTGAGGAACGGTACCAGGTATGTTTTCACAGATGAATAAAAATGCATGTAACTGTTTATACAAAATAAATATTTATTTCACCATATAAAAGGTATTGTGCCATTCTTAGCAGGGAGGCACCGTTCAATCAGCTGGTAGGGAAAAGCTGTACAGAGAAGTTTAGGGCTTCCTGCACACTGTGGCAGAGATTATCCTGTATGTTCACCACATCATTTCTTCTTCAAGGGTAAACAGAAAGGCTACATTTCTCAACCTCTTTTAGAGGCATTTGCTAAACATGTGACTGAGTTTGGCCAATGACATGTGGACAGAAGTGTTTTAATCCAGCAGTCCCCAACCTTTTTTGTACCAGGGACTGGCTTTGTGGAAGACAATTTTTCCATGGACCAGGGCAGGGGGAATGGTTTCAGGATGATTCAAGTGCATTACCTTCAAGCTCACCTCCTGCTGTGCAGTCTGGTTCCTAACAGGCCTGGACAGGTATGGTCTGCAGCCCTGAGGCTGGGGACCGCTGTTTTAACTCATTTTCAGACATAGTTCTTAAAATTATCACACATTTGTCCACCCTATGTTCCCTACAACAGTCACAAATGGAAGTATCACAAGGCTGCAGGAGCTAAAAAAGGTCTGAGTCACTATTTGGAGGAAAGTCTCAACTAAGAGACAATCACACTAAATTTTGAATGGACAAGAAATACATTTTAAAACATTTAAGCTACTGAGATTTGAGAGTTAGTTACTGCAGCACAGTCTGCCCTATCCTGACTAGTGAGGAAACACTGAAAAAATGTAGTTTAAAACATTTTTCTTATTACTATCATGTTCCTGACACTGTGTGGGGAGAAACCGAAATGAAGAAGATAAACCTCCTAGCCACAGCAGTTCAAAGAGACTAAATGATATCACTACAGTTAAGCTGTTAGATTCTAAAGTGGATCTGCCAAAGTTCCAAAAGAATGGAATTTCAGATTTGCTTTAATATTAGGATTTTAAAAAAGAAACTGAAGTTGGTAGAGAAATCCAATGTCAGCCAATACACATAAAGCTACTAGTATTTAAATTTTTAGAAGAACATTCTAAGGTTCAGAGATATTAAACAACACTCTCATTACAAATTTGTAAGTGGAAGTTAAGGGAATTTAAACTTAGGCATGTCTGCATGTATAGAACACTTTAAGACACTATAGTCTATTAGGTATAATTATCTCATTAAATATAAATTAGTAAGTCCAAAAATCCAATATTTTCTATACAAATGCATAAGTAAGCTACCTAGTTTCCCCCATTCTTTAGTTTATACTTTCAACTCTAAAAATCAGCCTGTAATTCTATGATGAGATATTGACACATGAAGTATTTGGGGTATAAAATAACACTCTACAAAGTATTAGTTACTTTGTTTTCTTCATTAAAGGAACCATACCTTGAAAAATATAGTAAATTATTCATTTTAGTAAAAAAACTCTAATAAATTAAAAACTCTATTTACGAAGATGCATATACTTAATAGCAGAAGAATAAATCTTACTACAGTTTTAATTGAATTAAATTTTTTTCTAGTCAACATTTACAAATAAAATGCTTTCTAATAAGTGTTAGTGTTTATGTAACATGTATTTATGTATCTATCCTTCTATTAACCTCCTATCTCTTGTTGAAATATTCAACAAGTTTAATGTATGAAAACATTAATCAGTTTTCAGATTATTTGTAATAAAGAAGAGAGGCATTCATTCTTACTTTTTTAGTTACAACTCTCTCAACAAAATGATTTAGCCATTATCAATATTGAAGGATTTTTTGTTTGTTTAACATATTAGCTTTTATTCTATCTTATTTCAGTTTGAAATTGTGGGGAGGCTGGAAACACTGTTATTTGTTATTGTGATATATCTCAAGATAAGCCTCTTTAAAAAAATGATAGCTCATGGACAACCTAGAAAAATTTTGCTTCAAAAAAAAAAAAAGCACAGTTCTGTTTATGTTGCAAATGTTTTTCTTTTTGTTTGTTTGTCTCTCTTGGATTCTTTCTTTATAACCAAGGCCATTCACATGAAATATATGTCTTGTTGAAAATGCAGCTTATCTTTCACAAGTCAAATAGGGATATCTACAGAATTCAAAATATTTCTTTCAAAAGATAACATATTTTCACCTAAATATGGGATCTAATGAACAAAATAACCTGGCAAACAAAATAAAAGTAGCAGCATGGATACACAGAACAGACTGACAGCTGTCAGAGGGGAGGGGAATTGAGGGACTGGATGACAGAAGGTGAAAGGATTAACCAAAAACTGTATACAAAACACAAAGGCACAGACACCAGTGTGATGATGGTCAAAGGCAAAGGGGTGTAGTGGCAAGGCAGAGGTGGGAAGATGGGGGAAATGGGGATGGAAAGAGACTTGGCTAGGGGCAGTGGATGCACAATGCAGTGTGCAGATGCTGTTTTGTTGAGTTGGACACCTGAAACCTGTGTGGTTTTGTGAACCAAGGTCACCTCAACAAACTCAATGAAAAAATAAGATGATAAAAATCTATAGGGAGAAATATTAGAGACTGATAAACCTATTTTGGGCTACATCTTAATTACAATTACTGTTTGATCTAGAATTAAGTTATAGAGATCTATACTCTGTTGCTCCATAATTATATAGAAATGGATTCCAGATATAGGAAGTCCTCACTTAATTTTGTTGCTAGGTTCTTGGAACTGTAGCAAAACAATTTACAACAAAACTAGTTTTATCAGAAGCTAATTGATGTAAATAAAAATTAAGCTTTTATGACATCTCATCAATCCTATAATGAAATGATGTTCAACAAAATGGTATTATTCAAGGGTCTACTGTATATCTTTAAACTTAATCTACATTTTCTTAAAATATAGATAAATATATATACACATGTGTATATATACACACATCCCTTTTACTATATGATGTACATATATGTGTATATATACATATAAACACATGTGCATATATATGTATATATTCAAGGTCTGTCCAGAAGGTATCCATACCCATAATATGAAAAATAGAGACATTTATTGAAGAAGATACAAGAGACAAGAAACATTGTACACAGGACAATGATGCCTCAGTTCCCTTCAAAGTAGGCACTTTTGGATCTCACACAGTTCTAAATACCATCAGCTGCCCTCTCATATTTTCCTGAATCTCACTGATGATCTGAAATCTCTTCCCTTTCAAAGGTGATTTTAGTTTTGGGAAAAGGCAGAAGTTGCAGGGCACCAAATCTGGCTGTATAGGGACTGAGTCACCTGAATGATTTTCTGTTCCATGAAAAAACTTCACAAGATTTGATACATGAGTGGGCACATTGTCAGGATAAAGCTGTCCAGAGAAGTCCAGTTTTTGTTAACATAATAAGAACAGTCTGTATGACATCTATGTAACCTGGCAGCCAAGGAGAGTGGACTGGAATGACCATGTGTGGATAATGATGACTTCACTATACTACTCAGTGGAGGTGGTAGACACCATTGAATGAGTATGTGTGGCCATCATCTACTCATGACTGAGTAGAACAATAAATCTCTATTGAATTTTACATTAAGCTTAAACATTCCTCCATGTAAACTATTCAGATGACTCAGAAGGCCTCAGGTGTGGGCCACTGATGATTGGCAACTTCATGATAACAATATTCCTATTTATGCTTCACATCTCATGCAGAATTTTTTATCAAAACATCAATTCACCCAGATGACTCAGTCCAGTACAGCCCAGATTTGGTGCCCTGCAACTTCTGCCTTTTCCCAAAACTAAAATCACATTTGAAAGGGAAGAGATTTCAGACCATAGATGAGATTCAGGAAAATATGACAGGGCAGCTGATGGCAATTGGGAGAACTGTGTGAGGTTTCAAGGTGCCTACCTTGAAGGGGACTGAGGTGTCATTGTGCTATTACAATGTTTCTTATGTCTTGTATATTTTTCAGTGAATGTCTCTTTATAGCATATTACATGGCTATATACCTATAGGGTGTGTATATATGATATATATATAAAATCTAATGTTTATATACATGAGTACATATTTATATGTATTTCCATATGTGTGTATATCTACACAAACACACAACATATATACATATATACAGAAATACATACAAAATTTCTGTTTGAGTGCCAGAGAATGAATAAAATACTGCTAAAATTATAGACTTCATAAAGACTCCTCAGAAAGTCCATTTGGAAATGCAAAAGCTCATGGGCTTGTGTTTAAAATCTTAGAAATAAAAGAATATTTTATTTATCAAAATAGCTAACAAAGTTGTAAACAAAGAGTGTATTTACACAATAATTCCTTCGATGATAGAGAATTAAAAATAACAGGAAATCCTCCTGCAATAACAAGAACCAGCAATATTGGTAAGTAAATCCCATTTAGCCTGGAGACAGGATTGAATGGAGAAAAATGCCACACAGCCAGAGACACTGGAAACTGATTCCAAATATCTCTGATGTTAATTTTTGTGAGCAGTAGAGTAGTAACAACATTGGCAGAATTACTCTTGAGCTGTAAATGGATGTTCTACTTTGGTATCTGTCTTCAGCCTGTATGATTGGACAAGATACAGCTAAATGAAACAAGTACATTGCCTTTACAAATCTGAAAATTTTTTAGCTTTCCATCACCTAAATATCAAGTTCAATCTCCATACTATGTCCTACAAAACATTCATATTTTATTTACCTTGACTTCCATCAAACACTTGGTCTCATGTCCCACCTCTTTCCACATATACTTTCTGTCTCTAGCTGTTACATGTACTCCCATAAGGCAAAGAGCACATGATGCTACTTCAGGTCTCAGAGCTTTTGCCCACGCAGTTTCCAAAACTTGGAACAAGGTCTCACCATGCTCTCACTCTGCATTTAAAACCCAATGCAAATGACTTTCCCCCTGTAAATGCTTTATGAAGAAATCCTTCTCATTTCCTAATTTTTGCCTCTTCAATTTGACTCAATATTCCTCCAAGAAGGAAGTAGAGAATGTGTTTGGGGATCTAAAGCCAAATGTTTAAGTTATAAATTTACTACCTATTACAGCAATGACCATAATAAAATTATTTTAACTATTCTGAATTTCAGTTTATCACACCTGATCTAAATCAGGTATGATAAAATCAACATTATAGTTTTCCTTGAAGACTTAAGAAAATATATAGATAAATGTCCCCAGAAGAGACCTAACACACAATATATGCCCAGGAAATATTGTCTCTCGCCCTCTCCTTTCCCCACCTCGCCATGAGCCCCTCAAACACCGAAGTAAGTCATCATTTTTTCCATACACACACATACTGATGGCCTTCTTACCATCAGTAGCTTCATGAGATAGCCGTAACTTATTCCTCTTTGCACTCTCAAACATGGTTAACTACTGTGAGTCCTCAAGTATGTTTACTGAATACATCAAATCATTTTCTATATTTCCTCTTCTGCCCATATGATTGTGTACATTTAACACAGAATCATAAGACCACAGATATCTTCAAGCCACGCTTTTATTTTAACAATACTTTATTGCTTGTTTTGTTTCACAATCCTCTTAATTGTTGCTTGTGATGAGCATTTATTATTTCATCAAACTGACTGATGTACTGTAATTTTATAACCTGTCCAATACTGGTGAATACCTGGGCTGCTTTTTATTTTTCATTATTAAAATGACACTTTAATAAGCATCTTTATGAAACATATTTTTCTTCAAAATATAATTTATAGTGTGTATTATCAGAATGCACTGATAGGTCAAAGGAAATGTGGACATTTCTTTGGCTCTTGAAATGATTTGCTAAATCACTTTCCAAATTTTTTTCACAGGTTCACTCTAGCACCAATGAGGCATGTACATGCCAACCAAATCTAGTGAAACTGCTATTTAACCTTTCAGGAGACACTGTGCTTCATCTGCCCTCTGCTTTCCTCATCCCGATAGGAACACCCACACCACCTGCTTTGGCCAGGTGACTCTAATTAGAAGTTTTTGTATTTCTCTAGTCAGTGATTGAAATTTAATGTGGTTGGCTCCTACTCACCATTTCCAATCACTGTTAGTTATTCTCCATAGCACTGCCTCTTTTTTATATAACATGTGCCAAAGGACTCACTGCTGAATTGTTTTTCTCTCTGTACCCCACGTCCCCTCACGGGGCTGTAACAGAGGATAAGCTTCACAATGGCCAGTGTCAGGTTCTTCACAGGTTCCTTAATGACTGAAAAAGTTCCTGGTGCAGAACAGGTTCTCCAAAATGGTTTGTTGAGTAAGTATTTAATTCGTATGTGAGATATCCAGCATCTGTCAATAATTTTGAACTGAAGTTGATTCACAGAAGAATTCTGATGGATACAAACCCAAATGTTAGTCTTGTTCAAAGACTATACCTGCTTCAGTTTCTTTAGTTGTTCATAACTTAGAACATAACATTCAGAGAATGAAAGAATATAACTCCTCCTTCTGATGAGGAATTTGTTGAAACTTCTAAAAAAAATAACAAACTCTTTTACAATCAAGGCCTCTCATCAAGTCCCACTGGCCATTTGTCCTGCTGAGAATTAATTCTCTGCCCAATTTCATGCAGAAGAAAGGAAATTTACAAGAGCTCATTGAAGAAATTAAAACTCAGACTGGCTGTCCCCTCTTCACTTGCCAAATGGCATAGTTTCTGGCGACATTCAGCTAATGAATTTTCTTCATGATTAACTACCCATTATAGGTGGCCATTATAATGGAAACATACTCAGTCTGCACTGCACTCCTTACAAGCAAGGTAGTTGTGTAAAGGGTCATTAATACAAGTGATCCAGGACAGGCTTCTTTCATGAAGTCAGAGAAAAATGGAGTTGAAATATATGGCTCACAATTGAACAAATCGCTGAAACAAAAACTATGCTCTGCTGGACTGTAACATCTATTCTTTTTTTTTTTCTTTAAATCAGGATAAAAGATAAAAGTGGTGCAAAATTTGATAGTGCATGCAATATATGCAATCCTTATTTTATTTATTTTTTATTCTCCCAGATGCCTTGGAAAGGAAGGAAGAAGCAAAAGTCAAAGAAACTGTCCAATTAGTTTTCTTTAAAAATTAAATTAAATCCTTTTGTGTTTGCTTAACTTGTCAGAAGCCTCTGTAGAATTTACACCGAGGGAAGACTTTTCGCCATTGTTTAATCTCTAGTGACATCTGGCGGCCCAAATAACTCGAGTAGCTGGAAAAAACACATCTTCATTATACATCTTTTAAGACTCCTTGGTGAATACATGTTCTGTCTGTATGTGGACTCCACTAAGAATAAATCAACCCTTTTCTCTGAATTCTGAAGACAGTGTGCATCATCCCACAGATGATGTGGGAGAGAACGGAGAAACAGCAACACTAAATTTATATAAACTATAATAATGCATCATTCTGAGATTAAAGTAAAATCTATTTTTCTGATTCTTTCCCATTATCAGAATGATTTGGTTTTGTACTTTATTTTGGAATTAAATTATTAAATTAATTAAATATGTATTGACTATCTATTAATCAGCAAATTCTATGAATACTTTGCTACTTGGAATTATAATTAATTCACAGCAAATGTTTTATTGAACATCTACCATGAACCATATTATTAAATAAATTTACCTTTAAATAGATGTAATAATCCTGACTTTACCAGTGCAGAAATGGATATGTGAGCTCAATAATGAGTTCTAGATTTTCTGGTGTCTCAATAAATATTTAAAGTATCTCAAGCGCATTTTTACCCTCTGGCAACCCTCAGCATATCAAGTATGTGTCTGGGCATTTAACAATTATATAAAGTACACCTGACAATGAAATGCCTGCTGATGACTAATATATTTTACATATATTTTTCATAAATTAGTTGATCATTAATAAAAGTATGAAGTTATATATTCTTCTGCTACTCTTATTTTTAGTAAATGATTACCCTTTTCATCCATTTATACAATTCAAGAACCTAGGAGATACTCTTGATTCCTCCTCCTGCACCATCAAATCCAATCCATCACTAGTCCCCAATGATTTTACTTCCAGAAAAGATTCCAAACCTGTCAAACCTCTCCACTCATCATAACCTTAGTGCCCATCCCCACCATCCCTCTAACAAGATTACCAACAGAGCTGACTGATCTCCTCACATTTCCTTTATCCTTCCCCCCAACCTCCTCAGATGCTGTAGCCAACATGCACCTCTCGTAAACATAGTCTTGTCAAGTCATCTCAGTGCTAAAATCCTCCCTGGCTTCCCATTGCTCTGATGAAAAGATAAAATCATTAACATGCACTGCCTTCCTGAGTCTTCCACCTTCAGCCTTAATTCCAAAGGGGCCTGCTTTAAATACCTTATTTACTTTATTTATACCTTTTCAAGTCTCATAACCTTAGTAAATGCTGTTTCCTCTTCTTGAAGTACTTTCCCCATATCTCATTACCTAGAAAACTTTTATTCATTCCTCATATACTAATGCTCCTTGTGTTATGATGGGGTTATATCTTGCTAAACCCAATATAACTTGCAAATATCAAGTCCAAAAGCATTTAATACACCTAACTTACTGGGAACGTGCTCGGAACACATACAAGTTCATTAGCTTACAGCTGGGCAAAATCATCTCACTGTTGCTGCCTGGCATCATGAGGGAGTATTCATACTGCATATTGCTACCTTGGAGCAAGATTGGAATTCAAAATTTAAAGTTCAGTTTCTACTGAACACGTGTCACTTTTACACCAGCAGAGTTGAAAAATTATTGTCAACTTGTAAGCCTAATTTGTAAGGTATTTCTTCATAATTACATAAGCTGATTTTCCTGTCCATATTAATCATCACCAATACACCAGCATATATCTTTCTTTTCATAATTATCGCAGTTCTAATTTCATCTTGTGATAATCTGATTAATATCTGCCTCCGTTCCTTGATTGTAATTCTCATAAGGAACAAAAATTTGTTTGCTTCTGCTAAGTATTATACCTTTAACAACTAGTCCAAGATATGACATATCAGTTGCAGATAGTTGCTTATTAAATTAACAGAATCTAAAAGTCTCAGTCATTCTATATATGTAAGTATGTGTGTTTTTATGTATGTATGTATGTATGTATGTATGTATGTAACAGAATTGGTGTTGGGCTCCAATACACTTAGGTTCAAATATTGTCACTGCTGTTTTCTAGTACTATAAACCTTCATACCATATTTCAAATAAGCCTTTCTCTTCTCATCTCTAAATGGATTTAATATGATTTACCTTAAAGGTCCACAGTGAGAGTAAATAATGGATTAGTTGACAAACATGTTTTTTTAAATGACTGATTTTTCTCAATACACTTTTAAAGGTTTTTAAATTGTTTCATATCTGGTCAAGTTGAGATTTTTAAGAGCCACATATTTAATTTGTAATAAAAGTTTACAACTTGAGTTTTTTTCAAAAAAGACAACAAATTGCAAGCACCTGTAAATAAAGGTCTTATAACTAACTAATTAAATAAATAAAGCATTAATGGATGCAAAGCCCTTGACACAATGTCAGTCAAATAATAAATGATAGTTATTATTATTATTATTATCATTATTATTTCATATCAAAAGGAAAATACCTCAAGTTGCACAGGGGTATGTGCTACTCTCGAATGCCTTTCTGATTTTGTGGGCAAATGTAAGCAGGGTCCCAGCTGAGCTTACCTGAAAAACTCTACATGCATAGCAATTCCATTTTAGGGGATGGGAAAAATGGAAGAAAGGTGGTAGAAGAATAGAAGTGGTGGCTGGCCACTCTACCTGAGAGGTAGAGTATAAGAAGGAGGTGAGGTAAGCAGATGAATTATCATTTAACACACCTGTTCAGGCACACAGACACCCATGTGTGTTTATATGTGCCTCAGTGTACATCTCCACTTTTAATAACCATGAATACTTTAAAAGATATCACCACTGGAAAAAGTATTTGCTAAAAAAGAACAGATTGTGTGATTGTGAGGCTGGAGGGGTTCAGGCCACTGAAGACCAGTGTGAAAAGAAAATTTTAGAGAGGCTCACTAAGAAAGTAGTAAGAGAGGTTCTCAAACCGACCAAGGTTGTCCAACCCATGGTCCATATGTGGCCCAGGATGGCTCTAAATTCAGCCCAACACAAAATCATAAATTTAGTTAAAACCCTTTTGTTGCTCATGAGTTTTCTTTAGTGTTTGTGTATTTAATGTGTCGCCCAAGGCAGCTCATCTTCTTCCAGTGTGGCCCAGAGATGGGAACAGGTTGAACATCCCAAACCATAACAGTAGAGACCTGGGTCAAGAAAATCCCTACCTGAATAGATACATGGAGACAGAAGCACTACCTTATTTCACTTCTGGGAATGAAACATATCTGCACTCCCCTATTCATTGCAGCATTATTTACAATAGCCAGAACATGGAAACCCAAGTGACCACCAATAGATGAACGGATAAATAAATACATACACATATATATGCATATATATAATCACATCATAAACCTGTATTATTTATCAATATAAAAGAATAAAATCCTGACATTTATTATGAAACTCAGAAGCATTATGCTAAGTGAAATGTCAGATAGAAGTAGGCAAATACTTAATAATCTCACTTATATGTGGAATCTAAAAAGTAAACAAATGAACACATAGCTACAGAGTAGACTACAAAGGCTGGTGGTTTCCAGCAGTGGGAGTTGGAAGGTGGGAAAAATGAGTAAAGGTCAGAAGGTACAAGCTTCCAAATAAATAAGTCTTAGGGATATAATGTACAGCACAGTGACTATAGTTAATAAAACAGTACTGTATATTTGTAAGTTGTTAGAGTAGATCTTAAAGGTTCTCATCAAACAAAAAATTGTAACTATTTCCAGTTATGAATGTTAATTAAACTTACTATGGTAACCATTTTGCAATATATACATATATTGAAACATTATGTTGTATACTTGAAACTAATATAATGTGATATGTCAATTATATCTCACTTTTAAGTACTATCTTATGCATGATTTATATTTCTAGTTTTCCTTTAAGATTGCATTTTTCTTAGTCTTCAGCATTGTGTGATAAAGAATATAGTTTAAAGAGATACATGATTGGATTATTTAGAAATACGTAGAAAAAAAGGTAAGATCTAGGATATATTCTTTTAAAGGGTTGAGTATAAGAACAACAATAATTTGTGATAAATAATTTATGCTTGGCCCTCTTCTCTCCACTCTCCACTTGAGGGATCATTCCTGGAATGTTGCAAAAGTGTGTTATGAAAGCAGAAGTAGAAAATAACTCGGGAAGTCCCAAAAATAAATCAGAGGAGAGAGGGAAAATAACACAATAATTTGACAATTAACAAATAGTTGAGGTTTTTAATTAATGGGGTACAATGAAAACACGTTTCCAAACCTGACCTTGACCACTTGAAACAGATTCTCTAGGGCATGTGTTTTGGAGAATTTCCTAAGTGATTCTCAGGAGCATCTTTGATTAGAACTTAAAAGTATAGACCAGAAGCAGTGAGTCTAGGCAGAATTTCGTTTCAGTTTATTCTTTACTAGCTTATTCAGTACTTTTCAAACACACTATGGAGTTTCATTTCTCCATATTTTTTTTCTTGATGTTCCCTCATTCTCAGCAGCCACTTCATTTTCCTCTTACTAGAGCGTTAAAGCATCATCCTTCCACATAAAGTTGTATATTCCTCAATCAGAATGAATCTTCACCTTTCTTCATGTTTCCATGGCTCCTTCTTTTGATTTCATTACAACAATCATTTCCCTCAACCTTACAATAATAACTCGTGTGTACACAGTAGCTTATGTGCTCATTTTAGGTAAAGATCTTACTTATCCACGTGTATATCCCCCCAGGTCCCTTGGGCATTGTTTTTGGATACACAAAGTATTTAGTTACCATTATTTAAATTTCAAGAGACAATGAGTAAAAAATAAAAAGTAATTTTTCCAATTCAAATTTAAGAACCTATAGCATAGTGATCTAGCTGTTAGACTCTGGAGTCAGAATGCCTAGAGGCTTGTGTCAGTTTGACCATCTATTAAACATCACAGTGCCTGAGTTTTTGTATCTGGACAATGAAGAATATAATAATACCTAACTCATAGGGCCAGTATAAGTATTAAATGTTAGCATATATCAAATGCATAAATGTTGGCTACCTCAGTTGGGCCACTAGTCTACAGAAACCCTGTTCTCTGTCATAATCAAAATAGTTGGAGTGCTTACTAGCTTTTATCTTCATTTAAATTACCTTGTAATAGGGTAAAGTATCACAGTGAGATACAGTATCTTCTGAAATCCAAAGATTTGCTAGAGTTATATTAATCTTAAGGAACTTTGTGGAGCACTATCATAATTAATATTTATTAGGCACCCTTTGTGAAATACACAGCATACCAAAGACAGAGCACTTGAATGTCAAAGAGAGAGGTTTATGCTTCTCTGCATATCTGCATTGGCATTTTAATACAGCCTGTCAACGGACCGTCCTGTGACCATTTTCAGCCCCCATGCAGCTTCTGTGATTGACAAAAGATCCTCACATGCCCCATCTAAAGTAATCTGACAGGAGACGAAAGGTAGTAGAAAAGCCCAAATTGCATACAGTTGTTCCTGAGTTTGAGATCAAGATCTAAAGTTAGTTTTATGACTTTGGGCAAGATATCTAGTCACACTTGGCTCCAGTACTTTTATCTTTAAAATTGGAATTATAATATTTTCATGGCAGATATTTAAATATCATGGTGATTATTTTTTCAGTCATTTTAAAATTATTTTGAATGTTGTATTTCTAAGATTCAATGTTCTGGGAACTCATGCTATGTTACCGGAATTACTTAAATTTTTACTTGGGGAATTAAAGTTGCTCTGAGTCACAAAATTTCACACGTTGGTCATAGGAATTGTTGGTAGCCACACAAAAACCAACTTCAAAGCTCTTTTCATTAATAGCATCAAGTCTGGTTATGGGTTGAGGCTGATATATCTCTCATCCATAATAAATGACCTGCAGGGCAAAGAAGAATAATTGTCCTTGCAGTCACTGGCTTTGTAAGGTGCCTCACCTTTCTGGTTCACAGACTTCTTTACTGATGCATATTTAGGGGAGAGAGAACTGTAAAGAAGATGAAAGCACATCAAACATTTATATCAAGAGTTTCATTTTCTAAGAAATAGCAGGTGTGTCATATGACTACTCAGAGGGCAGAGACTCCGCTAAAGGGTCTCCTGACACTCATGGAGATGGAGGTGTGGAGTGTGATGGATAGCCACATATATAAATATTCCATTTAGAGCCCCTGCGCCCAAACAGTTCCTTTCTAACAAAACTAAAAGTCTGCCAGACAGTCAAATTGTTATGAACAAAGGAGACAGTATTAAAGCTGACATGAAATCCTTCTAGAATACCGTTCAATCACATTATTGAAAAACCCCTAACAGTGGCCTCTGTGCAAGTCACCTTTCTTTCTCTGTCCTCCACGTCTCCACCCCACCACTGATACAGGCACATCCACACACTCATAACATTCAGAAACAATACTTAGCACGCTCTGCTGCTACAGTTTATTTGTTTATTCTGCTATTAAACCAGCCCATATCCAAATATCTAGAAATGATATCTAATATACATAAAATAGTCCCAAGTACAAAATGCTTTGCAGTTATTATTTAACAAAGAAACCCTCCTTTTACATAGGCAGAATAATGGTTTTCAAAACTGTTTTACCTGTAGATTTTCTTCAAATAATAATTTTAATAAGCAACATTCCCTGAACACTTAACCACTTACTAAGTGCTATTCAAATTGGTTTCTATTTACTAATTTATTTTACCAGAACTGTATGAAGTTGTGCTATCATTATTTTTTAATGTTATAGATTTTAAAACTGAGGCTAAAAGAGATGAAGTTACTGATAGTTAAATAGCTAGTGAATACCGAAAATATATGTTGAACCTACACAGCCTGTTCCTACACCTTAACTCCTAAAATTGCCCAACATGTGAAAAAATGAAAGCAAACAGGCCCTGGTAAGCTTATCCACTCAACATGCAGTTACTGAGGAGCTTTGATGAGTCTTGCTGTATGTGAATCATTAGAAGTAGAACAATGAATATGCCCTTGTTTACATAGCAGGAAACAGACTATAAAACTCACAATACACAGACAAAGAAAAAAAATAAACACATAGTATTTGTGGTACTTGTTCTGGATTCCTATGCCTGACATGCTCCTTTCAAACCCCACTGATTTCCAACATAACATACAGCCCTACCATTCACCAAGTTGTTCAGTGCCCAAGCATCAGAATCATTTATGACTCAAATCCAAGCAAAAATTTGGTTAGCTCTACTCTCAAAAATATGCTTCCTATTTGACCCTTGCTCAGTGCCTCCATCATGCCATCCTGAACCAAGCCATGCCGTCTCTGACCTAGACTACTGCTCTAACCTTTCCACTGTTCTTTCCACTTTCCTCTTCCCATCTTCTCTCCAACATTCCTCCCCCTATTTAATGGGACACTAGTTTCTGCAAATTCTCCCTTCTGAACCTTTCTTAATCTGCATCTTCACTGTTTTTGTCTTAATTCAAGGGTCACACCTTTGACTCTCTCAGTGCTAAGTCATGGACTGTATTTTTGATGAGCCACAACTGTATGTCTGGTCTCTGCAGACAGATGTATACATAAAACTTTCTGTAGTTTCTATAAAAGCAAGCACAATTCCCACCAAATGTGAATAAGAAGAGCATTACATTTTAAAATGTGCCCATCTTTCAGTTAGGAATCACCAACAAACCTTTTGACCACTGGCCCTGAGCTTTTTCATTCATTATACATTTTGTTCACTACAAATACTGTTCTCTCTCAAATATGTAGATCTGACCATGTCACTATCATGCTAAAACATCGATTTCTTCCTACTGCTTATGGGAAAATACCGTAACTCTTTAGTCTGTTGCATAAATTGCCTCGGGACCTCTTTCACATTGGACTCTCATTCTTGCACTCTGTGTACCTTCACGACTACACCTGTTTATTTGCTGTTTATTAGGTATGACAAGGGATCTTCAAAAATTTGTTTTAGTTCATTTTTTGTGGTAATATATTGTTTCATTCTTTATCTTTTAGACAATATATTTCAAGGTCAAGCTAATTGTTACTTCCATAGAGACTTCATTTATTTTTCTGTAGAATAAATTACTCCTTCTATCAGACACCTTTCTATCATATTTATAAAGTGGTAATAAAGTTAGACATCATAATTATTCTCCCCTTCATAGAATGACCTAAGAGCAGGAACATAAAAAATCATCTAAAGCATCACCATACCCTACCTATCATATAGTCTGGTGCAGAGTAAGCAAGTAAATATTTGTTACATAAGTAATATCTTTATCCATATTACTTAAATTCAAGCTGATATGGTATATAAATTACATGCTTTTAACTATCATTCTATCTTTAATTTTTGTTTACAAATTTTAAAAGCAAATATACTAATATTAATACCTTAAAAAGTCTTGATTAATTAAGATAAACGATCTACAGTTTGGTCTCCCTGACTTAGGCTCACCCTTCTGTAATTCAGTCTCTCCTCTGTAGTCAGAGATTTTTCCAAAAAAAGAAGTCTGATTATATTCCTCCCTCACATTACAAACCCTCACATGTCCCAGATAAAGTCCAAACTCCATTCCATGTCTCGCCAGATCCTGCCTTCCTGGATTCTACTCATCTCTTCAGTCTGCTCATTCTTTACTCTCAATGCTCTTTACTCTAAATCCCCAAAATGCCATTCTGTGTTCCAGGACTGTCAAACTTGTTTTAGATTCCCCTTTATCACACACCCTATATGAATGCTGCTTATTCAATTCTGTGTTTGTGCATCCTTCCCTCATCATGTCCCCTTCAATTCCTTGGTGTCCTTTAGGGCTAGGACTTGAGTCAGAGGTCAACCAGCATCAACTCCACATCCTCCCTCCCAGCAATACGAGGTAGCTGTCCTTTTCTCTCCCATCTTACCCGCTCTTGCCCCATCACAGCACTTAACAGTGTTTATTTTTACTACCTGTTTGTTTGCATTCCTCACTAAACTTCAGAATTTTTGAGTTCTTGAACTATCTTATTCACCATAGTCTCCAGAGACTTAAACATTCTCTGGCACACAGTAGATATTAAGTAAATATTTGTTAAATGCATGAATGTAAATTATTGCTTAGACCATAGATAGACTCAGCCAAGAACTAAAGAGCAATTGAGATCTTAGGAAAAAAATCTCAAGATGATTTTAAGAGCTCTAAGTGAGGAATACTCTCAATGCAAAGACAAGTCTGACCCTTCGGCTCAGAAAAAAGGGTTTCACCAAGGGAAAAAGGGATGCTTATGGCAAGTTAGACCTTTATAAAACCTATCAGGTTTAATAAGTCCCAATACATTTAGAATGAAAACTTGCTGCCCCCAGAAAAGCTGAGCAGGTAGGTGTTTGTTTCCTTTCTAACAAATAAATGAGAGAAGACAGATCTGCAAGGCAGGAGACAAAGATACATATAAACCGAGTATATAACCGTGAACAAGTGATTTCTCCCTTTCATCTTGTTTCAACCACAAAATAAGGGGAAATGTTGATTTTTTTTTTCAGTACCACTGATCACTGATTTCTGTTTAATGGGTCTAGAAGACAGTCTTTATTCTCTATTACCTACCATTGCAAAATCTCCCTGTGTGCCACTTTCTGTTTCTGTCTTTTAATACCCATCTCTGACTCTCACTCTTTTGCCTCCCTCTTACTCATATAAGGACTCTTGTGATTACAGTGGCCTCATACAGCTAATATAGAGTAAGCTCCCCATCTTAAGAACCTAAGACTAATCACATCGGCAAAGACCCTTCCAACAAGTGAGGCAACATACACACAGATTTCAGGAATTAGGATATGGACCTCTAGTTGAGGAGGCAGGCTTTATCCAGCCTACTCTATAAAGATTTTTTTTTGTTATTTTTGAATGTTATTCTAACAGTTGTCTCAATTTTCCCCACCCTGACTTCCCCTACCCATCCCACACCCCTACTCGCACAGTCAATTCCCACACTATTGATCCATGTCTGTGGGTCATTCGTACATGTTCTTTGTCTAGTCCCTTCCCCTTCTTTCCACCATTATCCCTCTTGCCTCTCCCCTCTGGTCACTTTCAGAGGCATGTTTCCATGCCTGTGGTTCTATTTTGTTTGTTAGTTTATTTTATTCATTAGATTCTGCTCATAGGTGAGATCATATGGTATTTTTCTTTTACTGACTAACTTATTTCACTTGGCATAATGTTCTCCAGTTCCAACCATGCTGTTGTGAGAGGTAGGAGTTCCTTTTCTTTCTGCTGCATAGTAGTATTCCATCATGTAAATGTACCACAGTTTTTTGATCCACTTATTTACTGATGGGCACTTAAGCTGTTTCCAGCACTTGGCTATTGTAAATAGTACTGCTATGAACATAGGGGTGTATAAGTTTTTTGAATTCATGACTCAGGATTCTTAGTATATATTCCCAACAGCAGAATTACTGGGTAAAAGGTAGTTCCATTTTTAGTTTTCTGAGGAAATTCCATACTGTTTTCCACAGTGGTTGTACCAGTCTGCATTCCCACCAGTAGTGCACTAGGATTCCCTGTTCTCCACATCCTCACGATCACTTGTTTGCTGATTTATTAATGATGGCTATTCTGACAGATATGAGGTGATATCTCAATATGATTTTAATTTGCATCTGTCTGATGGCTAGTGATGTTGAGCATCTTTTTATATGTTTATGGGCCATCTGTATGTCCTCCTTGTAGAAGTGTCTATTCATACCCTTTAACCATTTTTTTAGTTGAATTGTTTGTCTTCCTGGCATTGAGTTGTATTAGTTCTTCATATATTTTGGAGATCAAACCCTTGTTCAAAGAATCACTGGCAAATATGTTCACCTATACAGTAGGTTCCCTTTTCATTTTGATGATGGTTCCTTTAGCTGTTCAGAAGCTTTTTAGTTTGATGTAATTCAATTTGTTTATTTTTTCCTTTATTTCTCTCACCCTAGGAGGTATATCGGCAAAAATATTGCTAAGTGGGATATCTGAAATCCTTTTAGAAATTAAAAGACATGTCTGATGCCACGCAGATGACTACTATATAGGCTGAGTTTCAACTCCAGGCAAGACTGTCCGATTCTAAAGTGTGTGCTCTTATCTATTATGTCTACTTTATGTGGATACTGCTTCACGGCACACACTCTATGATGCTGTAAAAATATAGAAAACACAGTGTGGATTCCTCTATCGCTAGTCTCAAGAACAGTTCATTTGTTCCCACCTAAAGCCTTTTTCTCAACCATAAGCTGCATACAAGTGAATCTGTTGCTTGCAAGAGCACATCTGTGTGCTTCCTACAGGCAGCCACAAGACATTCACGTCCTTATGATTTACGTTGTATACAAATCTCAACACCCAATTTGTTTCCTGTTGGCAAAATGAGTTCCCTACATACATCATTCTTATCTTAAATGTTTGTGAAAGTCAGTCAGTCAACAAGCATTTATCGAGTGCCTAAAAAGAGCATTTCACATAAATCAATATGCTATAAGTCAATAAGATAATCACTCAAATGTCACCGATAAATGGCATTCCTCAAATGAAACTTTTTCAGAAATGTGCAGATTATGAAAATACACAAAAAAAAATCAATGTGGCTACAAGGACAAACTATCCTTAATGATGAAGATTTAGCAGATGCCTAAATGCCTCTATGTTTCTTTGTACATTTATCTATCTGCCTACCTACCACCATACCTATCTCTTTAACACACACAAACACACATGTGTTTCTAAGTAAAATATTTTCAGGGGATCAAGATATTTATTTTTTATGGAACACCCAACACAGTGATATGACCAGAGTAAATAATTTGTAAAGAACCAGAGACTTGGAAATAAAGAACAAACTGACAGTGACTAGGTAGAAGAGGGGAGGGGGCTAATGGAGGAAAAAAGAGGAAGGGGGAAGCAAAGGAACATGAATAGAGGACCCATGGGCATGGATAATATGGGGGCACTGACTGTAGGAGTGATGGAAGGGGAGAGCAATGGGGGAAAGGGTGGGATGACTGTAGCTGAACAACAACAAATAAAAACAAAATCAAAATAACTGAAAAAAAGAAATGTTTGCTGAACTAGGAGATACTATGAGTTGGACCCCATAGCACAAAAAAGAACACTCTAAAAATAAGGATTCTTAGTTAAACAGAGACAAGAATGCTGAATTATGTGCAGCTGTCTGTATCATATCTCTATTTAAGGACCCTTGACATGGTATTCCGTTTGACTGGAATGCTCTCTCCAAACCCTTTACCAGCTTAACTCATACCAACACCACAAGTGTCACCTCTTCCAAGACACCTCCCATTCCCATACAATGAATTGTATGTCCTATTTACATACTTTAATATCACTTTGTACTTTCCCATATGGTGATGCATATTAGCATTCAAATTAGCTACTTGCTCTGTGTTGCCTACAGTACCAAAGTATTCATTCACACAAGGCTGTATCTTCCCTAGTGGTTTGCAGTCCCCAGCTTGGAGCCTGGCTCACAGTACAAAGAAAACTGTATGGGAGCTAGAAGATAAAAAGTCTAATATTGTGTGCTAGAGGCATTTCAAAATACATTTTCTACAGTGCTGGAACTCTCAATTCACGTACTACTCAGAACCATATTGCCATGTACCCCAGTTAACAAAAAACCTTCAGTATTATTCAGGTTAGCTCAGAATGCAGAAATCAATGTTTCCCTTAAATGGAAACTTATACAAACATGCAACTTATATGTATAATTCTTAGTGGATAGTAGTGAAGACATCAGTTATGTAAGGATCATGGCCCAATAAGAAATTAAGCTTCCTAAATCAGCAATTTTCTATTGTAGATGGACAGTATTACTGGCAGAATCAGGCCAGCCCTTATCTCTTAGGAATTTGGGAACCAAGGGGATCCACACTGAAATAAGCTGCATTTGTTCCAGTTCTGGATGGCCGAACTCATTCTAATAAGATTCTCTATCCTTCATTTAATAAATTGAGAATTCATCTATCACCCTCTGTTGTGCAGAGGTATGTATGATCTCTCTACCAAACTTGAAATTAAGGTTACAGAAAGCTGGATAAAAAAATAACATTTGAAAAGAGAAATTTATTGAAGGGTAGAATTTTGTCCTGTGCAGGAGTAGATGTAAGAGCCTTTAAGTGGCAGGGGCATGGGGGTGTACAAAACTATAGCGGTGTTCAGGGAAAGAGAAAAAAATAGCTAGAGCATAAAATAAAATTGGAGTGGTAGGTAGAGAATGTTAGAGGTTAGGAATGGAGAGGTGGGTTCAACCTTGACATTGAATGGTCTTGAAAGCCAAGTCTAAGAGTCAATGTTAGCAGAAAAAAGGCATAAACTGATTAAAAAAAACAGGATATTTATTTGGTAAATTAATCAATATTTAAAGGTCATTTGGGACTAATACTGTCTTGTTGATTATTCAAACCTCTTTAGTTTAACTACTTCTCATTGTTCATCTTCCCTAGGACTATGTTCTTGCCATTTTCTGATGCTGCAATGTACATGAGAAATTCCATAATAATATGAAATCATTCAGAACTGTCTCATTCATGAAAAAATTCAAATTCTCACGTATTAAGTACCCTCTAATATTTTCTATTTCAAGTCCTGAAATTATCATACTTTATATTAGAGTTAATTTTGGTCACATGGCTCTTCTTCTAGAATACAAGCCCCTTAGTCAGGGAAGACAGGTTGATTTCTAAAAACAGCAAGAACAAAAATAATAATAATAATTGATTGTAACTACACAAACTTTACTGCATGATAGGCACATCATGAAGCACATTACAAGGATTCACTCATTCAGTACTTTGAGATAATGAAAACGTGACAGAGAGGCACAAGGTCATATACTTTGTATGAGATAAAATTAACAACCAAACATTCTGTATCTAGAGTCCTTGTTCTTAAATGTGATAAGCAATATAATTCTTTTTGAAAATCAAGGATGGCATTTTGTACATGCTATAATTAAATGACAACAGCACTTTTTATTTATCCACAGTCTTAACCTCAAGCATATAATCAATTAATTTATTAAATCAACAGATATGTGTTAAAGTATATCATATTCTGAGGGCTTTCTGTTTGCTCAGGATTCAGTAGTAAACCTCACAGTCACAAGATATTATTTACCTACAAAATATCACTTGCAAATAAGTTTTTACTCATTTACAGTAGGTATCAACATCCAACTTACATCTTCAGTCATGATTTTTAATGATAAATGTAAATTTGAAATGGTGCTGATTATTTCACTAAATTCATATATCCTTTGGGCTTTTTATTGCTATGTGGTGTTATCAAGAAAACACATTTCTTTAAGAGTTCTATGGTTGGGAAATTTTAATAAATTACTTTAACCAAATTATTTTCTTGTTCATCAGGGTTTATATATCAGAAAGAATATCCAAGTCAGTTAGAAATTCTTACATTGCAAGAGGGAGTAATTTTAGGCCCTAAAGCAAGCCTTTGCCACAACAACTCTTGACATGTGAATTCATGTTATCACTGTTTGGGAAATAGCTGCTTACCTATAAAAGTTAAATGTACTCCTTCATCCATATAAGTATTTGAGTCATATATAGAATCACTTTCTTATGTTTTCAGTTTAGAACCACAACTGAGACATTTTTTTTTCCTGATTTAACATATACATATAAACATATAAATATACATATATATTTATTCCTTATGAATTCCTTATTGTGGGGGCAAATGAAATACAGAAATACTAATATTAAAAATAATCATCCTTTAGAGAGAAGAGAGGTGAAGGAATTAAAACCTGAGGCTGCTTCTTTGGACCCATAAAATGGCTCTACAATTTCACCAACATAGCTAGTTAAAAACTAGTTCTTACAACTATTAACAACTAGACTAAATTTAAAAAATCTTTTTATAGCAACTTTCTGCAGTCTCTTTATTATGGTTCCCTCTGATATGACTGCCAATCGAATAGTGCCTAGTTAGGGTCACAGACATGTGTCAGATATTTTCAAGAAAGATGCCTTAACATAGTTCATATACATTATTTTTAAAGTAATGTTAATATTAAGATATGCTAAACAACCACACACACCATCAGATGCCCTGACTTTCCACTTCGCAGATAACACATTCACAGAAACATACTCTGGTTTGTGTACAATGATTTAATGTCTCACTTTGTAGCTTCTGTATTTTCTAATCATTGATTTATTTTCTTTCCACTTTTATGTATTCTTTATTTTTTTAGATTTCCATGAGCACTTAAAAAAAGACTCAGGACTATTTCATTGCAGCATATTCTCAACTTAGAATGTAGATTATAATTGCTCAATGTTATCCTATCTCCCTGTGGTGATATCAGATAGCATTGTCTCACTTGCAAAGTGAATATTGAAAAAAGAAATGCTATGAGAACAAGTCAATTTTATCATAAAATGGTTACCAAGCAGTAATTTCTAATAGAATAATATGTGTTTTATTCTGGCTCCTAAGATTTTCTCTTGTATTCTCAAGGAAAATTATGAAAAATGTATTGTTAAGATACCTAAAATAAAAATATCACAATAGATATTAATATAAATTCTAATCATAATTAAAATCATAATTAAAAATTATATGTAATTATATTTTAATAACTTTTCCAAGATAACTCACATTATTCATTGATGTACTAGAGAGATGCCAATACCAACAATACCTCTTGAATAACCCATCTAATTTATTAAGTCAAGAATAAAATTCTTTCTGTTTGAGGACCAGGGAGCCAGAATATCTACTTTTTCAAAAAAAAAAAAAAAATGCATCACATTAAGAAATGTAGTGTCACTTACCAGTCAGTTTACATCTTAGTACCCGTGTCCAAAAAAAATTGACACTGAAAGAGTAAAAAAAATAGTTAAAATATAAAAGTAAAAAAATATATAAAAACTGAGTATATCATACTAAGTAGAAACCATATTGTTGGAGCTACATCAGCACAGCTTCTATTTAACTACATGGTATTTAGGCAATAATAATTCCATGACAATAATAAATATGTACAAACATCTTAAAAGTTTATGGAAAAAAAAGTAAGTTCAGTAAATTCTTTAAATGCATCAACTATGGTTAAAATGCATTAAAAATAAAAATTGTTCCAGTTAAAGTCTATGCCTACTTAGTTGTCTAAATATAAATGGTAAAAATAGATACGGCCATATTTGTGGTAGCCTTTTTTTTTTTTTTTCAAATAATGAGGATTGGCAAACTTCTGTAAAGAGACAGTGAATATTTTAGGCTTTATAGGCATGTGGAGTCTTTCTGAACAACTCAACTCCATGTGAACAAATAAGCATGACTGTGCTCTAATTAAACTTTATTGACAAAAATCAGCAGGCTGGTAAGGATTTTGACTACAGTTTGCTGACTCCTGATTAACATACTGAGAGTTCCAACTCAGAAATATCAATCCTAATGAGTAGCAGGACAATGAAATATATAAAATCACAAGGACCAAATAATTATTCCCTTTAGTTTCACAATAAACTCTGTAGTTCAAAATCACCCTATAAAAACCTGTGGAGTTCTCAGTCCCAGAATGATGGTAAATGAGACTCAAAGAGAGTAATTATTTTTAATGTTTATAGCAAATTATAGTAAATATTAAAAATAGATGTACATATAAGGTGAATATAAAAATATGTAATAATATGAAGGAAATCTCATATTTTTAAAAGAATAAAAATAATTATTTGATTTTTATTTATGCTTTTAAAAAGTATGCTAAGTAACAGCAAGATTCCTGGGACCTAACTTTTCCTTATAGATCAGGGAGTTCAAATATTAAATGCACAAGAACAGCACCTTGGAATTAGCTAGATAGACTCATGAGGCCAGCTTTCTAATCCTTGGACAATTAATTGAGTAGATGAGGCTAGAATGTATTTGTTTTAGTAAAGGGCCTGCTGTCACTCTGGAAGGCAAAGCAGGCAGAACCTCCCTGCGACAGTTCACTGTATGATCATTGCTTAACAAACACATAGTGTTGCTAAAAACAGGGGGATGGACTGAATTGCCAAAATACTCAGGTATTCAGAGAAATATGAGTTGTACTATTTTTGGAAACATGAGGTCAACTTAAAACTATCCCATAGGAAACAGATAATGCAGAGGAGAAACGATTGTACTTGTGACAGAGGGGTTGGTAACAAGAATTCTTGTCGTCATTTCAGTTAGAACTGTTACTTACTCACTTTCGAATTTTTGAAGGTGGCTCTGTGTGGTAGACCTCAAAGTGCATTTCAGTGTTTAGCAAACATCTACCCACATACCCACACAGCCACACACACAGTCTAAGTGGGCATTTTCTATGTTGAATGATTGGCTTGTTCCAGTAGCTTTACCTTTACACTCAAAGACTGGCTCTACTTGTCAGAGCAAAGAAGTATTAAGAAAGCATCTTTAACACACAAAATTAATAATGTCCTTGATCCTTTCACTCATGATTCCCAGTTAAGGGCTCAAGGTATCCCTTTAAAATTCATATTTTGAACTCCTAACCCCCAGTACCTCAGAATATATTTAGAGATGGGGCCTTTATAGAAGTAATTTAAGTTAGATGATGCCATTACAGTAAGCCTTATTCCACAATGACTGGTGTCCTTATAAAAACAAATTCAGAGACAGGCACAACTGCACACTGAAAAAAGGCTGTGTGAAAACCTAAGGATAACACAGCCCTCCACAAGCCATGGAGAGAGACTTCAGAAAACAATCAACCCCGCCAATACCTTGATCTCAGACTTCTTGTCAAGGAGCTGTGAGGAAATCAATTTCTGATTTTCAAGCCACCCAGTCTGTGGTACTTTGTTATGGCAGACGTAGCAAACTAAAACATTTCTTCACGTCCATGACCACCTATAATACTGAGCAAGGAAAACAGACTTCTTTTGCTGCCTGAAATCTAGCAAAAAACCAACTTACCCTTTACCTCCACCTGCTACGACTGTTAGTGGTTAAAGTAATTGTGTCACATGCTTAGAAAGAAGCAGGTATAAATGGCTACAGGTGGAGAGAAGAAGGAGAAGGTTCTTTGGGAATGGCATTTCTCCATTGTAAGAGAAGTTATAAGTGGATCCAGAAAATGTAGTTGGAATTCATGTGGTCAGAACCTATACATTTTCTCTCTTTTGGTTCCCAGTTCTTGGCTATACTCCAGAGGCCAGATGTTGGAATTCCAATTAACCATGAAACTGTCAGAAATGAAAATTGTTTTGTGAGACCTTGACAGTCTGCTCATCATTTCAGAGAAAATTGAGCCTGTTAAACATTAATTTTCTCAAAGTCACACAGGCAATGATTCGTAGATCCTGCATTCATCATAAAATCACAGTGGTCTTTTTTCAAAGTTTATACACTGTAGAAAACTTGCCTCAGTGGGCAGTTCATTCATTCATCCAATGAATGTTTATAAAATAGATTGTTTTCTATGTTCCTGACACAATTCTTGCTGTTAAGGTTACAGCAGTGAACACAAACAGACTAAAACTGCCTTTTTGAGTTTATATTCTAACATCGACTGATGGACAATAAATAATAATATTTTATATATAAATGCTGTGTGGCATGATGAGCTTTGAAGAAAGGTGTATCTGGGGTTGATTTCTGGCCCTACTACTCAACAGAAATAACCTTTGACAAAATAGTATGGTGGTTGAGAGCTCAGGTGTGAAGTCCTGTGATTTTTCGTGTGAACGCTGGATCTTTCCCTTTCTGAGTAACTTTGAGCAATTTACTTTGACACTCGAATCCTCAGGTTCCCCATTACATAATTGGCATAATAAACTTAATTAAAATAGGTAGAGAAAGAGGTGAGGGAGGGGAAAAAAGAGAGGGAATGTTACATCTGATAAGGCACATTAAGTAATATCAGCTTGGTGTCCAATAATAGCAGGTGTGGCACATTAAATTAATGGATCCAATTCTTCCTCCCTGTAGTCAAGTCCTTTGCTCTATAATTTTGCACTTTCTTCTTTTAAAGAGCAAAATTATATTTTCAAACATTGGGCTGAGCCCTGTGACTGACTTTGGCCCATAAAATAAGGTAGAAGTGGCAGTGTGAAGATTCCAAGCCTAGAACTGAAGAGGCCTTGGGTATTTCTGCTTTTCCATTTGCAGGTCTGTCCCAGCTCTGGATTACCAAGATGAGTACTGTGTGGAGCAGAGCCACTTCCACCATCCACTCTACTTGTGCCTGGAAGCAGAAAAGTCTGGCCACCTGACCCTGAAGCAGAGCCACGCATCTGAGTTCAGAGGAACCCCAACCAACCTGAGCACATGTGAGAATAAACAGTTGGTGTTTTCAGTTACTGACTGGGGATGCTCTGTTGCACAGCAATAGCTCAGTGATACAATAGGCATTAAATATACTTAGTGTATTGCCTTAGGATATTGATTAAAAGACAATAAAAACCAAATAACCTTTACCAACCTACCTCCAAAAAAATCAAATGAACCTATGTGATTGAATCACCTCTCTTAGCTTTATAGTTTTTAATGCTCTAATGCTGAGAACAGACTGGGAGTTAAGATACAGGCCAAATTCGACACAACAGAATACCAAATACTATATTAAGCCATTTCACGAGTTACTTAACTCTTCCCTCTTTAAGTTACACAGTAACTTAGTCTGATAAATGCTAGAAAGCTTAAATGAGATTACAAACTAGAGCCATGGAGTACGAGCAATATCCTTCACTATATCAGAGTACTCTATTTTTTATTGAATTTACTGGAGTGACATTGGTTAATAAAACCATACAGGTTTCAAGTATACAACTCTATTATACACCATCTGCATATGGCCTCTTGCACTCACCAACCAAAGTCAGGTCTCTTTCCACAAGCATTTATCTATCCTTCGCACTCTTCCACAAACCCCTTTACCCCTTCCCCCTGGTAATCACTATACAGTTGTCCTTGCCCATGTGATTTTTTTCTTCTTCTTGTTAATCCCTTCACTTTTTTTCACCCAGCCCCCCACTACCTTTACCCTCTGCCACCTGTCAGTCAGTTCTATGTATCTATGATTCTGTTTCTATCATGTTTGTTTGCTTATTTTGCTCATCAGATTTCACATATAAGTGAAATCATATGGTATTTTTCTTGAACTAGCTATTGCACTTAGCATAATTCCCTCAAGGTCCAAACATGCTGTCACAAAAGTTAAGAGTTTCTATGGTTGACCAGTATTCCATAGTGTAAATGTACTGGAATTTTTTAACTACTCATTTATTGATGGATAAATGGGTGGCTTCTAGATCATGGCTATTGTAAATAATGCTGCAATAAACATAGGGGTGCATATATTTTTTTGAAATAGTGTTTTGAGTTTCTTTGGATATATGCTCAGAATTGGAATTGCTAGGTCATAAGGCAGTTCCACTTTTAATTATATTTTATTGATTATGTTATTACAGTTGTCCTGATTTTCCCCCCTTTGCTCCCCTCCACCCAGTACCACCCACTCCTTCAGGTAATCCCCCACCATTGTTCATATCCATGGGTCATATATATAGGTTCTTTGGCTACTCTATTTCCTATACTGTACTTCACATTCCCATGGCTATTCTGTAACTACCTCTTTGTATTGCTTAATTCCTTCACTTCTTCACCCATTCCCCTACACTGCCCTCCCACCTGTTAAGCATCAAAATGTCCTCTAATCCATGATTGTGTCTCTGTTCTCCTTGTTTGCTTAATTTGTTTTTATTTGATTGTTGATAGAGATGTATTTATTGCTATTTTATTATTCATAGTTTTTATCTTCTTTTTCTTAAATAAATCCCTTTAACATTTCATATACTACTGGTTTGGAGATAATAAACTCTGTAGATTTTTCTTGTCTGGGAAGCTCTTTATCTGCCCTAACATTCTAAATGATAGCTTTGCTGGGTAGAGCAATCTTGGCTGTAGAACCATGCTTTTCATGACTGAATATTTCCTACCAATCCCTCCTAGCCTGCAAAGTTTCTTTTGAGAAATTGGCTGACAGTCTTATGGGAATTCCCCTGTAGGTAACTAAGTGCTTTTCTCTTGGTGCTTTTACGAGTCTCTCTTTAACTTTAACCTTTGGCATTTTAGTTATGATGTGCCTTGGAGTAGTCCTCTTTGGGTCCATCATAATAGGGATTCTTTGAGCTTCCTGGATGTGTATGTCTATTTTCTTTACCAAATTAAGGGAGTTTTCTTTCACTGTTTTTTTTTTTTAGATAGATTTCCAGTTTCTTGCTCTTTCTCTTCTCCTTCTAGCACCACTATAAGGCAAATGTTGGACCTCTTAAAGTTGTCCCAGAGGCTGCTTCTACTGTCCTCATTTTTTTAAAATTTTTTCTTCTTCTTCTGATTGGTTGTTTCTGCTTCCTTATGTGCCATATCATTGATTTGATTCTCAGCTTCATCCATTCTACTGTTGTTTCCCTGTAAACTGCTCTTTATTTCAATTAGTGGATCCTTCATTTCTGAATCAATCTTTTTTATTCTGTTGAGGTCCTCACTAAGTTCCTTGAGCATCTTTATAAACACTGTTTTGAACTCTGCATCTGATAGATTGCTTATCTCCATTTTGTTTAGCTCTTTTTTCTGGAATTTTGATCTATTATTTCATTTGGGCCATGCATTTTTGTCTCCTTATTTTAGCAGCTTCCCAGTGTTTGTTTCTATGTATTAGGTAGAGATGTTCTGACTCCATGTCTTGGTAGTGCGGACTAATGCAGTAGGTGTCCTGTAGGGTCCAGTGGCACAGCCTCCCCTATTACTGAAGCTGGGTACTCGAGGTATACCCTTCATGTGGGCTGAGGACAATCTCCTGTTGTAGTGGAGCCTTGGTTGCAGAACAATGAGAGGGATTTACCCAGATCAGTCAGCTGCAAGGACTGACTATGACCACTGGCCACCAACTTCCACCCTCTATGGAGGATCAGCTGTGCAGGGGCAGGGTGATGGTGCTCTAACATGATCTGTAGCTTTCTGCTGGGCCCTGGGGATTCCTATGTGGTGCAGGCAAAGGTCAGTCCCCACCTATGTTTTCACTGGGGAACCTAGCCTGAGCTGTAAAGTAATCTGAGATGGCTAATACTTGTGCTGGGATTGGAGATTCCCAGGTGAAGCCAAGCTGTGACTCTAATGTGGCTGCTGTTGGGGCTCACTGAACCCAGCTATTGCTTGTTTGATAGGATTTAGGAGCCAAGACTAGTCATTTTTATGAAAAAGCAGGTGGGGTGGGCATGTAAGTTGGGTGGGGTAGAGCCTCTATGGATCTCCAAGATGGGTCACAGTGTTAGCCAGGTTGATGGAGTCTCAGATATGGCACTAACCTGCCGGTTCTGTGGGTGGGGGTGGGCTTAGCAGAGGGACAATGGCCTCTGTTCACCCCAATGCCAGACACTTCAGTTTTTCCCTGTATGCCACTGGGCTTTTCAAGCTGCTACTTTGGTGCTGGAGCTCAGAAGGAGTGAGTCTGAGTAGGTGAGTGCAAGTGTGGGTTCTTTAAGAGGAACTGCTTGGGGCTCCAGAAGTTTCTTCCACTGACTCAATCCCCACTGCGTTTTGCAGCCAGAAGTTTTGGGGACTTATCTTCCTGGCCCTGGAACCCTGAACTGGGAATGCTGGTGTGTGGCTGGTACTCCCTGCTTCCAAGATACCCCTTCCAAACTTTTATCCACCACATGTGTGGGTGGGACTGTTACAGAACAGGGTCAAAGTGGGGGTGTGATATACTGTTACTGAAAGGACCCCCCACTACGTTCACTTGTCTTCCATCAAAGGAAAGCTGTCTCTCAATGCCAGAGATTTGTAAAAAGGAAAGGAAATGTTTATTTAAAGCTATTCAGACTTAAAGTAGAGACCTAATGTCTTCATTAAAATATCAACGTGCTTTAGGGTACCCACAGATGCACACAGTCCTTCCTTCTCCCTGTGCCTTAGTTTGGGGTACCGTATCTTAGGAAAGAAGTAGATTCAGGCTCCTGACACCATCAGCTGTGTTGTTGGCCAGGATCAAGCCTCTGCAAAGCTGTGGGGGTCCCCACTCTGGCTAAAGCCATGTGATTCTCCTTAGTATGGCTGCGAAGTCTGGGTTTATATCCAGCACCAATCTTCCTCTGCAGCCCCATTTCCGACTCCTCCCACAATCAGTTACATCTGCCAGTACTCCAGTATCCTTCCAGCTTTTCTGGCTGCTATGGTAAGTCTGGGCAGGAGTGGCCCTGGGGTGTGGAGCCAATCATCTCCAAGCTCTTACGCAGGCACTGTAACCAGGGGGAGTTGCCTCCCAGTTATATCTTGGGTAGAAGTCACTCCCTTCTCTCTTGCTCAAAGCATGGCCACAGCTATTTAACATATCTATAAACTAGTTAAAGGTTATATATGTGTTAAATGACCATGCCAGGGGTTACCTGCAAAGTGGTTGCTATGCAGAACAGCTCTCAATGGACTTGCTCCAAGTGTCCCTTCCCCCAACACACACCTGTGTGGGGAAGGGTTGAGGACATCCTATATATCTTTCTAATATTTCCTGGACATCTAGAGTTCTGGACCCCATTCCAAATCCCTATTTGGGGCCCCCCTCTTGGCTGCACACTGTTTCAGGACCAGCCTGTTCCGCATCAGTGCCCCTCCCACTGGATGGACATAGTTTCTTTAATTCTATGGTTGTTAGACTTCCATACAACTTGATTTTATAGTTGTTAAACTTTCATTCAACTCAGTTTTTGGTGGTTCTGAATAATGGTTGTTCTACATTTTAGTTGTAATTTTGATGTGGTTGTGTGAAGAGGTGAGCCATGTCTGCCTATACCACCATTTTAACTGGAAGTCTTTAACTTTTTGAGGAAGATCCATACTGTTTTCCACAGTGGCTGCACCAATCTGCAATCTCACCAACAGTGTGCAAGGGTTCCCTTTTCTCCATACCCTTGCCAACACTTGCTGTTTGTTGATTGATTGATGATAGCCATTCTGACAAGTAGGAGGTGATTTCTCATTGTGATTTTAATTTACATTACCCTGATGATTAACGACTTTGAGCACCTTTTCTTGTCTCTTGGCCATCTGTATGTCCTCTTTGAAGAAGTGTCTATTTAGATCCTTTGCCCACTTTTCAATTAAAATATTTAGTAGTATAGTTTGATTCAGATAGCAAGAGTACCCTCTTTTATTCATTATAAATAAAATAGAGAAATAAACTGCTTTAAGTCAATTATTTCTAAATTAAATACACTTAAAATGATAAAACATTCTATATGTATGTGCTGTGAGTGTAGGTGTGTGAAGGGTGGGGGTTATATTGCTGTCACAGGCTACTACTACATTTTAAATAATTTTTAAGTGAGATCCAAATAGATAGATATAGATATAGATAGATATAGATGATATAGATATAGATATACATATAGATATAGATATACATATACATATACATAGCGAGAGAGTCTACATTATCTAAGGGTTATGTATTTACAAATTTGCATACTACCTGAAATATATTTGTAATCCTAAAATTGATATTGTTAACATTTTTGCAGTTATTTGTCAACATGCACAGAGTTGTAAACACTTTGAGTCACCTGGCCTGTATGTACCCAGCTGAGGTGGAACAAGGTGGCGCTCTGCCTTCTTGTTTCAGTTCTCAGACTGTAAGCAAGTGTCCTTTTATGGTGTATTCAGTACCATTTTCTCATTTTTGTGTGTTTTATTGGTAATTTCACTGTTTAAATTGTCCCCAAATGTAGTGCTAAAGTGCTGTGGAGTGTTTTAAACACAAGAAGGTGGTGTTGTGCCTTATGGAGAAAATTCATAAGTTGGATAAGCTTTGTTCAGGCACAAGGTTTAGTGGCCTTGGCTGTACCTTTAATGTTAATGAAACAACAATATATAATAAAGATGTCTTTATGTATAAAAAAAGGGTTAGGTATTGATCAGTTGCCTAAAATGCTGTGATCAAATTCACAAGAACCTGACCCTGTATCTCCCCTAGGAGCAATGTTTTAGTATTTGCTAGATTAGAATTTGTGTAGTTTTTCAAAACATAACTAGTATAAATAATAGGAACTGATTGCATGTATGCATATATGTATATTTCTGTGTGTAAATATATATATATATATATTTTTACATACTGTGTCTCTCTTTGAATAGCATTTTACCTTGTATTCTCCCAGTAGCTCCAATCACCAATTCTTTACAGAAAAATAAAAAAGTCACTGCTTTCTCTAAGGCAAGCCTGGGGCTTTTCAAGGGAAGATGATGATGAACAATGTTCCTAACTGTGTAAGTCATTCAGGACTTCATTCTTTTTATACTTCCTGCATTATGACACTTAAATGAATGATATCATTATCATGAGATACAGTAGAGAAAAAAAGCTGAATGAATAGCTGTCCCAAACTCATAAATAAGTCTTTCAAAAGGAATATTTCCAAGTCAAGCATTAAAATAAGGATTATAGAAAGATTTAATGAGAAACATCAGGAGCAACTTTTTACTCCTAAAATAACCATTTCTTCACTGAATTTCCCTGTCTTTTTTGGACTCAAAGTATCTTCTATTTACTTAATTATTGTACTTAAGCTCCATTGTAATGATCACTTTACCTTTTCTGTGCCTTTGATCTCTCCTCAGTGCCTAGCCCAGCGGCTGCTAAAAGTTCTCAAGGCGCATAGTAAACTATAGCTGTGGAGCATTTAAGTGTGCACCTCACATGCATTTTATATGCATGCATGTGTGTGTGCATAATTTATAATATTCTACATGTTTTACTTATCTCAGTATAAACTACCCCAAACTAAATATCTTACCTCATGCTCCCTAGGAACTTCTTGTTAAAATTTTGAATCTTCACCTCAGGTTAGGACAAGACTAGTTGTTGGAGATCACTCACAGGGCATAACTTCTCATTGAATCAGAAGCTGGATCTGGACAACGGGAGACGCCTCACCCTGTCTCCCTTTTTTGGACATTCCACCCAATGTTCCCACAGATGAGGACATTTCAAAGATGCAACCTTGAGAGAATAATGTGTCACTGAGCGCATCTGGTCTATACAGGTGACTAAACTCTGGTAAGGCCTTTTTATAAACTTTTAAGATTCTGGTAGGGAAGGTGCAGAAATCTCCTTGTCTTTCAGCCCCAAAGTCACATTATATAAGTTCTCTTGCTTATTAAAACTGCCACCTGCAAACATGGAGAGGCTGGGCTCTTTCTTTGGTCTCCACTTGCTCTCTGTGTATGAGGACCAGTTTGCAAAACAACACTAGGCTAGTGGAAAGAGCACAATCTCTGGTTAAATAGAGGTTTACATTCTCTCTCTACCACTTACTAATTTGGGAACATCCCAAATGGTACAAAACATTATCTTCAACTTCTTTTTTTTTTAATTGTTGTTCAAAGTATAGTTGTCTCCATTTTACCCCCATCACTGCCTTCTGTCCCACCCATGCCTGCCTCCCTCCCTCAATCCTACCCCCTTTGGCTTTGTCCATGTTCCTTGACAACACTTCCCGTTTTCCCCCATTATCCCTCTCCCACCTCCCTTCTTGTTACTGCCAGTTTGTTCTTTATTTCAGTGTCTCTGGTTATATTTTGCTTACTTGTTTGTTTTGTTGATTAGGTTCCACTAGATGTATCTTTGGCTTCTTTATACATAACATGAGTAGTAAAGTAAGGCCACTCATGAGATAGCTGTGAGGACTGTGCTAGATCTTACATGTGAACATGCCTGGCATATAGAATCCACTTCACACAAGTTAGTTTCTTTTCCTTCAAGATATTACTTATGTGCATATCTTCAAATACTTCAATGATATGTGTGTTTCTCATAGAGATTGTTGTTATTGTTTTACTTTTCAGGCATGTAGAAACCTGGATGCAGCTGGAGGGCTGTGAATTATCAAAAAAAGTCTGCTATAGGCGATAATTTTAATGTTAATTAACTCCATCTGGAAGGAGAAGCAGGTGTTGAAATTGATCACTTAAGTACAGAAAGCAAAGTCTGTTTACTAAACTCTCTGTAAATTAATTTAGCTGAGCTTGGGTTAAATTGATTTCAAGTCACTTTTCTATACATTTCTTATACCAAATGCTGAAATTGGAGAAAGAAGTAGACCAAGCAGATTTAATAAAATGTAACAAATGGGACCGAAAGGTCACCTAAAAATAAAAATTACATATTAAAAAGAAATGCAACAGTTAGTTTTTCTTCAAGAGCAGGTAGAATCTGAGCCAAAGACCTGAGGCAATTCTCATGTGTTATTCACAAATCACCTGAACAAAATCACAGTGGATGCCCTAGGAAAGGTGGGGGCTGGGCTCTCTGGCAGATCTATTGGGTCACATGTGCCAGCAAGGCCTAGGAATCTGCATTTAGTGATGGCTCAGGGGATTTTTATTCTCACTAAAACTTAAAAATAATTGTCCTAAGGGTGAAGAAACACCAAATCACACTGTCCCAAAAAGATGACAACTTAAGATAATATTTGTCTTTGAAGGTAAAAGATAACAGAGAAGCTTAGAAAATACCATTAAGAATCTGGATTCCAAAATCAAATTTATATTTACTATTTAAGAAAATACTGGTATAATAATAATGTTCATTTAATTTTTTTGCCTTCCACAATTACCTAACTTCTCAACAGAAAGCCCATATTCCTTAAACTTCTTCCTGAGGACTTCCTTAATCTGATTTGATTATAGTGTGATTCCCCAAACCAGTAGCAGCATTATCACACAGGTTGATTAAGAGAGACTCTGGGCTAGAACCCAGCTATCCGTGTTTTTGCAAGGCCTCCAGGTGATTCTGAGTCACAGTCAAGTTCAGAAAGTATGCATCCTTCATGACTTAAAACGATTCATCAAAATTGAGTCGACTGCCATAAACTGGGCATCAGGAATGAGTCCACAATGCAGGAAGCATAGCTGCATCTCTCATTTCCTTATCAGATAGAAAAGAGATTGCTAGAGCCTGACGATGTCTCCAACCATGAAAGAACCAACACTTATTGAATATTTACTCCATGTCAGATATTCTTCGGAATGCTTTACATTGATTACTCATTTAATCCTCACTATAACTTAACAATGCAGGTTTGATTATGACCAACATTTTGTATCATACCGAGACACAGGGAGGTTAAGCAACATGCCAAAACACATAGCCATTTAGGAACAGAAGCAGCAATTGAAACCAGAAAGTGTGTCTCTAGAACTCACGCTCTTCACCACTCTACAAAGTAAGTTTACAAAATGTTAGCAATTCTCAAACAACACCTGAAGAATTCTTACCCTTGATTAAGACAAAGACAATGTCCAAACTGGGGGAAAGAGTATGATTGACTACCCCAGAATATTTCCAAAATCATAAGTAAAGATTTTGACACTAGGGTAGCTTTGTTAATAACATCTGACTTTTTATATCACTTCAAAGCCTGCTTATCCTTAATTTCAATTAAAATACCACTTACTTAGAAAGGCCTTTTACCTTTGTGAACTTGGAGCAAAAATGTATCAGAGCCTGTTTCCTCATATAGAAACTGAAGATAATATTATTTAACCATAAATAGTATATAATGAGAGGCTATATGGCAAAGTGCATTTTAAAATTTAAAACATTGTTTATATGATTGTAATGTGGTGTCATAGTATTTTTCATGCCCAAGATTTATTGATTGGAGAGTGTCTTCTTTAACTGACCTTTTATACCACAATTGGCCCTGTCTTTATTGTCTGGCTGTACAAAGTGCTTTTCTTTCAGCAGCTTGTTCATCAACTCTCCAACCTCACCCTCTAGCCCACAGCAGCACAATATTTTTCACACTTTCCTTACCATAAGATCAACCTGAGGTGGTTTTTAGAAAGCCACATCATGTCTCTCCTAGAAGTTTTAATTATGTAAGTCTGACATGGAACCCAGAACACTATATATTTTAAGAAATACTGCAAGTGATTATTATGATGAACTGAGTGTGAAATACTACAGTAAATATTAAAATACTTCTGGAAATTTAAAGACAAACAAGTATCCTCTCATCTTTTATCTGACAATAGCATAAAGATTACTTTTGGACACAGATCTGCTCAGTTGTTTATGTATTTATCAAAATCTATACTGTTCCACAAATACTAGGCTATTAGTTTTTTATCCCAATGTATTTGTCAGAAATAATAGAGGAATAATTTTCTTCCTGAAAGAAAAGTATGTTTTAGAAGGTATGGATTTGAATAGACTAAGTTGTAATAGAGTAAAAACTAGGACTGTAAATTCCCGTGACTTAAAACAACACATATCTCTGGCTCACTCAGAGTACAAGTCTGCTGAGGGTTAGGACAGATGGGAGAATGAGAATGGAAGCTCTCTTCCATCTGGACCTTAAGGGAACCAGATTGAGTTTCTACCACCTTGTTACAAGCCTTTGGGAACCCACAGCCTTTTCCATTATCAAGTTAGAAAAAGGAGAGGTTGAACACCCCAAATTGGGTGTGTCACTGCCTCAAGCCAGAACTGACACACAATACTCACTCCTTAGTTCATTGTCAAAACAGTCAATTAGACCAGCTAAAATGAAATGGGCTTGGAAACACATAGTAACAAATGGAGTATTTTTGCAAGTTTTATCATCTCTGACTCAGTCTACTTTAAGTTCAACGAGTACTCTAAATAAATAATCATCAATCTTTAAGCAATTTAAAGCTATCCAGCAATTTGGAAAGAAGAGAAGCTCTAATAGAATTGGTCTCTCACTGCAATAATTTAAAATTTACTTAAGCTTGAAGTAAAGTAAATCAGTAAATTACAGAGTATGCATTAGAGAGCTAAATGGTGTGATACATGCTTTGATTGCAAAAAGTGGACACCTTTAGTAAGGCAGAGCTTCCTGAAAGAAATTGAGTAAATTAGGACCATAAAATTTAGAAAAAAAATGGGAATATGCAGATATATGCAAAACTTTATTTGAGTGGATCAACATGAAAAAAATAAAACCACAAGTCATGCTTGTGTACTAACACCTGAGAGGAATCATGGCATTGAGTACATAATTCAGGAAAATACAATATCTTATAGCAGAGAAAGAAAAAGAAACCAATATTTCTAGAAACCTTAAATGTGCAAGGATTCTGCTAATGCTCTAACTGTGTCACCTCTAGTTTATCATCACCAGAACGGTCAGAGGTGAGCATTATTCCCTTTTTACAGATGAGATCAGAAATGGGAAGCAATTAGATGTAGCACACAATCAGCAAACACCACACTAAGATTCAAACCATAAGTGAAGGTACAATATTGTGTATGGGAATGTGTATATCTTTTCCATTATGTTAAGTGATGCTGTGCTGACTTGGGACCTCCTTCACTAATAGTCTGCTTTTATAAAAGATGAAAAATATTTGTATGATACTACACTAGCAATGTTTAACAGAGTATAATCTATGCACAGCCATACTCAATGAGGCTGTGATAACTTTATGTATAACATTTCTATACTACATGATCATGGCCATATAAAACAAATAGGCAAGATCTCTGAGGCATATTCTTTTGAACAGTCCTTCTCTGCCTTTTCCTTCTAAATTGCACAAAATTTGGCAGCTAATTAGCCACTCATTAGCAACACTGATAAACTATGTGACAAAAACAAATGCTGTGCTAACAGAAGGGACAGAGCTTTCCAGTGAATATGTAGTAGAATATAAGATAAAAGCAAATTGCTGAAACTAACTCCTTGTAAATTTCAAATGATTCTTTTTATATTTTATGTTTTCTTATTCACACATTCAAATATCTATTAACCACTATGATTAAGGCATTGTAGTAGTTTTAGGGATAAAAATATAATGCTCATAATACAGTGTGATGATTAAAGAGTTTATACATTTCAATTTTTATAAACCATCTTAATGAAGCCAGAATATGATCTTTTGGGGTAAAAGTTGGCATTGCATTGATGTGTGCACACACACTCATCTGACCACTTATTTGCTGGTCAGGCTGCTATTAAAGTAGGCATGGAATCTACAGCCAACTAGGACACAGTTTCCAATGTGTACAAAAATTGAATCTCATAGATCAATTTGAAGTGTTTTGACCAGGCCAGTATGCATGCACATCTGAATTGCTACTTTTCCAATTAAAAACATTCAGTTAATATTTATTTTTGTCAAAAAAGTTCTACCTCTTTAAAATGGAACTCAAGTTCTTGACAATTTTTCACTTTTCTGATGTTCTCTCCTAAACTATCCCAGAATGTGCCTCACTATGTCACACCTGTGTTATTTCCTTTACCTTGAATGACCTTCACCTAACCTGCCAACTCACTTTACCTTTACAATTCCTCCTCACACTTCAAGATGCAGGGAACATCATCAAATATAAGAAGACTGCCTGAAACTCAAGCCATATGTGCCACTGTTCCTATGTGCCTACATCAAACTCATCACACCAGATAAGAGATATCTTAGTTGTCTTCTGTTTTTCCCTTTAATTTTGGGTTTTGTTTTGTTTTGAGAACAAAGGTTGGATATTTTTATCTCTGTAACTTTGGAGGCTAATACTGGGCAGAGACATAATATGAATGTAATAAATATTTGAACAATTAGATGAATCAATAAGTGTGTGCTATTCAATTTCAAATCCACAATGAGAATGTATGAATGCTGGATCAGTGAGTATTATGGTCACTACAGACTCTGCTTTAAACTCTAAACATGGTTAAAATAAAAGTGCACATGTAAACATTTTTCTGCTGAAAGAATAAATCCAGATATTTTAATAGAGTAGTTGAGTAAATCATCTTATAGAACAAAGCTCTAAAGAAATAAATGTAGATTTATTGGTTCCTCTCAACACAATTTGTGTTTGTTATGATCTTAGCTTGGTAACATGATTGTATCTAGGGACCCTATTAGAAGTATAGAACACTTACAATTCTCTTCTTCAATAGATAGTAGCTATTGACATTGTGAGTTTTCTTCACAATCTGCCTTTGCAAAAGATCTAACACTTAAAAGAAGCATTTTAGTTTTTCCTGAACTTTAAGTGCAAATAAAGAAAAGAAATACCTAGGTTCAGACAGCTGGAATGTGAATGCCAGTTAACAACTGAGCCTAATGCACTGATGGAGCAAGTAAGAAATTGAGCCACGAAAATGAGAGATGACTTGTGCAAAGTCAACCTGATGATACCACTATAAGAAAATGGTGCTTTTACCTCTTATGTCAGTGTTCTGCCGACCAAATCCCTTTGAAGTCACTTTATCTATCCTCAGAGTAATTTTCTTCTCAGAATTGGTAGGTACCTGTGACTACAGTCCTACTTTGAATTTTGATACTGATATTTTTGAAGATTTTAGTTCCCCATCCTTTTTTTAATAGAACATTTTCCCCCATTCAGGTTTGTCTGAGGTTCCTTCACAGGTGCTTTCAGGTTTCACATTCTAGCCAGGATGCTACATAGGTGATAAGTCCTCAGGTTTTGAGGCACACTATGCCCACTGGCCTCTCACTAGCGATTTTACTTTTGGTATCTGATAAACATATTTTTGCTCACTTAATGAATATTTATTTATCAATTTTTATATACAGCCAAATACATATTTCAAAGCAAAATTATGTGACTCAGATGGTCATTTTTCCTGTTCATGTAAATGTCTATCTTTGAATATTGAGGTTTTTGTGTCAGGCTAGAATAGCTTGCCATGATTGTATAAACACCATTATCCTTATTGGACCCTCGAACTATAAAAGATCAGAAGTATTGCATGTGCTTGAAAGAAGGAGAATTAAAATACAAAGTTCATATTTCTGTTAATTGAAAGTGATAAAAAAATAAAGTTGCCATGACAATAAATGCTCCAGAAAAGAATCAAACTCAAGAACAAAGAAAAAATCAAACAACAAGGAAGGGGGAGAAAATTACAGCAAAAGATAATGAAAAGTGACTCATCCACTGGAAAAGGTAGGAGCAGAAAAATTGTTGAGTGGTTTACATGTCTAATATTTATAAGAAACCAAGTATAGTGGATACTGTGGTGTGCTGTCTACATTCCTCCTCTGACAACAGGACTCCTTCTCGTTGCCCCACCTGCTGGGGGTAGAGGTTGCTGATGCTTCGAAGTTATGTTCCTCTCTGGGGATTAACTCAACCAAAGCTATAGTCCCTTTCAATGTGGGTATGATGGGGATGCAGCCTGAATCTGATGACTAGTTGATGAGATGTTATGAAGTCCAGGCCTCCTTGCCTTGATTTCAGTTTTCCCTTTAAGTCCAGACCAGCTGCAGAATTCCCCTTGGGACTTGCAAAGGATCTGCTGCAATTTCTCCATCCATCCAGTGGTCCTGCTTCCTTTACTTCCTCAGGTATGTGGTATTAGTGAAAAACCATCTCCTCCCACTACACGTCCCCTCCAAAATCAAACATCAATGACAAAAAACCCTTTCTACCTCCAGCAAATCTCTAGATCATAATCTGTTTCTTGACGAAACACAATCTAAAGCAGAAAGGAAGCATGCTACTTGTGCTACTTATGAAATTGCTATTTTATGGTATAGGTAATGCAGAATGTTCAAATCCCTGGTAGAAAAACAAACTCCTGTTTGAGTATAGCTGGTAAGGTATTATCTATAATATCTTTTGAAATCAGAGTAGAATTTTACCTTTTTAAATAGGTTTTAAATACAGATAAGTCTAAATTATTTAAGAAATGAAGTCTGATATAAATATAAATTAAAATTATATTCATACATTACCTTTATATTTAATATATAAATATATCACATTCATATATTAATATATTTATATATTATAGCAAGAAAGATAAGTGAATAGGAAGTTTGAAGTTTCCAAAGCACACAGTCTCACTCTTATTTCATAATAGTGCATGTAGAAACTGTTAGCCCAAAATAAACTCCTTTAACCTTTCAAATTAGTAGACTTTAAAAAAGGGTTTTGTAGGTGTTTTATCATCTTCAAACACAATTTAAATAAGTATCCATATTCATAAAAGGAGAAAACAAGTTTTGAAGAGCACAAACAACTAGTTCAAAGCCACATGGCAACATGTAGTAGAGTAGCGATTTGAACTAGAACAATTGAAGTCAAAGTCTTGATTAGTTGACCACTTTTCATAATGTCACTGCTCCAAAATATGATGGAAAGATTACTTAAATTACTAGGAGGATTAAGGAACCCAAACTTCATTAGTATTTCACATGTAAGTGACTCCTTTTCCTGAGGAATCAAGATGAACAGGGAATATGGCATGATAGCTTTGCCTGCAGACTTCTGGGTTTAAACTTTACCTGTGCCACAAAATAGGTAAGTGACTTTGGCTAAATTATCTGACCTTTCCAAGTTCCAACTTCTTCATCTGAAAATCAGGACAGGAACAATAACTTCTGAGAGTTTTTATATGGTAATGATGAATTAAAGTGCTTAGCACAGCACTTGGCACAAAGTGCTTAGTAAATGAATGCTATCATTACACTAGATAAAGCAGGTAAAGGAACAACACTGGGAGATTATTCGATTCTCTGCTGTCTATTTGTAGTAACATTACATTATACATTTAAACAAATGACAAGATATTTCAAGGTCAAATATTTAACAATAATTAATTATATTTTCCTTTCAGTAAATCGTTATTGGAAGAAACCATTAGGTGACCTTTTTTGGTTAAAGCAATCCAATAAAACTTACATAAGCCAGTGTTTCAGGAACATTAGTCTAATGTGCGTTCAGAGATCACCTTCTCTGAGCAGTATAATAAGTTTGTGTGAAAAGCATAAAGCATGTAATATATAATAAGATTTGGACTTTAATGAACCATCTTGGCAAACTGACTAGTACTATAATTCAAAGGTGAGCTTTCTTTGATTAATGAATTAAAAAAGCCAGAGTATTCCCTAAATGCTACACTTGATTATACTTTCACTTATTTTTCATTTTTTTACCATCTAGTCCTGATTTGTTGAGCACTATGAAGTAAAACTTAAGTGACCTTGGTTACAAAAATAATAGGAAAGAATAAGGGCAGTTTTAAAAGGGATGGCACAACTATCATGTTCTGTAGATTCCAAACCACATATTTTCCATGACACTGTTTGCAAGTTGGGCTTATATTTGTTTATAAATTCACTAAGGTATCTTTCTGAAGCTTCTCCCTATCAGGTGTACAGTGCAAAATGGGTGCCACCCTCCATGCCGTGTGCTGGCACCCATGGAACAGTGAGGCAGTGTAGAAGGTTCTTTAAGTCACACCCGTGTTCCTGCTGCCAGGAGCTCAGGCCTGCTATGAGCCCAGTTATTGTCAATAAACAGGGGAATCTGCCACCTACCAGGTCCCTCCCCTGCTCTTTGATCTTTTCCAGGACCCCTCCTCTGAGTTGATCCTGCTGACGTGGTCACAGAGCCACAGAGCCCCTCTGTGATCCAGTGATCAAGATGGTGTGTGAGGGCCTGAAAGAACACACACACACACACACACAACCATCATCTTGTTGAGCTACAGCTTCAGAAAGAACGCAACCAGGTCCGTATATGGCTGAAGCTCTGTTGTGGGGTGTTCCCTTTCTGTATATGTGACAAGGAGGGTGCACTGTCATCACAAGATGCAACAACAGATTGATAGCAGGCAGCCAAAGGCTACCAACACTGGTACTTTCAAATAGGCAAGGGGTGGACTTGAGAGCCAACAAATTCATCAAGCATTCCAGGTTATTAAATGCCTATTGTGTTCTAGCCAGGTTTCTCAGTTGGGTGGATGATTCCATAGATCAAAACGTTGCAGGTTTGATCCCCAGTTAGACAAGTATGGGAGACAATGAACCAATGTCTCTCTCTTTCTCTCTCTTTCTTTCCCCCCACACCCCTGGCCCATGCCATCTCCCTCTAAAATCAATAAACATATCCTCAGGTAAGAAACAATAAATAAAAGAGAACAAATGCCACTCTCCCCCTACAAAAAAAAATATGTGTGTTACTAAACCACTGGATCAGACTGAGGTAGACAATGAAAAAGTTTAAGAGTATAAGCATAGATCATTTCAAGAAATAATTTCATTTATTTTATTCCTATAGCCTTTTAAAAGTTGATGATTCATTGCATTGAATATCTAACTCTCTTACAAGGTAGTAAGCTCCCCAAGAGTAGAAATTTCTCAAAATTTTGTGGTGTTTCCAATATTTTTCAAATGCCTAACAAATTGACTTAGAATATATGGAATGTATAATTGCATAAGACATGCATATATGAATGAGAAAGTGATAAATAGCAAGTAAACATTCTTCATTTGGGTTAAAATATAACTTCCTATTAATATTTATTAATTTACTTAGCTATGTCCAGATATGTTATCTATTATGTGGATATATTGTTTCAGTGAGTCCAAGATACCAAAAGTTCTAAGAAACCTTATTTTATTGACATTAAGGCAAGTAAACAAAACATCACCAATGCAACTGTGATGTGCCTTCATTTCTAAGATATCAAATTGCAGTGCTATAAAATGGGGAAAATATGTCTTAGAATTAATACTATTCTCTTCTTTGGTTTTGTACTTTTATGTGAAGTACATTTTTTGCTGAAGGCAAAAGTGAAAAAGAATGAAATAAAAAATTGTTTAAACCTTTTTTTTGAGGAAAAATGGCTTAGCGAGAGGCCACCAATGAGATTATAGATAAATTTCTACTCTTCAAACCAATTTCTGGAGCTAGTTCTGGCAAACTGAAGATCTACTAGAACTTTTGTGGAGAAAATTGGGCTTTCTATAGTACTTAGATTCAGCAACTCCTGGAACTGTAATATTTTCCTGAAGTTGTATTGGAAGCTACAGCATAAAAACAACAATTGTAATAGTTGTTTCAAAACCCTGATGTTGTACTGAGTGTGTAGTAGAAAGGAAAGTATATACTTTAGGTTAAATTTATTTCACCTCATTTACATCTGATGCAACTAATGATAACTACAACTTTTAAACTATCACTTTCCTAAGCTGGACACATTGCATTGTTTTTTACAACAGTATAAATCATATACACATGGTCATAGAGACTTACAGCTTCTGATTTATATTATAAAGTAAATAAAGAAAGATCTATGCATATTAGAAAGAACTCATCTTTTGGCCCTCTGGTGTCAGGAAACCAATTTTTGGTGAATTTGGAGAGAAAGAACAGACTGGAAAATTCAGTGTGCCTTGTGACTACAAGCCTTAGCTTAACAAAACCAGATCAACAACATTATAAACTACCAGCTTTTTAAAACATTTTGTAGGTAATTTAATGCATTACTTTGAGATAAATAAATATTTAAGCCACTCCCTCATTTTCTTTACATAAAGTTTATACTCTTTTAAAGGAAAGCATGCTGTTTTTATATCGTTTCTTGAAGAGAAGGGTTATATTATTTTACCTGTAAACCCTTTCATCAGGAGCCTTAGACAGCTAGAGATTGAGTTAATGGTTGTAAACCTTCTCAGGTCTTCCTTTTCTTTGTCTGTAATAAAAAGATATCTGTCCACCTCCAAGCGATATGCTGAAAATGGAACAAAGCTGTGACAGGCACCTGGAACATGCCCCTGACTTTATATACCTTCCCTGTTAGCTGTCTTTAACAATGGCTAGCAGTCATAATTGGATGTAAAAAACTTTAGATGGTGATGTGGTTTCTCATAGAGGTACCCACTAAATTGTCTAATTGTAAAAATCGTACGCTTTTAAAAATGAAGAAAAAGATATTTCTCCTCTACACTCTCCACAATCTTTTTGAGTAGAATTCTTCTGCCTCTTGCAACTCTAGTTCACATCTGCCCAACAACCATCAGGAGCAGTGTTGCGATTCTATTGGTCAGCGGCTGAGATAACTCACAAATCCCCTCCTCTTCGTGGAGCTGATTTTGTTGCCGTTCAAGGATTAGCTACACTCATCTTGCTTCCTTCTGTACAACTAGAGACAATCTGTTTTCTTATAGCTCCTGTTCCCTGGGGTAAAGACACCCAAGACAACAATTGCCTTGTTGTGTGACCACACCGCTGCTCACCAATTTCTTCCACTTAGAAATAGGGTAGCTCAGTAGTCTGCCAGTGTCTGTCATGTTGCTGACTGAGATTCCTCGCAGTGTTGTTATGAAGATTAAGTGAGTTAATACATGCAAAGTGGTCTGAAAAGCGCTTGGCCCACAGACTGTTCTCCGTGACTATTTGCTAACATCATTATCATGGTAAATGGACCTTGAGCCAATACAATAACTCCAGCCCTTTAGAGTCAATGGATCAAAAAGAGAAAAATTCCCATTTAGCCTTCTATACACAAGCTAATATACTAACACACTTTTCTAATATCAGTAGCACTGTTTCTCCTCTGGCTTTTGTCCTTATGAAGATAATTCCTTGGCTTGGAACCTGAAGATAGGTAGCTGGTAGAATATTAAGACACTAAAAACCCTAACAAGTCTTAATCAGAGTGATTATTGTAGAATAATTTTATTTATTAGGAAATAAATACCTAGAAAAAGTATCCCTAGATATTGTCAGCAACTAAAGATTGTTAGCATCAATGATAAGAGCTCAAAGGTTAGCAGACTGTGTCTCAGTTTTCCATTTAGTCTGGAAGAGGAAGAGAGGGAAGGATTAATTAGGCATAACTTGAGATGATGGTTTCAACAGAAGCCATGAACACCGACTGCACAAGCTGTTGACCACCCTAAGGCTCTGTGTCTCCTAGTACTAGACAGACAATCTAAGAAAGAAACTATAACAAGGGACAATGAAAGGTGCCTAAAAAATGCAGAGCTTATATTATACTTTTGCCTCTAAACAGTATTATTCCACCCCCACATCAACTCCCATAGCATATAATACAAGTATTCTTCTTATATGAAAAGTAGCCAAACTGAAAAGGCTGAACCCTGCTTATGAACATGAGTAATGGACACATTGGCATGGCAGCTGCTTGTTTCTTGTCCAGAGGCACTCTGTCTAAACTGAGGCAGAATAAAACAACAAAATAAAATAGTCTGAGAGTGGAATCTTGTATTCTATGCATTATGTATATATGTGTACATAGATATCTACATATGTGTATACCTAAAGTTGAGAGGCATGCCGAAAAACATTTCATGTGAACGAATATTTTAAAATAAAGATCCAGTTACTTACTAGTGGTGTTACCTTTAGCAAACTATTTAATGTTGCTGAGTCCCAGTTTACTTATATGCAACAGGAATTATTATCAGTTGCTCTTCTTCCCTTTAAATTATACTTTGAAGTTGATACCTCAGATGAGGTAATTCATAAGGAAGCCTTTTGTATACTGAAAAATAGTATGCATATGTAAGGGTTTATTAAATGGAAAGTGATATGATAAATACAGAAGTTAAACTTTCTAGATTCTGTTGCCCTGGGGGTGCAGGCATCTGTCTCTTCCCCAAACACTAATCCCATTTGTAGTACATAATCATACAACTTGGGAAGAAAAATGTTATGAAAATCCCAGGCGGTTCCTATTCACCTTCATGAGTTATTTCTACAATTGCCATAGAAAATGAATTGTTAATGTGCATACTACAAATAATTGCATAAATAATGACTGTGCCAAGGAAACAATCAACAAGGACCCATGCACATTTTATAACAGTCAATTCCAAGTGCAAAATGCTTGGCAATTTAAAGAAGTTGAACTTGTTAATGTTTAGGCAATAAGGTTGTATAGGAAAGAAGCAGTTCAAACATATGTGAGCAGCCTGGCTCCCTGGCACTTGAAGTCCCTAAACAGCTGGCAGAGAGAGGGATCCTGCTGTTAGGGATGCATCAGGACTGGGAGGAATGAGAAGAAAACAAATGGGCGAGAGAAGGCATTACAGATGTTTTCTTAGAGATTGGTTCAATTTTTCTATCAAAAACTTTTTTGATTAAGATCAAATTCTGCAATGATACAGCTAACATTTTATGAAGACCTATTCCATGTTAGAGATTTTACATGTGATTTCCTTATTGAATCTCCCAAAATCCAAGATAATACAATGCTTCCATTTGTAATTAAATAAACAGAGTTTAGAAGGTTTCAGTGATCTGACCAAGGTAAATGACAAGATCAGGGTCTAAACCTTCGAACATCTGATTCTGAAGCTTATGATCTTTGCCACACTGCTCCCTCTCCTCAGAGTGCACCCACAGAAGAGTTGGGGGAGACTTTCAAAGGGAGAAGTCTCCCACACTTCTGACGCTCCTTCACGGCAACCAAAAAGACATTCATTTAGTGGTAGGTTTAGTCATATGAAATTATCAAAAGGAGACCGACCATTTTTGAACCATCAAAATGGCAGTTTCATGTAATTTAATATAGATACCAACAATTCAGCTTCTATGCTCCAACCTAAAATGTGCCCTCCCCGCTCTTACCCTCAACCCCTCCTCAGTCTTTTACTCTGCTCTCCAACCACAACAGTCTTCTCAGTCTTGCCTCCACCTCCACATCCTCACTCAAGCCATTCCTCAACCTCCTTAACAAGAACAACTCTCAGTGACCCTGAAGGCTAAATGCTTCCTGCCTCCTCTTAAGAACCTTTATCTGAACCATTTTTAGAGAATTTTCTTTTTTGACTTTAAATTATAAATACATTGAGTCCATATTTAAATATTCCTATAATATTATAATCTTAAGGAGAAAGACTAGGTATTTGTCATATTTCAATTCCTTATGACTGGAATTATTGTATTTAATAAACACATATCCAGTTAATGATGCCAAGTATAAGCTCTGTATATATGAATCTTATCACTTTTTACATTGCTTTGAAGTTGTCTATTTATACATTTGTACTTGACTCTAGCACCTAAATGCATGACCTTGTTTTGTATTATCTTGGAAGCATCCAAACCTATTCTAGGGCTAGGCACAGGGGTGGTGCTCCCTGAATGGACACTCCACAGATGGTGTCTCTCCATGCCATAGTCCCACCTACACCCATTAACTAGGATAAGTGAAGCTCTATTTCTGTTTACCAAGTCATAACCAGTTAGATTCCCAGTTCATTACACAATACATTTTATTAAAGATTTTATCTATTTATTTTTTAGAGAGAGGGGAAGGGAAGGAGAAAGAGAGGGAGAGAAACATCAGTGTGTGGTTGCTTCTTGCGCACCCTCTACTGGTGACCTGGCCTGCACCCCAGGCATGTGCCCCTACTAGCACTCGAGCCACTTACCCTTTGGTTTGCAGGCCAGCACTCAATCCACTGAGACACACCAGCCAGGGCCATTATGCAATTGTCGTATGCATAGATGGCAATGGTAAAGTTAATGTTAAAGTTCTAGAGGCATTATTTATCAGATAATACAATTGAATTTGTCTTTATTAATAGTTCACATATTTTTCTGTTAATGTGGACTCAATACCTAATCAGCGGTTTATTGATTTTAACAGCAATAATTAAATTGCCACCTCAATGTTACAGAGGTATGAAATTTTAAAAAATGGAAAAGACAATAGCACTTACATGTACTATATGCTCATTGCATCCTAATTCATTTAATTCTTAAAACAATCGTATATATGCCACATTATGAACCACCTTAACTATGGATAAGGCTTAAGAAAAGGCAATTAACTTTGTAAAGGCCAAATAGTGAGAAATTGGCAGAGCTAGGATTTATACCCATTTTCTGTGACTCTGCAGTCCATGTTTGATTCACTTCATATTATTTTCGGAGATATACAAGTCCCAAGAACAAGGCTGACTACAGTCACTGATTGCATTTTTATATCATTATTTTCCTTTCAGTTATGTGGTTACACAACACAATTGGTCTCTAAATAATTATGTGAGTTATTAAATATCAAATCACTGTGAGAGCGGCACCAAAAAGTGCTGTTTCCTAAAACGTGCCGTAAGTGCTGCAAGTTTCCTCATACATTGTTTTCCATAGTCATCACAACAACCCTTGAATAAAAATACATAATAATTTCCATCTGATTTTCAAGTAAAAAAAGTAGCGCTCAGAAACTAACACCTCCCTCAAGCCCACAGCCAGCAGGTGAGGCAGGCTGCGTGCACTTTCAGGTCTGTGCCAGCCACAGCCCTGCTCTCCCGCAGGAGGCTGTGCTCTCTGACAGTGATGACAAGTTTCCACTTCGGCCAATACCCTGGGGGATCACGCTGCACAGTGCATTATGCTGCTGTAAGTTTGCACTTTATACAGAAGCTTTTAAAATTGTATATTTACCTTAAAATTAATTTAAATCATTAACAAACTTGCAAGTAGTTGTTAAATAAGTTCTGGAAATCTAACATACAGCATATAGATTATAGTCAATAATACTGTGTTATAAACTAAGGGACTAGATATGAATTACTCTCACCACAAAAAAAGAAATAATTATGTGTCGGAGGTGTTAGCTAATGCTACAGTGGTAATCATATTGCTTTATATGAATGTATCCAATGAACACATTTGTCTTAAACTTATACAATGTTGTAGGTCAATTATTTCTGAATTTAAAAAAGTCACACAATTACCAAAAAAAGTCATTGACCACACACCCCCAACATAGCCAAATGCCTTATATTAAGAAGTTGTTAAGAATGTTCACTGATTTGACAAAATTTCTGAGCATCATAAGTAATTAATATTTATAATACATTTATTCATATATACTTTTTCTCATTACTCAGAGTGCCTATTTACCCATGCTTAATGCCAAATACTAATAACATAGCAACAGCTGGCATTATTATGGTTCCCATTCTCAAGGAAGTCAGCCTGTGTGATTCTCATTTTAACCCTGGCTTGTCATTAGGATAATTAGCTTTTCAAGTCCTATCACTGATTTAGAATCACTGGATTATCAAAACAGATACATTTAATAGTGGTTATAAAGTGGACTTTGGCATTAACGAATAGTTGGAAGACTTATACTGTGTCATTTTAGCTACACTAGAACTACATTTCCCAGAACTAACACCCATGCATGGGTTCTATTTAGCCTGCCCACACAATATGTTTTGCTTGACATTTAGAAAGCCACGATGAAGCACTTCACCTTCCCTGACCTCTGGGCTAGGTATATTATTTGCTCTGTATACATGATACCAACTAACTTCTTTTTGCAGGACACTCCCAATGTTAAAATTGGAGCTTTGGAACTGGTGAAAAATCCCAGAGGTTCCAGTTCAACCTTGTGGGTTCCAGCTCAGTCTTGAAGCTTCCAGCTGTTCTTGTTTCCATCACTTCATGTACATATTCAGTTCTCAGCTGCCTGCCCTATTGACTTCAGGTCTCAATGCCAAACAAAACAGCTTTACATAAATGTATCACCTTCTCCCACAGTCGTTTAATGTCAAATGCCTACAGTAAATTTTCACATGTATTAGTATGTATGCATGCACATATGTATATTCACATCTCAGACACATATATATGTTTATGTATATACATAAGTATAGATGTGGATATAGAATTGTTTCAATGTATATACCCATATACATATAAATATATACACAAACATAGATACACACCACATCCATCCATTTATCTACCGATCCATTCATCCCTCCATCCATGTATTCTAAAGCATTCTTCTGGTTGTGCTTTTCTGTTTTGACCATAAATAATATAAAATTGATATTAAATGTGATTCTAGAGGAATAGAACTTTAATAATGGGTTATCTGAATTAGATCTGGGTTCTCTAGAGTGGGTTCCCTAATCTGATTAATTGCATTAATACACTTTCCAGTAATAATCAGAATGCTCATAGTAACCATGGTAGAATAGCTATTTCAATGGTATCTGTAGACCCTTGTAAAAATTGCACAGAGAGGGAAAGCCATTGTGTTATCAAGTATTTGTGGGTATAAAATTTTTAATAGAAATAAATACGATAATTGGGTTGATTGATTGTTTCTAAGTGCTTTGGGGAACTTTAGGGGCTTTAGGGAACTTTAGGGGCTTAGGGCTTTAAATTTCTAGCAAAAGTTCACATGGGAATGTAAAAAATTCTATGATGGCCCTAAAATAAATGCATATATCTATAGTTGCAGAATGCAGATGTTTGAAAGCCAAACTGAGTTTAATCTTCTAGGTATCTGAATTACAATGCAAACTGAATTTTCAACCTCTTTGTATATCTTATGTTAAAGTGGGGACATTAATTTTGAAGAAGTGTGACTCTGAAAAGTGAAATGGAGGCTTATGGACAGACTCTCATAACCCTGGGAACAGTGAATATAAACTTCTGTGGAGCTCCATTTGTCAGTACTGTCTGAGGAGGTTAGCCAGACCTGGCTCAAGAAACTGGAGTGGCCTCTCTTGAAGTATTTCACCTGCAAGGGACTGCCAAGCTTTTCCAGACATATCACTATTGCCCCTTGCTATTTCAAGATCTAAAACCGGACTCTATACCACACCATGTCATAATAGTGAGGTACAAAGTTTGACCCTTAAGAAGGTGTGAAACATGACAAAATAAATATTTTTATAGATAATTTTATAGACAGAAAGTGGGACAACAGGTGTAAGAAAGGATCTTTTGGAAGTAGGATTGTAATGGAAGAAATAGAGAATTAGATGAGGTCAAACTAATTTGAGTTAGACTATAATTTATTATGGATTTACTAAGCAGATATTTGGATTCATTTTGTGAGGTTGAGGGTATGGGAGTGCTTCTAACAGTTATTTGGTTGCTTAAATAAAAGCTAATGCAAAGAGTCACCCATACTAAATAAAGTTGAAATGCAGTTATTTGCATATATGAAAATTAAAATTAAAATACACTTCTTTGGTGTATAGAGGAAGTCACTTAAGGAAGCTGGACTGTTATAATGCATGTATCATATAAGATCTTCTCACTAACCCCCTAAAGGTATCTCCTGGATGAGTCCAAAGGACTGTCGCATTATCAGGACTGTGAAAAATGCATTTGTGATGGGGTTTGCATCATGTGTAAACAGTTAGGAAATGTTCTTTGTGAACCAGGAATGAGAGGGAAAACTGATGCCACTGACCCAAACTCCCTAAACTGAAGGCATCCTGAAATGGCACAAGCCAAGTTTCAACACTTTGTTGTTTCCAAAGCCAAATACAGTCACCAAATGGTTATCATAGCTGAAGCACTAGTGAACTGAGCCTCAGCGATGTCTGTCTGCCATTGACTAATAATGCTGCTCCTGGGACTGAAATAGATGGGTAGCCATCTAAAGCATTTATTTCTAGAAACAAAAATGCTCTCAGTCTGAGATCATAATGGAGAGTCAGTGTCTGACAATCAAATCTCAAACATGAGTCACCTCCAGGACACAGATTCCCTTGAATGAAGGGCAGGAAAATTCCCTTTGAGGAAGGATTCTGTTACACAACCAACATGTATACTGTAAATCTTCCTTCTAAATTCCTCCCAAGGAAAGTTGCTGTTATTTACTGGGAAACTATAATAAAGAAAGCAATACAATCCATCAGAATGTTGCAGAATTTCCAGATAATGGCTATGCACTGGCACTAAACCCTACAAATCAAACCCCATGGTGGTTGCACCAGTCAGAATAGAGGCTTATGGGGATAAGGTCATTAGTGGAATTTTTGGTTGGTTCTGTCTCATAGTGGGCACAAAGAGCCCCTGAAACTCTAGTTTTCTTCCAAATCTGAAATACTAAGTTGGAGTAGACCTATTTAGGACATGGAGAATTTCCACATTGATTATCTGATCTGTGTGAGGTCTCTTAGGGTAAGCAGAGCCAAGAGGAAAACTCTAGAATGGCCTCTGCCTGCCAAAATAGTATATCAAATGCAATACCACACTTTTGGACAGATTACAGAGATTAGTGAGCCAACATGCTCAGCTTGAAAATTAAAGAAGTACTGATTCATCCTCCATTGCCTTTAACACTCTCTACAGAACACAGATGGATCTTGGAGAATTACAGTGACTTATAATAAAATTAATCTATGGTGACTCCAAATGCAGCTGCTCTTCCAGGTATGATTTTATTGTTAGAGCAAATCAATGCATCCTCTGGCACCTCATATCAGATATTGATCTCTATGTTCCCTCCTGCACATACATCCATTACCCACAACCCCCGATAGCTGTGAGTAGAGATCCTCAGAGCAGTTCAGTTCCAGCTGGAAGGACCAGTAATATCTGTTTACTCCTCTACCTTGGTGCCTTGTCAACTCACCATTGCTACTTCATAACCTAGTTTTTAGAGACTTGATTATCTCTCCATTCCACAGGACACTGGGCTGATACATTTCATTGATGACAGACTGATTAAACTTGGTGAGAAGGATAGGGTTGCTACTATAGATAAATTTAAGGCAAGTGTGCCACAGGGTGGAGAAAATATTTTCTCAAAAATTCAGGAATGTGCCAACTAGATGAAATTTCTAGGAGCACTGTGGTTTGCAAGCATGTTGAGATACACTCTGAGGTAAAAGTATCATTGCACCTGAACCCCTCTACTACTAAGAAAGAAGCATGATCCTTAATATGCCAGTTTGGATTGTGGAGGCAACAGATATTTCATTTGGATAGGCTGCTTTATTTATTTAGTAATCAGTTTTGAGTGGGGCTCTGCAACAGGTCAAGAATACAGTGCAGGCTATTCTGCCCCTGGGCTGTATGACTCAGGAGATCCAATGGTGCTTGTAGTATTCATGAAAAAATACTATGGCAGGCCCCAGTAGGTGAATCATAGTGCATATCCTTAGGATTTGGGGAAAAGCTATGCTATCCTCTGTAGATAAATATTCCACTTTTTAATTGCACTGTCTAGCTTAGTGCTAGACCTCAACACAGGCTGAATGCTTGACATGGTAACCTGAACTGCTCATTGTAAATTGGTTATTGCTTGATCTACCAATCCATAGAGTTAAACACATAGAGCATTTCCTCATCAAATGTAAATTTTATAAACAAGACTGGGCTCAGGCACATCCTGAGGGGTCATGTAAGTTATGTGAGCAAGTAGTACAGATGCCCATCGTCTGCATTCCTCTTGTTACCTCATTTCCCCTGGACTATACCTATGACCTCAGGAGAAGCTCCCTATGGCCTGTTGCTGAGGAAGAAACAATAATCAGGTTTGGTTTATAGATGGTTCTGCAAAATACAATGGTACCTGAAAGTGTGTGGCTACAGCACAGCTGCTCTACAGCCTACTATAGACCCATTCTGGGGAAGCCCTGAGAGACAGGGGTTGACAAAAATTCTTCCAATGGGGATAAATTCAGGCAGAATCCTGGTTGTTCATTGTACTACATACGTGTGTGTGTGTCTATATATATAACCATAGGCAGCAGCTAACTGTTTCACTGGATAGTCAAGGACTTGGAAGGGACATGATTAGGAGAATGGTGACAAGAAGGCAGAGCCGTGGTGGACAGACTTCTCTAAATGGACAGAGAGTGTGAAAACCTCTGCAGTCCTATGTGAATGGTCGCCAAAGGGCAGTCTCAGGAAGTGAGGATCTTAATAACCAGATAGACAGTAGACCTGTAATCTTTACACATCCCTTTTATCCAACTACTCCAGTATTTTTTTTTAATAGGCTTATGACAAAAAGTGGTCATGGCAGCAAGAATGGTTGTTTTGTGTGGTCTTAGCAAGATGGTCTTCCCCTCACCAATTATAATCTGGTTACAGCTACTGCTGATTGCTCAACCAACCAACAGCAGAGATCAACACTGAGAACCCCTTTCACTACATGCCATCATTTCTTGTTGGGATCAGCCACTTAGTAGCAAGTTCATTGACATCACTTTGATGAAGGAAGGGAAAGAATTTTACTCTCATGCAGACATTTATGCTGGATACAGATTTACCTTTCCAACCCACTGAATTTGTTAAAATCACCATCTGTTGACAGGATACAGAGTGCCTTACTCATTATTATGATATTACATAATATCATAATATCATATATTACATATTGCTCTTGGTCATTAACTTATCTTACATTGAACAAACTGTGGCAATAGACTCATTTTGATGGGGTTCACTTATCTTACCATGTTCACCAACATGAACATGTTCATGTTCACCTTGAGCCAGCTGGTCTGATATAATGGTAAAATGGCTTTTTGTAAACACAGTTACAGACCTGGATGGCAATACTACACAAGCCTGGCTTAATGTCCTCCAGGGTATGCTCTAAACTAGTGACCAAGATTCCTAACCTATGGGAATTGTTCATGGAAAGGCAATTCAAGTTTATCAGCCTAGATATCTGAACAATATAAACACTAACTCTTTTTTCCAAAGGACCAGGAAAGCATATTCTAAGTTTCAAACAGTCAGGCAAGTCAGAGATAGGATTACCCTGAACTGGGAAATCTGGATTACCATGTATATAGAGTAACTATGATGAAAACTGTCAGCAAAGTGGGAACAGAGGGAACATACCTCAATGTAATAAAGGCCCCATATGGGAAACCCACGGACAACATCACACTCAATTGGCAAAAACTAAGTGTTTCCCTTAAGATCAGGAACAAGACAAAAACATCCACTTTCACCACTCTTATTCAGTATAGTACAGGAAGTCCTGGCCACAGCAATCAATTAAAAAGAAGAAATAAAAGGCATCCAAACTGGAAAAAAGGAAACAAAACTGTCATTATTCACAGATGACATGATATTGTACATAGAAACCCTAAAGACTCCACCAAAAAGCTACTAGAGCTAATAAATTAATTTGGCAAAGTAGGAGGATGCTGCTTATTTGAAAATATAAAAAACAAATAAGTAAATATTTTTTATTGCAGAAGCATTGAATTTTTTTATTCAATTATTCTTAAGAAAAGATATCTCCTTGAAATAAAGGGCCCCCAGTATGTAATTTTAACAAAAAAAAAATAGAATAGTTACATTTCCTTGGGTGAATATTCAAGTTTTTAAAACTCTTGAATGCATCGCATGAAGAAAATGTCACTAATTCCCACATTACAAACACAATGAGGATGAAAATATATCACAATGTTAATTCCCAGTATATTGCATAATCCAAATGATTAACTGGAACTTGAAAAGTTAAGTAGCCACATGGGCCATGAAATTGCTCATCAGTCCATAAAAAGAAGAAAGAGAAGAAAGACTATATATGGCATCAGCACTTTATGTATTCTGCTGTGTGAATTACTTTAATTACTGATGAGCAAATTCACGGAAATTGCCTGGCTCTCTTTTTGAATAAAGGAACCTGAGACCTAGCATTGGGCAAGTAGAGGACAGAAGCCTTGGGGTAAGTCAATATCACAGCAAATGTTCCTACTTTCTTATTCCACATGTAGATGTTTTAGTAAACATCTGGTTTTGTGAGAGACCTGCTCAGTGAAGGAAAATGGTTGGCGCTGATATTATCATACATTAAAACTCTTGAAAATTTGTTACACTTGTTCAGCTACTTATATTTAATAACTGTTATATGTGACATATTTGCTAAATGCCTCTTCGTAGTACCAATTGCGAATTATTATAGGAAAGTAATAATTAAAGTCAGAAATCTTAATGAAGAATTATCTGTGAGTGGTAGAGTTACCCACAGGCCAAGTACCTATAAATGACTCCTTCTGTCAGCTCTGCAGTCCTGAGTAACCAAAACACACACAAAGCCTATTCTAGTTATCCAGCTAGCAGGTGGCAGAACCAAGAATTAGGCATAGGTCTTGTGTGTGTTTCATTTACTCAGGACTGCAGAGATATCAGAAGGAGTAAATTGCAGGTACTTGGCTCTAAGTCTTCATTTTCTGATCTGTATAATGGCATAATATTGATCCATTGCAAGGGTGCAATGTATCTAGGAAAACTGCCTGTGAAAATATTGTAAAATCCTGACTTTGAAATACTGCTTGGTGCATACTAAGTAACCGAGTATTCAAAAAATAGTAGCCTTCATTATTTTACAAGGCAACCAAATTTATAAACTAAATGCTGTCATGATGTTACCTTTTGAACAAGAAATTAATTATATACCAACATTTTTCACAAATTCTTCAGAATGATTGTCTTTTTTGACCTGGAAACAAAAATAGAAAATGTGACAAGTAACTGCTAGAGACTATGCAGATACAGTTCACAAATTCTTCAGAATGATTGTTCTTTCCAACTTGAAAACAAAAGTAATTGTTTTCCAAGTATTTAGCCAGTTCTTCTCCATCTTTAATAGTGCCTTATTTATTTGTTATCTAATGACTTCCTGCTGCTTTTTTCATCAGGTTGTCTCATCTGCAACTGAACATATGTACTGCAAACCCTCATTAAGGTTAACCAAGGTACCTCTTGCTTTTGGATTAATCCAACTTGCCAGCAGTCAAGAGAAATGGCCCTGCAATGGCAAGCTGCCCAGGTCAGCTGCCTAGATGAAATGGGACATTGTGCCCATGTCAAATATGAGCCTCAAATGATACCACGTGAAAATGAAAACTGACAGACTCTCTCACACAAGAAATTGTGCCTGCTGATAGCAAAGGGATGGTGAGAAAGCATTTAGGAAAATCACAGAAAACATTATTCAATAGGAACTGGCAAAAATAGAGTCCTTTGCAAGTAAGAAAATACGTAAATTCCCGTTACATAATTTGCCACTCCTTTTCCAGCCATGCAACTTTAAAATTAAGTCAAACTTGAAAGGAGGTTATTTAATATTGTTTTATTTATGTTCTGTTTCAATAAAAAATGAGTTAAGATAGTTACTGTGTCTTTTTTGACCTGATTAAGCTCTAAGAAATTGTATTTGAGTCATTGTATGGCCATACGCTGAGTGTCGTCTTTTTCTAGTTAAGGACAACTACTGATTCAGTTGTGTGCTGTCAGAACCAACATTCAAACTCAGATGTAAGATGTTACTTGGTCTGCACCTTTCAGCTCCTCTTAAATTTAGTCATCACATGCTTCTCTTTCCTTGGTAAGTCCATAGGATGGCACCTGACAGCAACCTCTGCCACAGTGGTGACATTTCACTGCAGGGATGGTTTCTACCTCTCCAAGGGCATGCATCCTCACCGTTATCTCCCAGCCACATTATTTTATTCTCCTTTAGTTTTTTCCACCACTCCTCTCTAAAATCACAGGAATTCCTAGTGGTGAGATAACAAGGGCATTTTTCCTGCTGATTCGTTCCCTATGTACCTGAGTGGGGGAGGGAAAGAGCGGAGTGCGGGGCCCAGAAAGGCCTAGACTCACCTCTGGCTTCTCTTGTCCTGCCTATGTGGGCCAGTCCCAATTTTTTAGACTCCATGTTATTATCTGATTTTTTTTGCTTTAAGACAACATTATACAACAGGGTAGGATGTTTGGAAATTAAGTGACAAAATAAGTATAAAATACCTATAATGCCTGGTGCAATATATAGTAGGCACTTATATATATATATATATCCTTTGTTTATTTCTAATTATATAGGGTGGGGCAAAAATAGGTTTATAGTTGCAAGTATGCAAAACATAGTTTATTTTTGTATTATTGTTTACTAATTACTGTATTATTTTCCATACAAACACTCTACTATGTAACTCTACTTTTGCCCCATCTTGTATTTAATGTTTTGAAAATTATAACATTTAGATATCTAACTTTACAACTAATCATAGCCTCCTAAAGGGAAGAGACCAAATTTCTAATTTTCATTAGATACCCATGATATTTGGCTCGAACAGACTCAGTTTCTGCTGCTCTATCCAAGCCTGCATGTTTTCTGCCCAGGTCACATCCTCTCACACTGAAGAAAAAGGCAGGGTTGTAGGTGCTCAGAATAATGTCAGAGCACATTTCTTTGAAGTCAGGCAGATTCTTAAGTCATAGGGCATCCTTGAAGAACTCTACATTTTGCTTGAATAAAATCCATCCTCACTGGAATCTTCTAAAAGCCTTTAATTGTCTGGTTTTCACAGGCCTCTTGCTGCCCGTTGCCAGACAGTCCCCACTTCTCGGAGCCACTCAGAGTCACCATGGTCTTTCAGCCTGTGTCGGTCCTTGTTTCTCACTGTGTCTAGGACATCCTTCCCACTCTCTTTACAGCTTACTCATTTCTCAAGACTAGGATCAAAGATCCCACCTTGGGGAAGGCTTTTTTATTGGTTCAGGTCATGAGGCCACTCTTGCTCTGCATTATCAAAATCAAGCCTCATTTCAGCCTAGAACCTTATCTACCAGAGAGTCATCACTCAATACACATTTCTTAAATTACTTAAGGAGTGTTTATTTCAATTTACTATCATGACTTCAGTGTTTGTTTTTAGCCATTAGAAACCCCTTACAAACAGAAGATCTAGCCTAGCACCAGACTTCTAACATGATGGGCAGTCTGTAACTGCACAAACTAAGGAGATATTAACAATACAGATATTGAAATGTCTCTTATGTACAGCTGTACTACTAAATAAGTGAAAAGAACAGGGCCACAAGGGGTGATACACACATAGACATGATTTTCTTTATAGAAAAAGCAACAACTTTTTATTTCATTAAAAATAATAACTAATATGTCATATGTATTATGTGCAAGGCAATGTGCTAACAGCTATATATGTATTATCTCATGCAATCATTATTACAATTCTATGAGTTAGGTAATGTTATTACTCTCATTTTAAAGGTAGGGAAACTGAATCTTAGAGAGGCTGATGGGTTATCAATGTTACAACTCTATAGGGTGATGAAAATAGACAAGAATCAGGTATGAAGCCACAGCCCGAGCTGCTGGTGATGTGCTACACTGACCCTGCCCCGACGGACAGTAATCCCCCAGACCATCACTAAGAGGGGAACAAGACCAGTGCTCCAAAAGAAATACTCTAACAGCTTAGAGAAATGCAGGTAGCAAATGACTGAAACATTTCTGGGGATACCTTTATGTTGTTGGGACTTGAAGAATTAGTTGGAGTTTGATGAACATGGCAGATGCCTGTTACAATGCACACAAACAGTGAAATAAGGGCTGCAGCATGGTCAGACACACGCCATGCACAATCAGAATGCTGTACACGGCAATGTGCTTTGAAAGGTGAGAACAGAGGATGCCTATCATATTTAATCATCATAAGTTTGTGATGTGGGACATTCAATTTTATTGATTAACAAATTTAGTTCACTCAGTCATGGTAAGATAAATCTTTGAAATGACTCTCCAGGTTCTTTTATCAGGGTAGGGATGGAAAATGGATTAATATCATGATAGTGTACTCCAAAAACCATTAACCCCTTGTCCCACATGGTCTAAGCCCCTGTTTAGCTGGGTATAGTGGCTGGCAATTTGGAAAGGACAGGGTTGGCTCCCTGTAATCTGAGAACACTGATTGTTATGGGTCCCAGGGGTTCTTCCCAGCCATCACTGGTGTACAACACTCCAGAAGAAGAAAATTCAGACAGATCAATTTGATGATGTTTTTAAAGACTGGAATTTAGCTGGTATCTCTATGTCCAGCATGGGGAGAACAGAACAACAAATTGTTCAATGGCCCATGTGACTCGGTGAGCCCAAAGAGTTGCATCTATGATTAATTTAAGACCATGGGCACTTCTTCAGTTTGTCTAGACTATGAGAACACAGATTTTTCTGTATCATCCTGGCAGGGAGGATTTCTTGATCCTTCCCTTATCCTTGAATAACCAAGATTAGATTTTCAAGCAACCCTAGAATGCAAAACTGATTCTGTGCATAACTGGATATAAGGGAAAAATAAATTAATTAATCATTTGCCACAATGTGTCTTGGTATATAATTTATATTATTGTACTCTTACTTAACAAACCTACATTAACCACCAGAATGTTTTAGTCATTCTGAAATACGCAGGGGTAAAATAAGGACTAAGACATAGTTCCAGGTTTTAAAAGGCCCAGGGAACTGGACTGATGAAAGCAACTGACAGAGACAACAGAATATAGAATACTCAAGACTGCAGTAGGCATATACAATCAATTTTAGAGAATTATGAAAGAGAGATTGCTGATTTGATCTTTCAGGAGCAGGGAGGGCTCTCTGGGAAAAGAGAACAGCTAAATAAAGATCTAAAGGGCAATACGAAGGTGGGCAGGTCAACAAAAGTTGGAGAATGTGGGGGTAATCAAAAGAATTAAGCAACTTGAACATCTAGAATATGGCAGGGCTACAATCCAAAGTCTATACTATTTCAACTGATACACACTGTAAGGAGAAGGTCTTTCTCTAATGAAAACAAGAAAGGATCAAACAAACAAAAAGAAAAGAAAGCAGATTTCAGTGACTGAAGCTACTAGCGAATTCTGTGTTGAGGCACCATCCAAAGCCCAATCTCCAGAAACAGATGAGCAAGCCAGATGAACAGTCAGTCGGCTACCTTACTGGCTCAGTAAGTTTCATTATAGTGATTGAAGCCAAATGGTGGTAAGGTATTAGGCTCAGTCTCTCTTTTCCCTTTTAATTCCATGACATGAAAAAGAGCTGCAATTGAATCTCCAGAGGAAAGAAGAAATGCTGCTTCCTTTCTGGAGGGACCCCTGCAGACATCATTGACTGGAAGACGCTAAAATGACAAAGGAAGAGTTCGCAAGTCCCTAGGCTTACCACATGTATTATACAAAGCACACAGGAACTGCACACATGAGAGGGTAACACATGGTGCACAGCAGCAGCCATAGACAGCTCTGGTCCAGCCACCATGAATTTGCATGACATAAAATTGTATTAGCTTAATGACATTATTTGATTAATCATAGCAACTGGGCAACTGGTAGGAAACAACATTTGCATAGAGCACATCTTTTCTATCCTAGCGTCCATTAGTATGTGAGACACATTCAACAGAAAACAGTTAGGAAATGGGCATGAGGCACATAAAAGGTTCATGTTATTTTTATGAACAAAATTGCTGTTTACAAATATCGCACAGCAGGCTCTCTGTTTTATGGACAGAAATAACTCACTCTGAAGCAAAGGTCCCAGAAAGAAATGGGTTTGCTCATCTCCATCCCATTTTAAATTATGAGAAGCTCATGCCACCAACTCAGTGACTCAAACCTTTCCAGGCCACGTCTTGAATATTCACACATACTAGCCAAATGATGAATCGTAGCTGGGGAGGCTTGCTGGCCACAGTCACTGACAGCACGCTACCTAAATCTCATTATTCTTTGCAAAGTGCAAGCAAACACAGAACTTTCTAAGCAAAAGGCGTACTCTTTAATATTTCCAAAAGGTGTATTTCAGGCCACTTCAAGGGGACGGGACAACAAAGATTGCAAGCAAATAAAAAGTAATTCCTGTTGTAAAGTACTTTTGAAACAATCTTCCAGACATCATTATATTTTTTTCTGAAAATAATTTAAAGCATAAACTTTTTTGGCTCATTTTAAGTGTTTTTTATGTTCTGTACTTAAAACACCCAATTATTTTATTGGGAAAGCAAGTTTGGTTTTTAAATGTATTATTGATGTCATGAATTTAGTAGAAAAGAGAGAATCCCCCTTCTCTGTCCAATTATTAAAGTTATTTTTAGGACTTCTGGTTTGATATGGCAACTAAGTATCCACTTTGGCTTTTTGTCTATAGTAGCATTTTATTGATCATGAAAATATTCATATTATCAAAACAAGAACTAAAGGAATAAAATCCTGACAGAGCTGACAAAATGAAGAAACTTTTAAACTCAGAAATGTAAGAATTTGCCCTGGCTAGGTGGCCCAGTTGGTTGGAGCATTGTCCCATGCACCAAAACTTGCAAGTTTGATCTCGGTCAGTTGCCTCCCCTCCCCTAGTGTCCTGACCAGCGATAGGACACACAAAACATAAGTTGTGTGGTCAGGACACTAGGGGAGGGGAGGCAACTGATCAATGTTTCTCTCTCACATTGATTCTCTCTCTCTCTGCCTTCCTCCCTCCTTTCCTCTCTCTCTAAAATCAATAATCATATCTTCTGGTGAGGATTGTAACATAAATAAATAAAATATTAGTATTAATAACTATGTGAATGAAACCTAATAATAATTATAGAATGGGATATCAATATCATGTCATCATAAAATTTTAAGAATGAACTGGAAAGAAAGAGAAAAGATAAAAAAAGAGTAAATGTTAACTTTTTAAAATGGAATAATAAAAAACTAGACTGTGTTTACTTACAGTGCTAATCATTAAAACAAACTAAATATGGGGGAGACTTTGCTATTCATTTAATATCCGTTTGTATTGTTTTAAAGGTTTTGTTCCACATGCATATCTTTCCACTATACACTACAACATAAGTTAGCTAGCTAAATTACCTATGGTAATTACAAAAATTATATGCTGTTATAGTTTTTAAAAGTATATATATTTATCTATACAAAGAATCCACAATATAAATATAATTTTTAAAAATGTCATGCCCTGGCTAGTGTAGCTCAGTTGGATGGAGCATCATCCTGTGCACCAAAGGTCACAGGTTCAATTCCTGGTCAGGGCACATACCTAGGTTCCTGAGTTGGTCCCCAGTCAGGGTGTGTATGTAAGGGAACTGATAAATGTTTCTCTCTCACATCTACGTTTCTCTCTCTCTCCCCCTTGTTCTTGTTCTCAAATCAATAAATGCAGCCTCAGATGATAATTTTTTTAATTAAAAAAGTTTGTATTTATTTTATTTTTAGAGAAAGGGGAAGGAAAGGAGAAAGAGTGGGTGAGAATCAATGTGTGGTTGCCTCTTGCACACACCCTACTGGAGACCTGGCCCGCAACCCAGGCATGTGCCCTGACTGGGAATGGAATCGTGACCCTTTGGTTTGCAAGCTTGCACTCAATCCATTGAGTTATACTAGCTAGGGCTCAGATGATAATTTTTTTAAAAGTCACCAAATAACACAAATGCTATGATTCCAAATACATTAAAAACAAAAATGTAATTTAATTTGCACAAAATACAATCAAGCTGAGGGCAATAGCTACAATGGGAAGAGGGACTGATAGGAACAGGAGAGTAGCAAAGGAAAGACAGAGCATCTCCCCTGGTTTATTGTCTGTTTCAGTGGCAATGCTGAGTGAGAATTGTACCCCCCTATACTAGGGAAACAAACTTGGCTCTCCTGAGGAATGCACATGTCAGATTTCTGAAAGAGCCTGTGAGGCCTACAGAGGGCACAGTCATAGGGCGTGAGAGATCCGCTTCTTACACCCTAGTGTTCCCACCAGCAATTCATCCTGCAGCCCTTCTCTTCTGGGGTGGTTGCAGTGTGGATATCACACTTTTACTTAGTGTCTGCTAGAACCAAGAGAAAGGCATCTCCTCTTTGTCCCTGTAAGATCAAATAGTGGTAGTTCGGTATGCATCACTGAAGCCTTCTCTCTCTGCCCTGCCACTGCCCATTTTTAGCCCCTTCACATACACACCTATCTCAGATGAGCAAACATACAGATTAAGAAGGGATCCATCTTGAAGCTGTGATATCAGTGCACTGGTTATGGACACCCTCAGTCTCATGAATGATTCCTTTACAGGCCACCTCACTTGGATTTAGAGAGAGGAAAGCCTCTCATGAGGAACACCACATTTTGTAGAAGATCAACACCACCCTCTCCTATCTTATCTCCCTTCACAGTCCTTCTAACTGAAGAGTGGAAATGGCAATGTCTTTCTTTACTAGAACTTGTTCTGCCCTTACATTTTTCTAAAAGCAGGAATTGGTGGAATTTAGAATGTCTCGTGACCTCAGTTCAGGCCTGAGAGAACTAGACGAACCCTTTTCTATACATGCAGTTACAATGAGAGAACAATTCAACAGCTGTTACAGAATTCTAGTTAAGAAACTATAAGACTGGGCCCTGACTGGTATAGCTCAGTAGGTTAGGCATTGTTCCTCAAAGTGAAAGGTCACCAGTTCAATTTCTGGTGAAGCACTTGCCTGGGTTGTGGGGTCAGTCATGGTTGGGAGCACACACAAGAAGCAACTGATCAATATTTCTCTCCCTCTCTTTCTCCCTCCCTTCCCCTCTCTCTAAAAATAAATAAGTAAAAAGTCTTTTAAAAAAAGAAATTTTAAGATTGAGTTAGGGCAATAAATATTAGCACAGAGATTACAGAAGAAGTTTAGCTGGTATTTATGAGATGAGATAAATTAAGCAGGACTATGTAAATCAAATACAGCAGAGGACGGGATTTGAGAAAGGGAAAGATTTGGGAGGGTCTCCAAGGTTTTTGACATGAATCACCAACTGAGAAGGCAAATACAGGAAGACAGGTTAAGAGGAGCAAAGACCAGAGTTAAGGAACGATTTAGGTTGATGTATCTAACACACCACAAAGAAAATTCTCCGCAGACAGCTGGTCTGAAACTCAAGATGAACAACCAGAGCTGAAGTCCTATTTGGGAAGTCTTACGCATACCTTTGGCACATAGAAACACAAGGAAAGATCATAAAAATTGTCTGCAGAAAGGGGAAGAAAAGTCTTCATTATTTGGTGCCAAAAATCTATTTTTTAAAGAAAAAGAGTAAATGAAGAATGAGGCTTCTTTTTTGACAATTTAAACCCTAACTAATGTGGTCAATTATTTGAGGATCCAGCTTCTTCCAGAAGCAGTGAGTCAGCTAGTCAATGATGCTCTGTGAGAGCAGCCTCTGTAGGTCTGTCACCAGGCTCCCTCCCCTCTCTGGATTTTTATTAGAGCAGCAGGGAAGGCAGGCTGCTAAGGAAAACATGACTCCTAACATTTGATGAATAAAACCTTTCAATATGCTGTGTTTCAAATGTTATTAAGGAAAACATTTTTAACTTAGAGCACAGAAAATGCTATTTTCTTGCTCTCCTTAGTTGGGTCATTGACATGCATTCTGATCAGACAACGAGAGCCTTAGTGACAGAGCTAAGCCATGGTCCTGTCCTAGTAAATGATTATAGGCAGAACATTTCATTAGAGAATGAAAATTTTATTGCCATCCGTGCAACAACCTCCAGGGCCCAGATAACCGAATGAGGCTGGTACTACCTCAGGCATAAAATTTTAGTGGCTGAAAAAGCTGATATCATCAAACAAACATTTTAAGCACCTTAATCCATAGATCAATAAATTATTACCCTGCCACATTACATCATGGGGGATGCACAGAAAATAAATTGATTTTAGGATTACTCAGTTTAGTCATTATAAAATATTGAACATGGGTACTATGTAATTCTTTCTGCTAATTCAGATGCTATCTGGATTTTTTTTAGGAGTGTAGAGGATCAATCAATAAATATCTGTTTGCCAACATTTCTCTTTACTCCCTCCTTCATCCTGCTGTCCACAGCCCCCTGTGTGTCTAGCAACCAGAATGTGGCTGAATCACAGGAGGACGGAGAAAGAAATCGAAGATAGGAGGTACACAACTTAGTTTGGAAACAGGATTATAACAGTTACAGAAAAGGAACTATGAGTATTAAGTTCTTTGCCCCAGACTGTGAATGTGCTGGAGAAGCTCCCTCAGGGAGGCAAGAGATCAATAGGACTCTAAGAAGTAGTAATGCCCTTGATGGAGCCTAAGGTAAGTTTTGAAGGATGGAAGTGGTTTGTATAGGCAGAGAGGAGTAGGAAAATAATCCCTGGCTCACAAGTAACAGTAAAAATTAATGTTAAAGAATTACTGTGCTGTGTTTCATGTGGGCATATGTGGAGCTACCCATTCAGGAAAATTATTTTACCAGAATGAGAAGGTTCCTAATTACTGATTATTTACATACTCTGAGAGATTGTTCCTCCTTTACTTGTATTGTAAAGGTTGGTTTCCCAGAATTTATTGGAAGGCCTTTTTGATTTTCTGCTCTATATTTACTTCTTGAAGGATTTTATCAACTTCCACAACTTCAACTACCACATTTAGCCTCATTTATTCTCACATTGATACCACAAGGGCAGACCTATGCCATGTTTCCCATTTGTGATAGACCCACATTTCTGATAGCCTGTCTCTACATGTTTACTCCAGTCTACTGCCTGGTCAGGTGTGTAAAATTTAAGTTATTTTGTACAATCCCATCCATCACCTTGTTCTCCACAAATCTGTAAATGACTCTAACACCTACCCAAATGAGTAAACAAATAACCTGGAAATGATTCTTGCCAACTCTGGATTTTTCACACTACACATCCAATTATCATGTCCTAATAATTATACTTCAATATTAGCTCAAATCATAATCTAGTTTATAACCTAGTGGAAATCTATAGCTAAAAAGTGTTATATCTACCATAAAAGGAAAATACCACTTTTTATAAGATAAATGATATAGATAAGAAAGTTACTTGTGTTTATTTTTGATTAGTAAGCAAATAATGATAATTATTAAAACAATAAATGTTATTACTAATAATAACTATAATTTATTCAAAGTAAGTACTGAGTTCTGTTCCAAATATATCTTACGTGAATTTGCTAAGCAACAAGTAATATTGGGTATGTGTTGGAAAGGGTTGATGCAGCAGACATTTAAAGGGAAACTCTGTAAGTTTGATTAACAATTAAAAGAAAAAATAATTTAGATAAATGTCTGAGAGATCCAACCTATATTAAAAGAAAAGAAAATCTGATAAATCTACAGTTAGTTAGGGTGAATAAGGATTAGCTCCTATATCTCTATAATGGCATCCTGAAACAGTGGATTGATTTTTCAGATCAGTGGAGACAAGTTTAAGTTCACTATATGGGAGGACTTTTAATGGTCAAAGCTCTCTGAGAATAGAACCATCGCCTTAGGCTGTAGTGCTCCAGCACTGGAGGAAATGATCCAGAACTGGGTAATCACAAAGCTGGAAGACAGAAAATTCAAACATGGATGGACATACCTTCACCATCACCCAGTCAATCTCTTCCAGCTCCAACATGTATGCCCCACAGATTCCCCACTTTTCTTTGAGACTCTCCAGAACTTTGAACATGGTTTAAATAAATAGTACTCCAGGTTTCTCCAAGTCACACTGAAGCTACACTCAAGTACAAATCTATATCCAGCTGAATGCAAGGAGAACTATTTCCAACTGAAAACTTCAAGAATAAATACTCATTCTTTGCAGCACTAATTGGTCACCTATTGATAGTTCTCCCTGGTATACAATTTAATAACTGTTCAACTTACTGTTCTATCTATTAAATAGGCTATATTTTGTATTTTCAGAAGAACCCACAGCTGGTAAAAACCAGCACTCTATTTCAGAAGAGTGAGCCAGCAAACAGTTGAGCTAGGGTATGACTCACATGATAGCATCCAATCTGAAAAAATCAGTTAATCTCCCCCTCTGGAGCAATTTCAAGATTTCATAAATCATTCATAGACATAAAAAAATCAGTAGGACATAGATCAGCCTGTCATTTATTAAAAAACATACTGAGCATCTACCATGAGCTAGCAAACCTGGGATTTAATAGATAAATAAAGCGTGGTCACTTCAGAGGAACTCAGAGAATACTGAACTTAATAGATATATGAAAAGTTCAAATCACAGCCTTACTTTTGTACATCACATAGGCTTATACAAATCTAGGAGGAGAGATTAACTCTAGGGAAAGAAAGATTTCACAGAGATTACATTTCAACTGAGCTTTACAAAAAAGAAGTATTCATTTGTTTGTTAACTTATTCATTCACTCATTGATTGATGTGTCTTTTCATTCTGGCATTTACTATACTCCAGGCATGCTCTTGGCCGAGAAAGATAAAGACTTAAAGACACAGTCCTGATCCTGAAGGAGATCACTGAAATGAAAAGAAAATTCAAATACCAAACAAGTGCTCTAATCATACTAAAGAAGAAGACAGACCGTGGTTAAGGGGAGAAAAATGAATTTCAGAGAGGAAAAGTGACATCTGGTTAGTGGTAAAGGGCCAGTGCTGACGGTTCACAAGGCCTGGGGTGTTGAGAGAGGTAAAGAAACAGGTGTTCTTTACATTGATAGGAATATATTATCCATGCAAAAAAAAAAGATGACATAAAAGTATAACTGAACAGAAGTACCCCGTGCCATCAGGCAGAGTGAAAGATAAGACTAGAGAGGCAGCTCTGGCCCACTCCTTTAGAAGCCATAGGTCCTTTAAAGCCATGTCAATGGACCTATTGTCATGTCAAAGAAATGACATAAGCCATTTTTTTGTTTATTGTTTTTGTTTGCTTGTTTTTCAGATAGGCATAGTGGCAATATGTAGAACAAATTGAGTTTCACAGCAGGAAGGGAACTAATAGATGTTTTTCAGGTACACATATGTGGACCAACTAAGACAAAGTATCTATTCTCTATATGAACTATATTGTTGGATCTTACCTCTTGAGAACTGAAGGCTTAAAGTGGATTTGAATCAAAGTTATAAAACCTGCAAATTCAGCAAAAAGGGCATACAATAAATAAGATTTTAAATGGAACATATAGTGAACTGAAGGGAAAATATTTTCAAAAATGTTAGCAGCAAGTTCCAAATAATCAATAAATGTACAGACTAGACAGGTATGATCAGTGTATCTAAATATTAAATCTAGCCATTTTTTTACCAAATGAAATAAATTTAAAAACATAAAAACATATTTCCTTAACAAAGAATTTGCCACTTAATATCTGTTTGAGTTCTCATTTCCCCTGTGATTCTACTTGCTGAGGGTAATATGTAATGAAGGCCAAAGTTATAGAAAGTCATCATCAGTTCCTCAGGAGACTAGCATTGACCAGGTGCCTGGTTGAAAGACAAAATATACTAAGGTATCATAAGAAAAGCTTAAAATTTTAAGGAAAAAATTATAGTAAACATAGGATACTTCAGATAAATATCTCTAGAAAACAGAGAAACTCTCAAAAGCATAAAGGTATTAGAAATAGTGCGAAAGACCATTAGAGGTCTCTAACAGAGTAAAATGTCTAGAAAACAGTAACTCTCAAAAGTATAAGGACATTAGAAATAATTCCAAAGCTCATTTAGAGGTTTTGATAGAGGCCAAAACCCAGAATATTCAGCTGCAATGCATCCGTGGTATAGAACACGCAATCCTAAGAGGTGGTTTGCAGAGATTTCTGCAGAATGATGTCATATTAAAGGCTCAAGTTTTTTTAATAAGAAACATAGGTTCAAATAAAATTGTTGACCTTACTGTTTTTAATGTAAACATCAAGATAAAGTAGAAAGCATCCTCACTTTGCAAATAAAAATAATAAGACTCAGATAATAATTGCATGCTTCAGCAAGGTCAAGATCATTTAAATCTACACTTAAAAACACATATGTCACTCATTTTATGTATCAGACAGTATATGTAGGCCTTTCTAATTATATCACCCTCATAACAACTCTATGAGGCACATACTAATGATCCCCGTTTGAAAGATGAAGACATTGGGGCATAGAAAACTTACATATATTAACTCATTTAATTCACATACACACATGCACACACACACCACAACCAACTCCAATTCCATCACCATCACCACTGGTGTAAAGCCACCAGTTACTGACTAAGGATTTTAGGTACAGAAGGACATACATAGTATGGAATGGTGTGAGGCAGAGAATAATTATTAGAGCCGGGTAGGGCTTGGTGGTAGTGTTGCAAGTAGACTGGGATGATGAGATATTTGGTTGAAATATCAGCCTCATCTACCCACAAAGGAGTCATTTTCCTTCTCTGAGATTCAACATCTTGATTTGCAAAAGAAAGGTTACTTAATTCTACCTTATACAATGTCATAACAATTGGAGACACCTTACATGAGATGCCAGCCTACTAGGGCCAGGAAACAAAGACTTTGGGGTTGTTGGCTCCCTGGTTGTCTGTGGACAGAATTTGGAGTGCTTTTAAACTCACCTAGCAAAAAAATTACATCTTATTTTTACTACTACTGACGGAAATTTAGCATTTTCTTTCACTATAAATATGTATAACATAGGTAACAGTACCTGTGACTTTGTTATCAATAGATATGTTCATATTACATTACAGGGGTTACAAATATATTGAAATATCATTTGTAATAATCACTACTTTGAAATTACAGTATAGACCTGCCGCTCTATCTTGTTAGTTAATGGATTTAAAAGAAAAACACATTATTATGTTACTAACTTTTTAGAACAATATTTGGACAAATGTACTAGAATATAATCAATTAATGTGTGCCTATCATGAATTTGAAGACATTTACAAAATTCTTCTGAAAAAGAGCCCATGAACTTCTCAAGATTGCCAAAGAAATCCACCACATAAAAAGCATTAAGGACTCAGGATTTTGTTGCCTTTTCATAGTCTGTTAAGTATTTAGAAACCTTAGCTCCTGAGAACTGATCATTACAGACCATGGAACTTGCTGGGAGTATAAGTAGAAGAGGAGCAAGGAAATTTCATGGCACTAGGAGGCTCTGAATGTTTCATGCTAGTAATTCAAGATGAAGTTGGTGTTGTTACTTCACACCTGTTCATATTATTTCAGTGCCAAAAATCAGACAAACCTGTCAACTGACAGATTTTCCTCATATTCAGGTATTTGATTCCTTAACTGAGTTCAGCTGCTAACTCCATGAGTTCATGTTTCAACGTAAATTTTTCATTTGCCCCTACCGTGTGTCCTATGACTTAGAGAGGGAACACATCTCCTTATATAAGCTTACATTTGTATTACCTCCCATTCAAATGTGTATGAAGCACCTTAACCTAAATCAGGAGAACTGAAAATAATTTGAGGCACCTCTTATTCTAACAAGACCAGCCTAACATAATGAATAGTAGATGACATCAAACATGTCAGACAGCTCTGAGTATAGCTGTGCTCCACCACTTACTAGATGAGTGCCTATGGACATTGCACTACCCCCTGAGCCTCAGTTTGTTTACAGGAAAGTGAACATTTCAATTCCCAATTCCTGAGACAATGAATGAATGGACACTCAAAGACTGCTAGTTCCTTATCTCCCAAATAAGGTTCTGTCTCAGGTAGAGCTAATAGTTTTATTCAAAACTCCAATTTTGTTGTTCCTGGATAATCCTTTTTTTTTTCTTAAGGTTTGTTTTCTTTCTCAAAATTCTTACCTACTGATTGCCTCCTGGGTTAATGACTATGTTTGTTTTCCTTCAGATAATGTAGAAAAAAGCTGATGCACTTTGGAGCTAGTTTTGTGGCTTTGGATTGCAAATGCCTTTTCTGAGTCTTAGTTTACTTATCAGTCAATACAGTCATACACTTCATAATGGTGTTTCCGTCAACAACAGACTGCACATATGATGATGGTCTCATAACATTATAACAGAGCTGAAAACTTCCTATTATCTGATGACATTGTAGCCATTTTCATGTCAATGTCGTAATGCAACCCATTACTCAGGTGTTTGTGATGATGCCTGTGGCCTCCAGTCACATGAAAGTATAGGACATACAATTACAGCAGTAGGCTTTATACCGTCTAGGTTTGTGTCAGTACACTCTATGATGTTCACACAATGACAAAATTGCCCCATGTTGCATATCTCAGAACACATACCCCTCATTAAGTGTCATATGACTGTAGTTTTAATGCCTGAGCCAAGCAGTTGTGGTAAGGGGTTAATTCACATGTACTAGGCACATAGTGCTTTTATTAAAAGATTTTATTTATCTATTTTTAGAGAGAGGGGAAGAGATGAGGAAAGAGGGGGAGAAAAACATCAATGTGTGGTTGCCTCTTACATGCCTCCCCCCCCACAGGGGACATGGCCCAAAATCCAGGCTTGTGCCCTGACTGGGAATCGAACCAGTGACCCTTTGGTTCTCAAGCTGAGCCACACCAGCCAGGGGGGCACACAGTGCTTTTTTAAAGGCTAATTTTCTGGTTTTAGAGCAGCATTTATCAGGAACCAGCTGTATGTGTGGGAGGGCGAGAAATGAGTACATATTTAGATCAGTTTTCTGTGAGAAAAGACATAGAAAGATACAGATATAGATAAGATATATTGAATAATATAAGAGTAGCTGATAAAAGTCTCAGGGGACATACTATGTTACCCAAAGTGTGTGTGTGTTTGTGTGTGTTCAAAAATAGAGATCAGCTTGGTAATGGGACTCTGCGACAGAATGTTCCAGTGGAAGCAAATCCAAACATATTTGCTCTAGTTTGCCGCTGATTACTCCAGTGATGAGCTCAGAGTACAATAAAGTTTAAATACCTCCTCAGGTGCTTTGCAAAAGTCAATTCTGGTACAGTTAACCCCATTCACACAGGGAGGGGTAAATTGAAGCATGTGAAAATAGGCTCTTTGCTTTTTGTACAGTTGATCTGCCCCTGCTGTTTATTACCCACCTGAAGTCATAATTTTGTGCTTGTGATACCCCAAGGGCTTGCTATGTAAATTATGATTAATATGGAAAATAAGGATTGCAAGCACCCTGTTCCCCACACAGGTGTTACTACCAACAGAGGAGCAGCTTCTTAATATGGGTAGAGATGAGGATAGAACTCAGCTTAAAAAAAAATATTGATTGATATTAGAGAGAGAGAAACATCAATTAGTTCCACTTATTTGTACATTTGTTGGTTGACTCTTGTATGTCCCCTGACTGGAGATCAACCCTGCAACCTTGGTTTATGGGGATGATGCTCTAACCAACTGAGCAACCAGGCCAGGTGAGACTTAGATATTCTTAACTGCATATTTCCTCAGACAGACTCAGTACTTTAGTAGGGTTAAATGGAAACTTTAAGATCCTCCTGTTATAGATCATTGGTGCCATTGGTGCCCTAGAGGGGCCTCAGAAAGAGGCAATCTGGCAATCAGGAACATCTCTGCCTTGCCAGGAGGAAACTCATCTACTTATTTTTTATCACCTTCCCCACATGATGGTAATTTTAATAGAAAGTGTGATTCAAAGGATTTGCCTCAAGTCACTAATTGTTTCAGTCCAGATTATAGCCTCCAGGGTGCAATTCCAGCAATGCCTTGGAGAGTTGATACTGATTTAAGCATATGGATCAAGTAGTGTGTCAATTCCTTCCTCTTTCTTCAGTTTGTCCAGGTATGATTATCTCAATGTATGTTTCCCCCGATGAGGCCAGTATCTTTAAGAACTTGCAATGGTCAATATTTCCTGTGATATTCATTCATTCATTCATTCATTCAAGAATATTGATTAAATTCCTACTGTATGTGAGGCATTGTGCTGGGCAATATAAATGCAAAGATTTCCTCATCACAAGGGGGTGACTAAACTTAAAGAAAGAAGGTGACTAAACTTAAGATAAATATTGAAGATGACTATCTGTTCATGATGTAAAAATGGAAAAGGGTTGCAGATCAGAGTTCTTTTCTAACAAAGAAATATAAATATCAGAGGCACGAAAGTGTGAATTTATTTTGTAATTTACTTGTGTTCAAAAAATGGAACTAGGCATACAGCTAGAAGTAGTAATAGTTAACATTTACCTGTATATTCAGACACAGTTCTAAGCACTTTATATGTGTTAATCCATTTGACATTTACACGCTCCTTATTACATAGATATTTCTATGATCTTCATTTTTACAGATGAATTAACTGAAGATTAGGTGACTTGCCCAAGATCATACAGTCAGTAAAAAAAAAAGCAGCAGAATTTGAGCCATGGAGATTACTTTAGAACAATGATCTCAACCATGATGCTGTGTGTTGAGAAAGAGCCTTGCTAATCATGTCAAGGTTTTGACAGGATTCCATTTGTGTGTTTAATCAGAAAGATACCACTACCCAAACGCTAGCGTAGCACGTGAAAGACTAGTCAAGGAAAGTCTATTTCAATGGTCCAGGCAAGAATGCTGCTGAGGTCTATAATTACTGGACTAGCCAAAAAACTCTGTTTAGTTTTTTCTGTAAAATAAAAGACACATTTTTCACTTTCACCAATAACTTGGATATTTGGATATTTTGAGTATGTCTGCTATCTCCTACATGGTAGAATGTTGATCGTTCTCAATTAATGTCTTCATTTGATAGCTATCAACTTCAACTGGCCTACTCAACCATGGGGCATCATCCAGTGAGAATTCTCCAGCCAGAAACTTTCACAAACCACTTTTGACAAATTCAATCACTCACGGCACTTTCTCCATACACTGTACAAATCTTTTTTGTGTGTTTTGGTTGCATTTTTACTTTTCTTGAAATAATAAAGCACAATATACTGAAAATGTTGCATATTTTCTTAATAATTTTGCATAATATTAAAATGGCTTCACAAAAATTCACCAATTTCAATAAGTTTTTTTAATGCACAGTGATATGAAAGCTGTCACAGTACAATCTAACAAAATTGTTTTGAATAAAGTGAAACACAACCAAGGGCAAACCAAGATGGCCACTAGGGCCATCTTATGGGGAAAAAAATGAACTTTTTGGCCAACCCAATATAATAATGGAAGAATAGAGCAGAACAGATTTGACTGGTGGTAAAAGGATCAGAATGAAGGCAAGCTGTAGAGAAATGGGAGGTGGCACACAGGTTTTGGGCATAAATAATTAGGCGTGAGTAAATTCTCTACTCATTTTTTAAATTTATTTTATAGAGACAGGAAAGGAGGGAAAGAAACATCAATTTGTAGTTCCACTTATATATGCATCCATTGGTTGCTTACTGTATGTGCCCCGACCAGGAATTGAACCTGCAACCTTGTGATATCGAGACAATGCTCTAACCAACTCTAAGGGCCTCTACTTAATTGTCAAATGCAGCAGTTGTAGTTATTATGATATTTTCAGGATTGATGAAAAAATCAACACCTCAGGACCTTACATTACAAGAAATGCTCATTATGCCTGCAGTGTATGAATTAAGTTCTTTGCACATCTGGAGGAATCCATTCTCTATACATTAAGTTTCTATCACCACACTGTGTTGAATAGTCTTTTTTTCCCCCTCATAATATGTACAGAAAATAATTCTCTCTCATCAATCTCACAAAACCTGCTCATCTTGCTTTCATTACTATGATGACCTTTTCTTATTGCCTGAGTAATGCCTGCCTAGCCCATTTTGTAACAAATACAGATTGCTTTTCTTCCCTTTCTGTCTGGTGATGAGCTGATTAATAGCAGCACAAGTGGCTGCTCCTTGAGACTAATTAATCACCTGTCATAATTGTTCGGCAGTTAAATGACTATTAATCTGGATTCTAGTTAGAGTGAAGGTTGACAGGGTTAGGGAAGAGAGAATTCTTGCCATGGAATTAGGGTTAAGCTATTGATAAGATGCTGCTTCTGAAGTCAGAAGATTGTTTTGTGTTTGGGGAAGAGTCTTATAAGGGCTTCGTACAAATGGAAGATTAAGGAATTGTAGGTGGTTGCACACATTATTTAACTATTATAGTGTATCACATACAACAGTATTTTAATGAGCACCATGTAAAAAGGCAGGCAGCAGTAATCTGAGAGTTGTAAATCAACAGAACACACATATGTCATAGGATATGCCAGATGTTTAACCAATTCTGTTTTCATGAAACATCATCTCATTGTACCAAACCCTATCCATCTGGCCATTAAATACATTGCCCTCTTATTTCCTTCTATGTTTTGTCTCCATTATAGCAATAATATGAGTAATATATTAATACCAGACTAAGCACTTTGCCTTAAACTCATATAAGCCTCAAAGTTTTAAACTTTAAAGCAGATCATTGAAAAAAAATTGGACTGGAAATGGGGTAGGATATTATATATAGGGACAGTATGAAATGTAAGGAGGGAACATGGGTTTTTGAAATAGGGCTTTCTATGTTTAAATTCTGAGTCGTTTTCTTACTAGCTCTGTTGCTTTGATAGTTACTGAACCTCCAGCTGCCTGTACTACTTCATCTGTAAACTGGGGATAAATTGTCTACTTACTAGGGCCATCACAAATATTAAACTTATAAAAGATATGACACTGCCTCTAAGCCCATAATAAACACTTAATAAATGTTAGAAATTAGAATTAATTTAAAAATAGAGCCTTGTCACATACCACTAGAAATCATACTCATTGGTGTGACACCAATTAGTAGCATTTACTCTTTGCATTAATTTTGTAGAAAGGTCCTCTATCATCTGGCTCCAACCTAAAAAACTAGCCCATAACTTAGCCATAACAACTTAATATATGGGATTATCTTAACATATTTATTATAGGCTGAATTATGTCTCACTAAAATACATACGTTCAAGTTCAAACCCTCCCCCGCTACTATCTCATCACATGAACTTATTTGGAGAGAGGGTCTTTACAAAAACGATTAAGCTAAAAAGTCATTAGAGTAGTCCCTAGTCTAAGATGACTAATGTCCTTATAAAGAGGGGCAATTTGGGGGCAAAACTACATAAGGGAGACCACCTGAAGATAAAAGCAGAGATAAGGAGATGCTTCTATAAGACAGGGAGCTCCACATATTGCCAGAAAACCACCAGAAGCTAGGGCAGAGACATGGAACAGATTCTTCTTTGCAGCCAGATTCCTTTCCAAAGGAATCAACCCTGCTATCAGTTCGATCTCATACTTGGCCTGCACAACTGTGGGAAAATAAATTTCTGTTTTCCTAAGTCATCTAGGTTGTGGTACTTTGTGATGGCAACTCTAATGAACAAATGCAGTATCATTTTATTCATACTTAGAAATTATTGCTGGTGTCCAGATCTATTTTAATAAAATGTTAATGCATATTATTTGAGAGAATTGGCCTATTTTAAATCCATATTTTCTCAAAGGGCTCTGGTCTTTGTACACTAAATTTATTTCCCTCTCTGCCTTATCTTTTTTGATTTTTTTTATTCATTGATTTTTATTTTTATTTATTGATTTCAGAGACAGAGGGGAAGGGAGAGAGGAAGGAAAGGTGGGAGAGGGAGGGAGGGAGAGAGACAGAGAGACAGAGGCATTGATTTGTTGTTTCACTGATTTATGCATTCATTGGTTGATTCTTGTATGTTCCCTGAGCATGGATCAAACCTGCAACCTGCAACCTGAAACCTTGGCATATTAGGACAAATTAGGACAATGCTCTAACCCACTGAGGTATCCAGCCAGGGCCTGCTTTATCTTATCTTGATAAGAAAGTACCTCATGCTCTACAAGCTTTGATTATGTATAGATTCCAAAAGTCCAGCTACTAAGTATATAGGAAGAGAAAACCTAAGTCTACCACTAAATAGCTATTTTTACTTTTTACGTGAACTTGTCAGGACTGGAATCCAGTTGAATTATGGCAGATGTCTAGTCATCATATTTAAGCTAATTAGTGAACTGCAGATATCAGCAATGTGTCTTTCAGCAATGGCTCAGTTATACTGAACCAAATGTTTGTGAGACTTGACTTATAAATTACACTTTCAAGAACAGCAGTATTTAACAAAAGAATATATTATAATTAATGGTCTCGTGCCAATGGAATTAATGATTTTCTATTAGGAAATACTATACTCATGAGTCTTGGTCATGAATACATGAGAGATTCCATTAAACAATTTATCCTTAATAAATTGCTGTTTATATACAAGTTTGGGTACTTCCAACATGTGAGTTGAACCTGAATGTAGGGACATCTTCTATTCCCCCCAACCCAATATGCTTTAACACCTAACAGAAATAATTGATATTTCTCTATGCTCTCAAATACCTTCAAGATATGTCAAAATTCCTTAAAATTGCTGATATTCTGCCTTTGTCTATTCCACCAGCCCTCCTGTCCTTTGGTCTTTTTACTACATAATACTCCAGATATTAAGAACTTGTTCATTTTAGTGAGCCCACCACTGTGTTTCACATTCTTATCCATTCATAATTGCTGCCCTTCTGCTCTGGAACATTCCCTCTCTAGTCATGCACTAGGGCTTCTCAGTTCACAAAACATGTTTTCTAGAAAACCTGCACCGATTATTCAGGCAATTCAATGTGCTCTCTCTTTTTCCTCTTTAATTATCTATATACACTTCCATTCTAGCACTATAATTATTATTTTTTATCTTCATCCAAGGATGTTTTTTCATTGCTTTATAGAGAAAGAGGAAGAGAGAGAGAGAAACATGGATGTGAGAGAGAAGTATCAATTGGTTGCCTCCCATATGTGCCTAGACCTGGGACTGCACATGCATCCTAGGTATGTGCCCTGACTGGGAATCAAACCTGCAGCCTTCTGGATATGGGACAATGCTCCAACCAACTGAGCCACACTGAACAGGGCTATAATTATTCTTCATCAGTCTATCTCTCAGTAGACTACAAGATTTTTGTGGGCAAATATTTTGTTTTGATCATCTTTCTATGATAAATAACCCACATGATACCTGCACTGAATGAGCTGTCTATATGGATTCTATGCCAATATAGACTGGTGGCTTAAGTGACATACATTTATTTCTCACATTTCTAGAGGCTGGTAACTGGTGAGGGCCTGCTTCTTGGTTTATAGACAGCAATCTTCTTGCTGTGTCCTTGGCAAAGAAAGGACGCACTATTCTACTTATCCTCTTAAAACAGCACCAGTCTTTTCATGGGGGATCCATCGTCTTTACCACATCCAAACTTCATCACTTTCCAAAAAGTCTCATTTCCAAACACCATTACATTGGAGATTAGGTTTAAACATTTGAGTTTTTAAGGAGACACAGTCAGTTCATATCAATGAGTGAAGGAATAATTAAGTTAGTTAATGAGTAGAGATGAGAATAAATTACTGGAAACATGAAAAGATAAATTGAACAGAGATATTTCCTGTAAAATAACTATTTTTGTTGTTTGTTTGGTAGAGCAAAGGAAGTATGGTTATAGTGATGAAACTGTCAGAATAGAGCCAATACTATGTGAACAGAAAGTTTTTTCTTTGAAGCTGCAAGGTGAGTCTGTCTCTAGAGCCTATTTTTTAAGCAAATAGTGATTGTTATAATCAGAAAGAATGGAAGTGAAGGGCTCAAAGAAAATGAAATGTAGTCTCTCTCTCCCTGTCCCTCCTCCTTTTAGACAGGGCTCTGGAAGAGTCAAAAGGGCTAATCAGAACTCTTGAGTGTGTTCTGTGCTGATTAGTGCCAACACTTTGCTGATATTTGGGAGATAATCTCAGGCTACAAAGTGAGGGACCTGGAGAAGGAGTTTATCTCCTTCTTTTGGAATTTGGGTTATAAGTTAAGGTCTCTTGAGCTTTGGAAACAATCTGAGGTATGGTAGGAAACAGAAACTTGTGTGTATGACAAACAATTATTCTCACTTAATTTTTTGCCAGTGTTTCTAATTTTATCCTTAAGTTTTGGGTAATGATATTTTGAAAGGTACAGATTATCTCAGCCATTCAAGGCACTTGAAAATGAACCTTGGACTATATAAATCCAAAATGGTTTAGCTTATGTGATAAATTAGAAAAGCCCAAGAGCTAGATACACTTCATGAAAATAATGAGGTATTCTTGGTCTAACTGACCTTCTTCAACATGGGAGTCTCCTTTCAGAGCTGTGTATATTGGTTTTATACTTTAAGAGAAGTTTATCTATTAATAAATGCCTTAAGGATTTTCACAGGCACAGTGCCTGGCAAAGTGAAGGTCCTCATTAATATAGTATGTGAACGATACCTGTGGTTATAAAATGTAGGAGATTTTTCTTAATACTCAGGAACTAACACAAATGTTTATTTTTTTAATTACTATTTCAAATAATTGAAACTGCCACTCTCCTAGAATGTCAAGGATAAAAGAAAACAATAAAATGTACTAAATCATTATTAAGAGTTCTGACCCCAATATTTTCTAGGTTATTATGGTTAATAACTTAATATTTCTAAGTCTCCATTTGATTAAATAAAGGAGTTAAATGTATTATGCCTATATTAAAGTTTATTGTAAGAATTAAATGAGATAAATCACCACCTTAAGCTAAAAATAAACCTAATTGTTAAATTAACATTTGGAGCAGAAATGGCTAACTGACTCCAAATATCCATGCTCCTTTTCCACAGTGTAGTGTTGTTCTGGGACTTAACCTCCCAACAAGAAATGCAGGTCCTATATCCTTTACGCAAAGGTGGGAGTAAATGAGCATTACTTTTTGTTGCCAAAAGAATATGAATGGAAGTGATGTGTGTCACTGTCAGGCCTCATTTTTTAAGAAGCATATATGATTTTTCTTTACATTTTATCCATCTGTCAGCCTGATATCAATGTCATTATTGTCAACCTTCAAAGCCACTATTTTCAAAGGAAAACAGTATAACCTCCATCATTCTGGATCACTGAATGATTACGCAGAGCAGAGACTTATAGCTTTTGAGGAGCACTCAATTAGATAAGCAAGAAAAAGTTTCATTATGATAAGCCCTGAAATTATAAGAGCAGTTTTATGTTTGCCTAACTAGCCTAACTCTTATTAGAGAAGAAATATTGCCTCAACAACAACCTCAAACACATGATGTTTGCTCAGTGGCTAGGTAGTGGTTGGTATTAAACCAGAGCAGTTTCAAAAAAAGTAGAAATCTGTTTTACTCTAACAAAATACTTGGAAAACAATGTATCTACTGGTCCTATAGTTCTAGGGAAAATGGTTAGATTAAGCCAGAATGCTAGAGTGTGTATGTCTACTATTGGCTGTCCAGATAATTCCAAAAAGCAATAAACTGGGGCTCTGTTTGAGATGGCAACATAGGCAGACATGGTTCACCTCTTCACACAACCACATCACAATTACAACTAAAATATAGAGCAACCATCACTTGGGAATGTCAGAAATTGAGTTGAATGGAAGTCTGACAACTATGGAATTAAAGAAACCACATGCATCCAGACTGGTAGGAGAGGAGTAGATGCAGGACTGGCTGGCCCCATACACATGTGGATAAAAATATGGGAGGGATATCTCAGGAGCATTCAGTTCCAGACCCACACCAGGCCCCCCAGCCCAGGATTCCAGTACCAAGAAGATAAGTCCCTACAACTTCTGGCTGCAAAAAGTAGTCAGGATTAAGTCAGTAGAGGAGGCTCCTGGAGCCCTAAGCAGTTCCTCTTGGGGAACTCACACATGGACTCACCTACTCAGTCTCATTCCCTCTAAGCTTCAGTATCAGGGTGGCAGCTTGTAGGGCATCAGTTATATACAAGGAGAGACTGAAGTATCTGTCATTGGGGTGAACAGAGGTCATTGTCACTTTGCTGAGCCCTCCCCCACAGGAAGCTGGTAGGCTGATACCATATCTGAGACTCTATCAACCTGGCTAACATTGTGTGACCATCTTGGAGATCCACAGAGACTCTATCCCACCCAACTCACAGGCCCACCCAAGCTTCTTTTCCATAAAAATGACTAGCCTTGGCTCCTAAATCCTATCAAACAAGCAACAGCTGGGTTCAGTGAGCCCTAGTGGTAACCACCTTAGAGTCATAGCCTGGCTTCATCTGGAAATCTTCCAGCCCAGCACAAGTAGCAGCCATCTCAAATTGCTTTACAGCTCAGGCAGGGTGGCCCTGGGCAAAACACAGGTGGGGGCTGACCTTGGCCTGCTATCACCCAGAAAACCCCAGGGCCCAGTGGACAGCTACAGACCATGCCAGAGCACCACCACCCTGCCCCTGCACAGCTGATCCTCCACAGAGGGCAGAGGTTGGTGGTCAGTGGTCACAGCCAGTCCTTGCAGCTGACTGGACTAGGTAAATCCCTTCCATTGATCTGCCAACAGCAACCAAGGCTACAAGAGGAGGGTATCCTCAGCCCACACAAAGGGCACACCTCAAGTACCCAGCTTGGGTGATAGGGTACACGGTGCCACTGGACTCTACAGGACACCTACTACATTAGGTCACACTATCAAGACATAGAGTCAGAACAGCTCTACCTAATACACAGAAACAAGCACCAGGAAGCTGCCAAAATGAGGAGGCAAAGAAAGATGGCTCAAATGAAAGAACAGATCAAAGCTACAGAAAAAGAACTAAAGAAAATGGACATAAGCAATCTATCAGATGTAGAGTTCAAAACACTGTTTATAAGGATGCTCAAGGAAATTAGTGAGGACCTCAGCAGCATAATACCCAGTCAGAAACAAAGGATACACTAATGGAAATAAAGAAAATTTACAGGAAAACAACAATAGAATGGATGAAGCCTTTTCAAATAAATTATTTGGAACATAAGGAAGCAAAAAAATAACCATGCTGAACAACAAGAAAAAAAAAAGAATCCAAAAAAATCAGGATAGTATAATCAGTCTTGGGGACAACTTCAAGATGTCCAACATTTGCCTCATAGTGGTTCCAGAAGGAGAAGAAAAAGAGCAAGAAACTAGAAATTCACCTGAAAAAAACAGTGAAAGAAAACTTTCTTAATTTAGTGAAGGAAATAGACATATAAGTCCAGGAAGTGCAGAAAGTTCCAATTATGATGAATACAAAGAGGTCCACTCCAGGATACATCATTATTAAAAGGATAAAGATTAATGATAAAGACAGACTCCTAAAAGCAAGAGAAAAGAAGTTAGGTATCTGAAAGTTGCCAGTTTGGAGGGGGGAGGGAGAGAATGGGTGAACAGGTGAGGAGATTAAGAAGTACAAATAGGTAGTTACAGAATAGTCATGGGCAGGTAAAGTACAGTATCTGAAATGGAGTAGCCAAAGAACTTATACGAATGACCCTTGGGCATGAACAATGGTAGGGGGATTTGCTGAGGGAGTAGGGGACACTGGGTGGAGGGGAGGAAAGGGGGAAAAATCAGGGCAACTATAATAGCATAATCAGTAAATATGAAAAAAACAAAAGAAATGAACTTAAACAAGAATGAAGATTTTCAAGCAGAGAGCAAAGGATTCAGAGAAAATCTAGAGAATAAGGGCATTAAGTATTTCAAAAGTTTATTGCTTCTGTGTCCTCAAATAGCTGGATAAAATTTTGTAAAAGACTTCGTGTAAACCAAATGACTAAGTCTTATCAAACTAAACAAATTTCTTCAACTTTGTTGCAAATACATTAAGAGTGGTACATCCCATTTAAGATGTTTTAGATGATTCTAGATAGCCACTTAGAATTAAGTTTAAAGATAGAAAATTGTGAATTAGAAAATCAAGAATTAAGCAGATTTGTTTAGGAAACAATTTCAGATGTGATTATTAGCCCACAGAATTGACTAAGGCACATAATTATTTAAAGGCATTCTAAATTTGAATAAATTGTATTTGCTAAAGAAATCATAGCCCAATTTTAAAATGTCTTCTAACATTCAATTTTTAAAATAAACCTTGGTCCTCTAAGCTTCCATAGATATAGATGAGTCTCTGAAAATTTCAGGTATGTCATGAAAGATAAGAGGAAGAAACTAAGACAGGAAATCCAGGAACAACTAGATACAACAGGTAGGAGAATTGCTCCCAAAGAGCAGTATCAGTATTTAATCAAAGAATTCTTTCATTTCCAGGACAGGGGTTCTCACATGCCCATCCAGGATGATCTCTTCATTGCTGTAAATTACTGTATTTTTCAGACTATAAGATGCACTGTTCCCCCAAATTTGGGAGGAAAAGGGGTGTGTCTTATAGCTAGAATGTAACCTACCTGGCTCACTGTGGGGGTGGGGTGGGGGGCAGAAGTGGAGCAGGGTCACAGGTTATTAAATATTTTACCATATTTGTTGCTTCAAAAATTTTTTATCTATTTTCCTCCTCTAAAACTTAGGTGTATTTTATGGTCCAGTGCATCTTATAGTCCTAAAAATACAGTAGTGACTGCCATGACTTTTTTATTCTTTTATTTTCCAAATGGAAGTCTTTAATTATTCTGTCCCTGGTTTTGTACTGTACATTGGGTTATGAATACACAGAAAGTTTGTCTTTAATTGCATAGTTTTAAAAATAATGAAGAGTTTCATCTGCCCTGATGGAGAAAACTGTGGTTACCAGATATGTTTAGTCTTTGAGATACATAGAGGATTTGTACAGCATTTAACAACTTTTCCTTCTCCTTCTTCTCCTTCATCTTCTCCTTCTCCTCCTTCCCCTTCCCCTTTTCCTTCTCTTCCTCCTCCTTCACTCCTCCTCACCTTCCTTCTTCTTCTTTCTTATTCTATTCTTATTCATTTTCTTATTCTTCTTGGTGGGGTGGGTGGGGAGAAAGGTAATGAATATATTTTCTATATTTACAGACAAAGGTACACAAGGAAATTTGATAATGAGGGAAAAACCTTAGTAGAGATGGCAATCTATCCATCAAAGATCTGTGTATCCTTCCACAGAGTACATCCAGATTTTATTCTGACAGGCAGAGATGTCCAGTAAATCACTACATTTCAGATGTTTGTACTGAGACAGTGACATCAACTTCTTCTTGCTATGGGACTATAAACAAAATCAATGTGTCAATTCTAGTCCAAGGTAATTAGGAAGTGTTTGTGTGGAATGTGCTTTCTCTTTTATCTGTTTATCTATATAAGTTAAACATCTTATGGTAAATAGAGTAGACACTGAATATATGAGGTGAATAAAACCTAAGTTCAACAGTTAGTGACAACTGGCCTATTGCCTGACTCTGGAGATACAAGTCATTTGTATCCCATTCAGTACAAATACTTGCTTCTTTCAAGTATTAGTTTGTTCATCTGGGATTACAGTGGCCAGTTTGGGAAAATTTTGCATAAGTGAGAGCTTTGATTTGAGACATACCTGAGAAGAAGAAAATATTAAAAATGGGAAAAATCTCATTCACTGCCCTGTCTGCCAAAAAAACCCCACACAACTGTATAATACATGAGATCACTCTATTTAATTTACATACTTCAGAAATTAATCAACATCAGCTTGTTGGTTTAATGACTTGATGGAATAATCAAGGGCCTAAGTTATTTAAGCCAGTTCTAGAAACTCTCTCTTTTGTGTGTGTGTTAAGATGCATTTTCCTACATTTAAATCATCTCCTATTCCTACAGAAGAAAGAACATGAAACTTTCAGAGTAATAGCTCTATACCAAAAATAGTAATTCAGAAGAAAATTTTTAACTATAAATTTTAATAATAAACTTTGTTCCTAGCTACTGGTTAAGAAGAGAAGCTAGAAACTTAGAGTTTAGAAGAATCTTTTAAAATTTGGTTCATGAATGCACATATTTATAAGTTATATCAAAAAGGTTGTTATTTCCTGACAATAAATTAATCTGTGAATAAATTAGAGTGATTTAGTTTGGTTTAGAAACCAACATAAACAAATTGGGTTAGCAAAAATTTTAGTTAATATACTACATAGGCTTAATTTTTCATGACTTAAAGGTGGTAATTAATATAAATGACTAAATCAAAATTCTATAGAATACTTACTAAAAGTAAAAAACAGTATATCTGATCAGTCCATTTGTTTATTAAAGGGATTGTTATGGTTTATGAAAATGGTTAATTCAAAAAAGTAAAATGGTAAATTAAATATATGTGCTGTTTTATTTGTATGCTGATAAAATTAATTTTACCTCCAAAGTTTAAAGCTTTAAATATGTCATCCATTTGTATGCACGTGCATATACACACATAAGAGTATGTGTGCATATCTGTGTATGGTGGCCTGCTTAGGCTGCCATAATAAAATACTGCTAGGTAGGATAGACAGCAAACAAAGGTAGGGATGGGGAGGGATACATGCCCCACCCACTGACTCAGCAGTCCTTGAAACTCTATGTATTTTTTCTATTACCTGGGAAAGAAAGCCTTGAAAGGGCTTTTGTCCCAAAGACTGAAAGGCCTGAAAGGGTCCATAGTGCCTAGAGAAAGTCCAGTAACACCTTTGGGTATTCACAGCCCCCATTCTGGAAAGCTAGCACCACTTTTACATGTCAATCAATATGTAATTTCTTCACCCTCCTCCATCCTGCCAACTATGTAAGTCCTCAGGACAAAGGACTCCAGGTTTTGGCACTCGGCTCCCTGGCCACCTGGCCAGGTCGCCCAGCCTCAAGCCACCTGGCCTCTGGCCATATGCTAGCTTGCCATCCAGCCCGCACCACCCCTGCACTTGCCACCCCAGCCTTTGGCCACCCTTACTTTCTCCACTCTTATCCTGCTTTGCCCTGAACCTATGCCTTTCAGCCCCCTACCCCCACCTAAACTAGGCCCATTTTCTTCCATGAGAACAGATCATCAATAAAATCTGCTCACATGATAATGGACTCACTGATCTTTAATTCTTAACTGCATTGGTGAGAAGAACCGAGTTTCTGGGAGTTTCTCCCATAACAATACCAAAGACTAAGTGGCTTAAAGAAGAGAAATTTATTTTCTCACATTTCTGGAGGCTAGAAAATACACAGTGGAGGTTCCAGCAGGGTTCAGTTTCTGACTAGAGTTCTGTCCTTGGCTTGACAGCTGCCTTCATGATGAAAGAGGAAGTGGGTATTCTGACATATCTCCTTACAAAGTTACTAACCCTATCCAGATTAGCACCTCACTCCCCTGCTTTAAAAAAATATATATTTTACTTACTTGTTTTCAGAGAAAGGGAAGGAGAAAAAGAGGGAGAGAAATATCCATGTGTGGTTGCCTCTCATACACCCCTAACTGGGGATCTTGCCTGCAACCCAGGCATGTGTCCTGACTGGGAATCAAATCAATGACCCTCTGGTTAAGACACTGGCACTCAATCCACTGAGTCACACCAGCCAGGGCCCCTGTTTTAACTTTATTTAACTTTAATCACTTCCTTATGCCAAATACTTACATTGGTGGTTAGTGTTTCAATATATGAATTGAGGGGGGCACAATTCAGTCCACTGCAATCTTAATATATACATATAAAATATACTAATGAATGTGTTGTTCTACATTGTTAAATAGATGATATTCAAACAGTGTAATTAGATTTTTTAAATACAATCACAAATTTTTCTGTGCTTAGCTTACAGGAACAACACACACTGTGTTATACTACATTTCTGTTGTAGTCCTGAATCATTCTAGCAACAAAAACCTTTACTTTAAGAAAGTTAAATGTTGCTAGTGATCATGGTTTCTCAATGCTGTATATATTTTTAATATCATTTGCAACTGTATCTTGTCTTTGAAGACTAATAGCATGCTCATGCCTTCTTATACCCTTTGATAAGTGCCAAATTCAGAATAATAAAATGGTTAAAATGTCTTTTATACCTAAACTATCTTTGGTAATACAAAGATTTCATTATTTTGTAAAATAAATGACAATAGGAATAATTAGGATTTATTTATCATTCTTCAAAATTTTATTATTTAAAAAGTATAATGAGGGCTCTTTCTATTTACCAACATAGAATAAAGTAATATCTGACAAATCAAAAGACTAATTAAATATTCCTAGGTTAATTATGCATAATTAAAACTTGCTAATATAAATGATTCAATAATGATTTCTTATATTAAAAGTATAAAGTCTAGTACAATAATCACTTCCAAATTGACTTGGTTTCTGGGTTTTACCACTGTGCAACCAGGACAATCAGCATAATGTATGGAATGAATTTAAAGGCTGTGGAAGTTCGTGAGGTTTTTACTGTTTGTAATATGTTCTTATCGCGATGCCTGCGATGGCTTTGTAGTATAGTTTCATTTAGGCAGCATGAATCCTCCTACTTTGGTCTTCTTTCTCAGAATTACTGTTATTATGTGGCACATTTTGTGGTTCCATAAGTATTTTTGAAATATTTGTTCTAGAAAATGGATTAAAGACTTAAATGTTCAACCTGAAACCTAAAAATTATAGAAGAAAACATAGGCAGCAAAACCTTGGACATTCCTCAAGCAATATTTTATGAAATATATATCCCCAGGCAAGGGAAACAAAACATAAACAAATGAGACCACATCAAACTAAAATGTGTTTGCACAGCAAAGGAAAACATCAACAGAGTAAAAAGGCAAGTGACAGAATGAAAGAACATATTCACCAATATATCTGATAAAGGGTTAATATCCAAAATTTATAAAGAACTTTACAAAATTCAACACCAAAAACCCAAATAACCCAATTAAAAAATTGGCAAAGGGTCTGAATAGACATTTCTCCAAATAGGGCATACAGATGGCCAATAGCCATATGAAAAGATTCTCAACATCACTAGTCATCAGAGAAATGCAAATTAAAACCACAATGAGATACCATCTCACACCTGTCCCAATGGCTATCAGTAGTAAATCAACAAACAAGTGCTGGAAAGGATGTGGAGAAAGGGTTGGTAGGGATACACACTGTGGAAAGCAGTGTGGAGATACCTCAAAAACTTAAAAATGGATCTGTCTTTTGACCCAGTGATTCCACTTCTGGGAATATATCCGAAGGAACCCAAAACGCTAATTTAAAAAACATAAGCACTCCTATGGTCATTGCAGCATTATTTACAATCACCAAGGAATGGAAGCAGCCCTAGTGTCCGTCAGTAGATGAGTGGATAAAAAAGCAGTGGCACATAGGATTCATACATACAATGGAATACTACTAAACCATTGAAAAGAATGAAATCTAGCCATTTGTAACAGCACAGACCTAGAGGGTACTATGCTAAAGTGAAATAAGTCAGACCAAGATAGGCAAATACCACATGATTTCACTAATATGTAGAATCTAAATAAAATTAATGATCAAACAAAACAGAAACAGACTTATAGACACAGAGAACAGACTTTGGTTGCCAGACCAGACAAGGTTTGGGGGACTGAGTAAAAAAGGTAAAGGGATTGAGAAGTATAGATTGGTACTTACAACCTAGTCATGGGAATCTAAAGTATAGCATAGGGAATATAGTCAATAATATTGTAATGGTTCCAGTTGGGTATTAGAAATATCAGGGAAATACTTTGTAAAGTATGTAATTTTCTAACCATTGTGCTCTACATCTGAAACTAATACAGACTAATACTGAATGCAATTGTAATATAAAAATTAAAAATATATATAGTTTTTATAACATATATATATTATGAATCTGACCCCTTTTCCCCACCTCTGTGGTTAACATTCTGCTCCAAGCAACCATTTCTCTTGTTCATATTATTGTAATAATCTCAGGATCTTTTTGCCTCTGCCTTAGTCCCTGCCCCCTAAGGTTTAAAGTACAGCAGTAAGAGCTCTCCTATCACAGCATGTCAAGTCTTTTCCAGGAACTCTTCAGTGACTTTCCAGCTTATTCAGAGGAACAGCCAGGTTCCTGTGAAAGACCTGCACCATGCCCTCTACTCTCAGACCTCATTTCCTGCTGCCCTTCTCCTTGCCCACTCGGCTATACCCTCATTAAACTGGTTGTTGTTCATCAAACACAGCAGGACTACACCTGTGTGGAGAATTTGTCCTTCTGTTTTCCCTAACTAAAATGTTTTTTCCTGAGATATTTGCATGAATTCCTCACCTTCTTCACCTTTCTACTCAAAGGCAAACTTTTTAGTAACCACATTAAAAATGAGGGACTCACTTTCACTTACCTTATATACATTGATAACTTTATATTTCTCCAAGGCACATAAAATTATCTACTTTTTGGAACACATGATGGGAAAATTTTTGTCTCACTCTAGTTTTATTCTTTTAAACTACTCTCTTCCAATCATATAGAACAGTGTATTAATATAAAATTGTTATGTTTATTAATCTATGCATGCCATGCTCTAGTAATCTATGGTATATACTATGAAGGGCTGAATGTGGGCTTTTCTCTTCAGCCTGTGAGTACTAATCTTAGACTGTCCATGCTGGTGCCTTTCAAAATTGTTTAACCTGATTTTGTTTTAGAAAGTTCTATTAGCCAGTGTTCTCAAAATCATTATCACCCCAAAATTAGTATCTAATCATTGTGCTTTACTCCATCATTCCATTATTAGTGATTAGGACTCAGAAATACTCAACCCAGTACTGTCACATGACCTAGTATACTGTTTGTATACTGTCTAGGCAGTATTTATTATACACTGTCTTATCATAGAATCAGCTACTTTCAGCTACTTTTCCCTCCTTGTCTATCCTCTCTCACCCCATCATATGTTAGATTCATTTCCCCCAGGTGGCTAGCACTTTGGAAGCCTGACTGAGTGGCTGGGCACAGTAAGTTCTCAAGAAATTTTGGAAAGTGTGAGGGGGAGGAAGAAAGTGTTAAAATTTTCTGCCTTCCTGCTTGTTGATGAAAGACCTATATTATCATTTTGGAAGTGTTTACCAAATGTTTCCTAGCTCAGTATCTAATCCATAAATAGGTATTAAGTAATAACAATAATTATTATATGTATATATGTCTATAATCTTGGGATATATATATTCTTAATATTTATAACTTTAAAATATTCATTTTAAAGTAAAATCTCTTCATTTACTCAGTGTTGACCTCCCTCTCACTCTTAAGATACACACCATATTATCTGGGATATCTTGGTATCCTTTCCACATATATCATGTCTTATCTGAAGCCAAACATGTCCTATAGAAAGCAAATGTGACAATACCCTTATCTCTCAAACCCTGAAATTCTTGCTTTGATCTTCTTGCTCACTTGTATATGATATGCATACACCGCGATTCTACTTCAAACTAAAACCTTCCTCGAGTTGCTTGATTTTCAGTATCAAACAGTATACACAGATGCATAGCCCGCTGTACTGTTCTCAGCCTAGTGCCTCAGGCTTTCCTTTGCTAGGGAAAATGTTCCAATAAATAATGAGGGTTATTTGTTGATGCAAACTTAAATTAACTTTGTGGAAGCATTCACTCTGATACTGACAACTGAGGGTATAAAGGCTAGTCACTAGGAGACAAGCAATCCCCATATGAGGAATATTTCTTTTATTCCAGTACCAAAATGATGCTCTTGACCTTTCTAGACTTTTAATATTATATTATTATTCACTATTATAGTCTGACTGTTAATGATGTAAATAAGGGCTCCTGTAACCCATATCAGATCGAAGACATTGACTTTATGATAGATAGCAATTATTTTCTACTTTACAGTTACCTTGTAAATACACCAAACTACACTGGGAAGGAAAAACAACTTCTGAACAGTTTTTATAATAGTTAATCCCAACACTTCCCCACTTCATCTAGCCTGAAAGTGGACCTATATGGCCCCCAAAAAACACACAGTTAACAAGATCATCCAATTCTGTCCCACGTGGGGAACTCAAAGCAAAGTTCTCACGGCTGGAAATACAATATAATTTCAGCCCAAACTACCCAGGGACACTGAATATTGGGGTAGGACATTAAACAGCCAATCATTTCCCTACAGAAGCACAATCTGAGCAAAACAAATAAAAGACATATTTAAGAAGTCACATGTTTTTCTGAATCCAAGGACATCACTGTGTGCTGTAGGCCCCATCATAAGGAAGCCAAGTGGTTCAGGAGCTTCCATTGCGAGTAGCAGGAATGCATAGTTTTTCTTATACAACCCAATGTGCTCCAGCAACTTGGATAGGTATTTAAATGCAGAGATAAACTTTAAGTTCCTCTTTTTAAAGAAAAAAGACAAACTTTTGAGTTTCTTTTCTTATTATAATATGTTATAATTACTATTAAAATATGAAAAATATGGAGAAATAAAGATAATTTAGCAAAAAAATTATCTTCAACATGTAGAGGTAAAATGTTTTATTGTATCTACTCTCACTAAGTTTTCCTTTCAGTTGATGTTTGTGTGTGTTTGTATATATGGATACATACATTATATAGGTATATATTTAATATAATAATATTGTTTACAAACATTTTTACAAATATTGTTTACAAACTCTTTTTGCCTAATAAAATGGTGTGAATATATTATGTTTTTATTTTTTTATTGTTGTTCAATTACAGTTGTCCCAATTTCCCCCCATTGCTCTCCCCTGCACCACCAACCCCTCACTTCCACAGTCAATCCCCACCCTGTTGTCCACATCCATGGGTGCTTTATACATGTTCCTTGACTGGATACTTCCCTTTATTTCCCCTGTTATACACCTCCCCCCTACCCTCACTTCTGGTCACTGTCAGTTTGTTTCTTATTTCCATGTCTCTGGATCTATTTTGCTTGCATGTTTATTTTGTTGATTAGGTTCTATTTATAGGTGAGCTCATATGGTATTTGTCTTTTACCACCTGGCTGATTTCACTTAGCATAATGCTCTCAAGTTCCATCCTTGCTGTCTCGAAGGGCAGGAGCTCCTTCTTTCTTTCTGCTGCATAGCATTCTATTGTGTAAATGTACCACAGTTTCTTTGGTTCATTCATTTACTGATGGACACTGAGTCTGTTCCCAGCACTTGGCTATTGTAAATAATGCTGCTATGAACATTGGGGTACATAGGTTCTTTTGAATTGGTGTTTCAGGATTCTTAGGATGTAATCTCCCCAGGGACTTGTGCCATAGTATGCTGAATATATTATGTTATGATATAGTCTTGTAGTAACATTTTTTAAGAACTGATATGATGAACACCCTTCCCTTGTTGAGTTCTACTTTTGTTATGAATTAGTTCTTTAACTATGAATTCCTAGTTAAAAGTGTATGAATAAAAATAAAATCTTCAGGTACATATTGGCAAATGTCCTCCAAATGATTGTAATTAATTATACTCCTAGTAGTGGATTAATATACCTTCCCTAAATCACAAACAGCATTGGCCATCATCACTTAAGAATAGTCTCTAATTTGAGTGAAAAATGTTGCCATCTTACTATTTTTTAATGATTTGATTGTTGGTGATATTATATATTTTCATACTTTTATTATTAGTTTCAATGTTTTACTTATTATTCCTATTCATTTTTGCTTACATTTCTGCTGAAATGGTTATATTTTTATTGATGTATAAGAGATTTTTATATATTCAGATGAAGATTGTAGTATCCAGGTCACTTATTCATTGTTTCACATTTATTATGTAAGTAATATCCTTAAAATTTACAATTTAAAAGGAAACATACTTATATTTCCTTTTAGCATACAACTGATATTGTAAATTATGAATTTATTTTGGTATATGCTACAAAGTAGAGAGCCACTTGCCCCTAAATAATTAGTTACCCCAAGATGATTAAATAGTTATTTAATGTCCATGGAAGAATACCAGAGATTCAATTAGAAATGTTATCCTTCATTTATCTTTGGTACTAAACTGGCAATCTTCTGCAATAATCATGGGATATTCTTAGGGAGAAGTTGTCACCTTCAGACTGAAGAGCAGAATGTCCTTAAAGTAAAATTCTCCTGCTCAGTGACTCCTTTTAAAACAAACAGACTAAGAAATAGGAGAAATATCTGAGAGAAATGTAGCTTCATGGTAACTCCAGGGATCTAATGGGAAGGAATGAAGTAGGGTGGGCTTTCAAAGCTGGGTACGTCAAAGCCTCTGTGAACTTTGTGACCCTGCTTCAGTCAGAGGACTTACATTTGCCAGTGTACATATTTGTGGTTTGTTGGGTAGAGTGCATAAAAGTAATGCATAAATTCCTCTATAAAGCAAGTTATTGTGAGCATAAATTCTCAAATTGTGTTTTAATCTTTCTATAAAATTTTGTCACATTACAAGTTGTCCTTACTTTCTACAATATTTTTATAGTACTCTGTATCTCAACCAAACCAAACTATCCACCATTTCCTGAAAATATTTGTAACTTTTATATTTTTATGCTATTTCTTCCATCTCAAATGTTTTTTTTTTCCCATTCATTCTATCAAAACTATGCTTATGCTCCCTAAGGTCCAATTTAAATGCAGCGTCTGTCACAGAATCTTCTTAATTACACTGCAGAATCAATGGCTCCATTTTTTCTACATTTTCACAGCAATGATCTGATACTTCTGCTTATCTATTTTTATGCCTCACATTTTAAGTTATTTACATGTTTATCACCTCTCACTTAACTCTGAGGTCCATTGAGAGACTCTTTTCTAGTTCATCACTAAACCTTAAACAGAATCTAATACACTGCCTACTATACATTACATACTTAACAAATATTTGCATCATGGTCAAATAAGTAAAATTTATAGAAATAGAAGTAGTCAAACAAATAGATAAGAGAACAAACATATATCAGGTGACAGTTTATACTAGGTGCTATACAAATATTCTCACTTAATACTCAGAACCCTATAAGTATGTATTATTACCTTGATGATTTAGAAATAAGAATAGAAACATAAGAGAAAGACATACTTTGTTTAAAGTCACATGGGTAGGAAGTGCCTCAGCCAAGATTCAACTCTGGTATCTCTTATTCTAAGGCAGACACTTCTTGAATATCACATCAAATTTTTGCTCTCAATCTCTCTATCCTGTTTTAGAGGAGTAAAGCAATAACAATTTGCAGTGAAAACATGATCAATCAAATCATGTAAAGGTACAGACTGGGCTGTTTTTAGAAGCTATTTGAGTTATCCATTTATGGAATTTTCTAAGTCTGAACTCAGTCATGAAACAAACGACAGTTCAACACTAGCTGGCACTGGGCAGACAGACTAAGTAGAAATTAAGAAAAAAAATAGAGTCATGGGAATTGGAATGATCTGGAAGATTTTGAAGTCTGGCCAGAGTTAGAAAAATAAGGAGGCAGTCTGAAATTTGTGTGTCAGGCACAGTGCTAACTAAGTCTTGTACCAAACTGAGTAAGCAATCTATCTATCCCCATTTGTACATTCGGGAAGAGTCAAGTGTTGAAAAGACACGTGAATCCTACACCTTTTAATTTGGGGCATACTTTTACCAATTATTGTCTTATATCCTCTTCACCACACTGTCATAAAGATGGTAAGAAAGACATTCATTTATTCACCTATCCATCCATTAATTAATTCATTCATTCAAACATTGACTCACTGATTCTTTTATTCATACAGAAACTCACTGGGGGTTTTCTATGTGATAGGCATAGTTCTAGGAGTATTTATGTACAGATATAAAATGGTCCTTGATGTTTACAAGGTCCAAATAGTATTACTATTGTCATTTCAGATTGACAATTTGAGTCTATGATTAGTGAATTGACTTACCCAACCACATAGAATTACTGAAGAGCAGGAACGGGATTTTAATCATATTATCTGACTTCCTAGTCAGTCAAGCAAATCCTAGTCTTTCCTAAAAAAATATGACAAAATTAAATAGGTAAGTACAAAAAGCTACAAAACTGGCAGGTATTTGTACACTACTTTAATCTTGTTGGCTATTTTATCCTCTCTTTTTCAACCTTTCCCTCAGAACTCCTAGTTAATGTTCTTTAGTCTACTTTATTCATGCTTCTTACTAGTCTGAAAAAAAATATTCTAATTAGGTTTTTGTTGATGCAAAAGTGGGTATCCAGAGCCAAAAGCTGAGTGCTGTAGAGTTGGAGCTCCCTACGTAAAGCACAAATTAAGCTTCTGAGAGGTTCAACATTAGGCACTGGAGCTCTTTTTCTAAATTCAATACTGTCTTAATCATACCCAGGAGACATTTCAGATCAATGAAAAGATATTCTCAAAAAAGGCACAGTGTTGTCACCTATGCAAAAGACACTTGGCAGCCCTCCTTTGAGAAAAATCCCATTGAAATAGAACCATACCAAGGATTCTGCCCTGGCTGGTGTGGCTCAGTGGATTGAGTGCTGGATTGCCAACCAAAGGGTCACTGGTTCAATTCCCAGTCAGACCGCACGTCTGGGTGGCAGGCCAGGTCCCTAGGTGGAGGCATTCGAGAGGCAACTACACATTGATGCTTCTCTCCCTCTCTTCCTCCCTCCCTCTCTAAAAATAAAGAAATAAAATCTTTTTAAAAAAAGAAAAATATACCAAGGATTCTATTATAACAAATAGGGTTGTTTTATGCAGGGATAATAGAAGGTATTTTAACATCTATTTGAAATGTTTCAGGATAATAACTTGTTCAAATTGTGACTTTTTCAAGCCTATCTTTTATGCTTAAAATTCATTTCATTATGTTGTGAAATAGGAAAACATTTTTATCATACACTAGGCACATTTGTTACCTAATTTAAAGAAATTCTCCAAACAATAATGTTGGTAGTATTATTATGATTTGTCACCCAGGGTTTCAGGATCATATAAACTGTATACAAAGTAACCATAATTTAATTTCACTGTGGTGTCAGTTTCCTTACCCATAAAAAGACTGATTATTGTAAGTTTTCCTACCAAGAGGATGTGGAAAGGATCAAAGGAGTAATAAGTTTTGTAAATTGTAAACAGATATATACAGTTGAAGGTAAGGTTTATATGAAAATTCTGCTTGCTTCCAACAGCAAGTGACCTGCTTCAAATGGTAGATTAAGGGTATTATATCCAGATCCTAAGGCTCACTTTCATCAAGGTTGTCAGTGTGGTCACCTTTTCTAGGATAAAAAGTTGGCATTGAAACTTTTCTTTCCTATTATGTCTGTCAATATTTTTCTTCTGTGCACACATTCATAATATTAAAGAAATCACCAGTCTTGCTAAAAATGATTAAATTATTATTTTTTTTGCTTTTTTAAAATTTAAATTGTTGTTCAAGTACAGTTTTCTGCCTTTTATTCCCATCCCAGCCCACCCACCCAGCCCTCCCTGCCTTCCTCCCGTTTCTACTCTCCTTGTTTTTATCCATGTGTCCTTTATACTTGTTCCTACAAACGATTAAATTATTTAACATTTTAAAATTCTTACAAATCCATTGATGTCTATTTGAATGTTAGCAATTCCCCAAATGTTAGTGACATACAATGTATGTGGCACAGAAATCTCTAATAGCATTAATTAGAGCATTAGACCTCAGTGGCTCTTTCATCTAGCCCAGAAGACTTCGCGTATCTTGTGCACCAGTTGATGCTGAATCACAAAATGATAAAATATTTTTTCTTATGAATGGGTGTAGAATTACACAGTAGCCCAAATTTATTCATCTGAGTTTATATATTAATGGGTATAATGAAAATGTGTTCCAACTCATTTACTGAATGGTTACTATATGCTATCACAGTGCAGGTTGTTATAAATATGTGTGATTTATTCCTCAAAAATCATTTGCTCAGAAGGTGCAGACAGAGAAATCAAGGTGGAGAGACCCTGAATGAATGTCAAAGACCACAGAGAGAACAGAGTGAAGCTATGATGAAAACCTGTCTCTCTGACTCCGCTCAACTAACAATAACTTTTCCTGATGCCCTTTAGTACGACATCATGAACCACAGAGTATGACAGATTTTGTTATCTAGAAAAACTGTATTTATTAAGTAATAATTTATTTTTCCACTTATTAAAAAATCAAAATATAATAATGCCAGTCAGTACCTTGATGGACCTAAGATAAGTTCTACCACAATAATTTGATATAATAGTTAGGAAATAATGTTTATTTTTTCAGCTTTAGATCAGAATTAAATTTCTATGGTGCTTCAAAAATTACAAAATTTCAAAAACTGGTATTCATATATTTTCACAACAAGGAGTCCCAGAGTTGGGAACCAATAACTTAGGAATAGTAGCTAAGTTCAGCATACCCAGAGGCAACTGCAATGAAATGCTTTTCTACTCAGTACTGCATGGACATGAAGTAGAGGTGAGGCAGATATAAACTACCTGAATTTCAGCTCTTGAAGGGTGCTGACTGCACTAGAATAAGAAGTGCTTCCTAGAGTTCCAGAATTGAGGATTGTCTTCTATCCTACATCCAAATAGTTTCCTTCCTTCCCACTCCCTCCCCGGAATTCCTCTCTTGACTGTGTCCTAGTAATTAAGACTTTGCCTGACCTTGGATAAAATTTGCTTTGAAGATGACATTACACAATGAATTATTCTTTCTCTCTGAGTGTCTATGGCATTTTTAATTTAGACATCCTATTTTTCATGCAGCATTTTATGAACCATATTTATGGTAATTGTCCTAATCTCATGTACCAAAACCATACCTTCTGATAAACTGGAAGCCCTCCCTATATTTTCAATAGGACTTTTTATTCAACTATTCCTGAACACAAAAAATCTCAAACATTTCTCAAATGTTTCTTAAGTCCTATCATTTATACATTCTAGGTCAGATAATTTTTCCTTTTACCATAGTCGCTCTGTAATGTATTACCCAGACTTGGACACTTGTGGGAATGAAAGGAGGCTCTTTCCAGATGAGATAGCAGTAGCACATGAAAACTGAAACTACCCTGAGCAAGCTGATATATACAGTAACCTTACCTCTAGGGATCCCCCAGGAGTAGTCAGTGTCAATTATTCTCATGTAGCCCCTAGAGACACGCAGCGTCACATCTGTTCCCTATTCCATGTCTACTCTCAACTCACAGCAATGCTTCAAGGCCCATTGGTGGTTTTTCTGAATCTGCAGACTTTCATTCCTGGGCATGAAACTATTTCTCAATGGAGAGAGTGGCAGAGCAGTGTCCAGATGGAAGATTTGTCCACTCTTTCATCTCCAATGCCCAGTTCTTAGTACTTGGGCTGTGCAACTCAGAATGAATTTCTACCTTTTAGTAGGTGATTTTATTTAGTGGCCGTCAGCCATGTGCCTCTCTCATCCCATCAACTCGACAGTCTGTCCAACATAGCAGTAAATATTTGCACTATACTTTTAGACATGGTTCAAATTCTTTCCCATTAGCCACCTAGAATCCAGTTAAGTGCCTTCTAAGTTTTTATGAGTTAACTTTCTAGAATATACTTTGACTATTAGAAGGGTGTCCAGCCAAAGGTTGAATCCACATGCCGACTTAGAAAAGTTTAACCTGTAGCTCAGACAAGATAGCTTGTTATATCATTATTATTTACACCATACAATCTAGTTCATAAAGCTTTCTTCCCCAGTCCCTCCCAATGTTTCCAAAAAGAAAATGGTATTGTCAGTCTCACACAGAACTTCTAAAAGTTTTGCTCTGTTTGAATATTTTGTCAGAGTCATTTTCTGTTCTTCCTATTCATTCTTTTTTTTTAATAAACTATTGTTTATTAAATGTTCATAAAGTGGTTTTTGTCAGAATTTTATTTTTTTATTTTTTCCTTTAATTTTTATTTTTATTTTAATGATTGTTTAAGTATAGTTTTCTCCCCTTTACTCCCAATCAAGTCCACCCATCCCCCTCCCATCTTTCCTCCCATTACCACCCTCCCCCTAGTTTTTATCCATGTGTCTTTTAACTTTGTTCCTGCAAACCCTTCCCCTTTTCCCCTACCATTTGGTATTAGTAATGCTGCCAATGATAATAGAGGGCAACTTTAAAACATGGTTGCAAAAGTTTATATGCATCGCTTCATTATTATTCCATTTTTACTGCTGAGAAAACTGAGGTTCAGATAATTAAAGAGATTTCCTAGGGCCTAAGAATTAAAAAGTTACTGAACCAGAATACAAAGTCTATGGATTTTGGAACTGGACTTTGTGCCCTCCGAACACTGAAAATAATTTCTCACTGCAGCAACTTTTTTTTTAATGGCCTTCACCAACACTAATGACAGAAAGTTGAGAGGCATGTACAGCACCAAGGTGAATGCCACACACTATCTAGCAGTCCTTCATCATAAAGTGTCCTTTTATTTTTCTGCTTGGTGGATCTCTGTTTGCAGTAGAATCAGCTCTCTTTTTTTTTGGCAATATATCCCACGGGCTTGAATACTTCAGCTTTGATCTTAAGGTTGTGACCCTTCATATTCTCTTAGATAAATGTCATCCCCTGGGACTCATAAGGGGTTGCCTGGTACCATTTTAATCATTATTATTGCCTTTTAAATATCTTGAATTATCCCACTAGTGCCAGAAATATCAGGGCATCATTTTACACAGATCAGCAACTCTGTGTACACCAGTTTAGGTTACTTTGCAAAGGTGGCAGAATAGCATTGCACTTATCTTTCTCATAGAAGAATTTAGTCATATTTTAAACTGATTCTTCAGATCTAGAGACTGCACTTCCAATACCATATCAGAAAAGGCCAGACATATTTTATATGTATCTACAATGTCTCTGATCAATATTAGAATATTATATTGTGGTATAGAATAAGGCTTTGGGTTTATTCTAACTCCATCACTAATTTATTGGATGATTTATCGGCAATTACTCAACTGCCTTGAGGCTCATTTTTCTCATCTGTCCAATTGTTAGTACGAATACATATCGTATATGTTAACATGCCTGAGCCAGTCTAAGTGCTGCACAAATAGTAGCTCTCATTAAAATTAAGAGCAATTATCTCTACTGAATCATTAAATAATTAATATTTTTGTTTTGTTTCTTTTAAAGAAGGTATGCAATAATTACTTAGAAGCTGAAATGGGTAACAAGGTGAGATGATACTCCAAATACTGGCCTCGAGACTCATGGAGAATTAAAAAGTAATTTAATTCAAAGGCAATTAGGATTTGGCTGCAAAGAGCCTGAGTAAAATCATTCCAGCATGAGACTCAATTCAGAAAAAGTTAACTCATTTCCAAAATTTTAAATATTCCCATTTAAGTGATTTAAAAAGTTGTTTTCATTAAATAACTGATCTTTCACTTGCTTCCTTAGGCATTCCTTCTGTTTCATATATTTTTTAAATATTATACTTTTTAACCAAATTCTCTGAAGTACATGGAGAAAATCAGCTAACTTAGTAATCTATTTCTGGTGGGTGGCATTTTATTGAACAAAGTTGAAAATGTAAACGTGCAAGTTCATTGAGGGCACCAAGGGATTAAACTTTCATGGGAAGATTGTAGGAAAACAGGATTTTCTCAAGCAGAAGGGTCACACAGTGCAGGAAAGAGAGCACAACTGGGAACTGGAAGGCCAATCATTAATGATGCATGACCTTGGTAATTGATTGACTCCTTCTTGGGTTAAATCCTCTCATCTGTCAAATAGGAAGATGGGATATTTGATGAGTTGTGATGTTCCTTCTTGAGTTCTAATCATTAAACATTGAAACTTTCTAGGAATTTTTGTTTTCAAATTCAAAGCAGTAAATTGAGATAATCATTACACTCAATTGATAGCCTTCTATCATCATTCATTTATACAAGTTTAATTTTTTTCTTTGTTTCTTGGTTTGTCTCTTTTCCCATCATCTCTGATATTCACTCCCATTCCTATTATCTCCACCATACGTACCTACTCAAATAAATTTAATATATGTTTTTGGATAATTTTACTTTTTAGATGATTTTTTCATTAAATAAGGAGCATTTTGCTGTGTTTCACTCTGTTACTTGGGTTGCCTCAGCACTATGTTACTACTTGTCCCTGTAGTTCCTAGTTTCTCACTGCTATCATATCATACCGTGAACTTCCTCTACATTTATCCCTTTACTCAGGGCAAGGCACCAAGATTATCTCCACCTAATTATTACTTCAAATATGCAGTCTTGCCAGGATAATTCTTTGATATTTTATAGTTTTGTTGGCATTATAATTTTTTTCTTCTCTACATATTTGTTTAAAACTGTTTATATCTGGTGAGGAGAAACACATTGATTTTTTGTATCTTGTATTTTTTGAACAACTTGTTTAGTCCTCTTATGAGTGTTATTGGCTTATAAGCAGACTCTGATTTTTTAACAGATAATAACATTTTCTGAGAAGTTTTGTCTCTACCACCTATCTTCATGCCCTTTATAGCTTTTCTCATTACAGTGATAAAAACTGGCAATGACAGTAGGCTTCTTTCCATCATAGTATTTTTAAATAAAGACTTTATTTATTTGTTTTTTAAAGAGAGGGGAAGGAGGGAAAAAGAAAAGCAGAGACGTGTTGATGTGTGGGAAACACCAATCAATTGCCTCTCACAGACCCACAACCAGGGACCTGGCCTGCAACCCAGGTGTGCACCTTGACAAGGAATTGAACTGGTGACCTTTTGCCTTGCAGGACAATGCTCAACCCACTGAGTCACACCAGTCAGGGATCTCTGTTATAGTTCTAAGGGAGGCAATGAGTCAAACTTTGTCTATTGATTTGATATTTGTGGTATGTTTTGATATATAATCTTGGTTAAGGAAGGTATAAAATAAGCTATAAAAGCATTTTCTATAGAAACAGATAATAAACTTGATCAAATACTTTTGCTACATTTATGGGTACATTCACATGATTTTTCTCTTTTGGTTAATTTAAATGGTTATTCATGTTGATAGATTTTGTGATATTAAAAAATCTTGCATTTCTGAATAACAAAATTTTATTTTTAATACACAGATGTGATATAATATTTTAATTAAGTGAGATCATGCTTTCTTTCTTTTATACTGTTTTCATTTTATTTTGGAACTGAGCTTATACTAGATTAATAAAAAATGAACTTCACTTAATTTTTATATTATTAAACATATAGTATATTACATTCTTCTACCTAGTAAGGTCTTGGAAGTGACAACAAATTTGGTATAAACAGCATAATATTTAAAGTTAAGAGATCCAGATTCAGGAAGAAATTATAGTTCTTAACTAGTGCTTTTGTTCACATTGTCTAAAATCAAAAAGACTCATGTGTCCTTTATATACGTTCCCAAAAACCCTTCCACATGGACAAAACCCAAGGGGGAGGATCAAGGGTAGGAAGTGGGAATGGTTGGGGGTGGTGGGAGTGGTGGTGGGGGGAAATGAAGACAACTATACTTGAACAACATTAAAAAATAATTAAAAAATAAATAAATAAAATCAAGAAGACTCAGTTTCTTCAGCAGAAAATCTCCTCACATAGGGTCGTCATGGGGATTAAATGTACTGAATGTGTAAGTACTTTGTAAACTGCAATGAATGTATAAATATAATTAGAGGAAGACAGAAATGAAGGAAGGAAAAAAGAATCATAGTTTTACATAAAAATGGCAAAGAATTCTTATAATAACAACAACTATGGTGAAGTAGAAGAAACCTGGATTTGACGCCAGAAGATAGAGATTTTTGACCCTCTCTAAGCCATACTATTTGTTTGGTATTAGATAAATCTGTAAACCTCCCACAGATAAAGTTGAAAATTACATTTACTGCATAGGACTCCTGGAGGCTGTACCAATTTCTTTTCCCACCATCAGTGTACAAAGCCTCCCTTTTTCTCCACAACCTCACCAATACTTGTTATCTTTTTGATAATAGCCACCCTAACACATGCAAGGTGATATCTCATGGTTTTGATTTGCATCTTTCTGATGATCAGTGATGTTCAGCACCTTTTCATATACCTGTTGTCAATTATATGTCTTCTTTGGAAAAAAAAAGTCTATTTAAATCCTTTGCTTATTGATTAATCAGGTTGTCTTGTTTTTTGTTTGTTTGTTTGTTTGTTTGTTTGTTTTATTTTGGCTATTGAACTGTAAAAGTTCCATTTGTATATTTTGGATATTAACTCCCATTCAGATATGTAGTTTGCAAATATTTAATCCCATTCCATAGGTTGTATTTTTGTTTTGCTGTGCCCTTTGCTGTGCAGAAGAACACTTTTGGTTGGATATAGTCCCACTGGCTTGTTTTTCTTACCAAAGGTTTTATTGTTATAACCAAAACTCATTGCCAAGATGCATGACAAAGATCTTTTTCCCCTATATTTTCTTGTAAAGTTTTACAATTTCACTTATTACATTTAAGTATAACCTATTTTGAGTTCACTTTTGTGTATGTTGTAATATAAGAATAAAATTTCATTCTTTGGCATGTGAATACACATTTTTCTCAACCCCATTTAAGAAACTATCCTTTCTACAATGTGTATTCTTAGCACCCTTTCAAAGATTAGTTGACCATATCTAAGGGTTTATTTCTGGGCTCTCTATTTGTTCCAATTACCTATGTTTCTGATTTTATGCCAGTACTATACTGTTTTAATTACTGTAGGTTTGTGCTATGGTTTGAAAGTAGGAAGTGTGATGCCTCCAGTTTTGTTCTTCTTTCTCCAAATTTCTTGGGATTCTAGTTTTTTGTGGTTCCATGCAAATTTTAGGATTATTTTTTTATTTCTACAAAAATAAGTTTGAAAGTTTATTCAGATTTCATTGAATCTGTAGGTTTCTTTGGGTTGTATGAACATTTTAATAATATTAACTATTATTCGTGAACACAAGATACTTTCTATGTGTGTTTTATGTTTCTTTTTGTTAATTAATTCTTGTCATGAATTTTATTTTTTATTTTTATTGTTTCCCATTCCTATTTTCTTTTCTAATATCTTTCTTCAGTGTCTGATAGCTTTAATATGAACTAACAATCCCACTTCTGCTATTTATCCAAAATAAACTAAATCAGTATCTCTAGGTGATATCTGCACTCTCATGTTCATTGAAGCTCTAGTCATATTAACCAAGACAAGACATGGAAATGATGTAAGACAATGTTAGTATTGTTCAATGGATGAAGGAATGAAGACAATGTGCTATATATCTGCATCTATATTTATTTATCTGTCCAGAAAATAACCAGCCTGATAATATGAAAGATAGAGACCCTTATTGCAGGAGATACAAGATATAAGAAACATTGTATATAGGACAATGACACCTCAGTCCCCTTCAAAATAGGGTCATATTGGGACCTCACATAGTTCTCCCAATCATCATAAGCTGCCCTGTTGTATCTTCCTGAATCTCATCAACTGTCTGAAATCTCTTCCCTTCAAAGGTGACTTTGGTTTTTGGAAAAGCAAGAAGTCACAGGGCACCAAATCTGGGCTGTAGAGGGGCTGAGTCACCTGGGTGATTTGATCTTTCACAAAAAATCTCTGCATGGTATGTGATGCATGAGCAGGTGCATTGTTGTGATGAAGCTGCCAACTACTACTTGTCCATACCTTCAGCCTGAATCATCTGAATAGTTTCCACAGAGGAATGTTCAAGCTCAACACAAAAGTTAATGCAGGCTCATTGCTATACTTGCTCAGTCACTTTGAATGCAATGATCACACAGTACTCATACTCACTCAAAGGTGTTTATCGCCCCCACTGACTAGTACAGTAAAGCTGTCATTGTTCATACATGTGCATTCCAGTCCAGTCCCCTTGACTGCCAGATCACACTGATCATAATCATTATAATAAACCATTCTTGTTATATTAACAATGGCTGGACTTTTTCTGGATAAACCTCGAATATATAAATAGTGTATATTATTATTTAGCTTTAAAAAAATCCTCTCACTTGGAACAACATGGATGGACCTAGAGGACATACATAAGTGAAATAAGCCTGACAGAATGACAAATACTGTATGACTTCACTGATACTTGAAATCTGAAAAAAAGTCAAACTCACAGAAACAGAGAATAGACCAGTGATTGCCAGGGAATGGGAGGGTGTGGAATATTGGGCAAAGGGTACAAACCTTCAATTACAAGATGAATATGTTTATGGATATAATATATAGCATAGAAGTAATAATTTATAATACTGTGTTGTACACTTAAAATTTGCCAAGTCATTAGATGTTATACACAAAAAGAGGTAACTTTGAGATGATTGATGGATGTGCTAATTAACTTCATCATGGTAATCATTTCTCAATGTATTTATATATTAAATTATCACATTTTCCATCTTAATATATATATAGAGAGAGATGCATATATATATGTCAGTTTTACCTCAATAGGCTGTCAGCTATAACTCAACAAAGTTGGGAGTGGTGGATGAGGACCCACTTCTATAGGATCCAAAAAAGATATTATTTTCTGCTAATTTCAATACTAAGTTGTTACAGGGTATATATACAATGAATTAAGAAGTATAGCTTCCTAATTCCTGGACATCTATACTTAGTACAAAGCTAGGTAATGTGAAAACTACAAACTATATAACAGAGAAATTAAAAACCAAAAAGAGAAACAATTTGTGAATGCAAAAAAGAATAATAAACAGCAAACATGCCAAACTTTATAGGCAAATATCAGGACAAAAGCTATGAAAATTCAGAAAAGAATAAATCACTCCCTAGTACAGGGCTGTGAGTAGTAGAGGGGGTAGTACATGAGGGATTTTTAAAAGAAGAGCTGCTTTAGTATCTGGGAGTGTAAGTGAAGAAGGACAGAGCAGAAGGAAAAATATGGAACAGTTATAAGCCTGAGGAACTCAGGCCACACTGAGCAATGACAAGTTCCCTGGAAGGGGGTGAATAAAGGGAGGGTTCCTGGGCAGGGACTAGGGGCTCCTGGGGAAATTTAACTTTGTATGAAGTCTTATATGCCACACTAAAGGAGGATTTTGAACAGAAGAGTGATGTAACAAGACTTAAAACAAAACAAAAAAAAAGAACTAATTGAAGAGAATTCCATTAATAGGTTATCAAAATGGTCCAGATGTGAGCAAATGAGCCATGGATATGAGGAAGCAGTATGAAGAAATACGGTACAGATGTAAACATTTCTTAGCAGGTAGAATTGTGAGGACTTCGCATATGAGTCAGAAATTAAAAATCAAAATAACAACAGTGACAGATATGCATGTACTATTATTATTATTAGAAGTAGTTTGTGTAAAAACAAAAAAAAGAAACAAGATGACTTGAATATTGCTACTTTGATCTCCTTTCCTTTGAGTCTACCCTGCAGATAACAGGGGTATTCCTGGGAACTTTTCTGACACTGAAGTGGACCCCAATAACTTTGCCTAGGAACTTGACTGAAATGCTTTAATATATACTGTTACACAAAAACTGAATGTATTTCTAACTATACCTTATACATATCCCAAAACAGCATTTGGTGATTTCAACACCATCTGCCAAATATGGGAAGTATTATAGAAAGGAACATAGAGTGAAAAGAAAAAGTTGATCTAAGAAATTATATTTAAATAGGTTTATTTCTCTAAATTTATATATATGAGGTTGATCCAGAAAAAGTGCTACCATTGTTAATATAATGAGAATGGTTTGCATGACTTCAATGTAACCTGGCAGCCAAGGAAAGTAGACTTGAATGTTCATGCTTGAAATGACAACCTCACTGTACTAGTCAGTGGGGAAGTTAGATGCCATTGAGTGAGCATGTGTACTGTGTGGCCATCTCATTCAGAATGACTGAGCAAGTACGGCAACAAATCTGCATCAAATTTTGCATTAAGCTTGAACATTACTCTGTGGAAACTATTCAGATGATTCAGAAGGCTGAAGCTGTGGGCAACTGGTGATTGGCAGCTTCATCACCACAATGCACCCTCTCATGCATCATGTCTCATGTAGACTTTTTGGTGAAACATCAAATCGCCCAGGTGACTCAGCCCCTCTTCAGCCCAGATTTGGTACCATGTGACTTCTTGCTTTTCCCAAAACTAAAATCACCTTTGAAAGGGAAGATATTTCACATCATTGATGAGATTTAGGAAAATACAATGTGGCAGCTGATGGCAATTGGGAGAACTGTGTGGGGTCCCAAGGCACCTACTTTGAAAGGGACTAAGGTGTTGTTGTCCTATGTACAATGTTTCTTATATCTTCTATCTTCTTTAATAAATATCTGCATTTTTCATATTACATGGTTAGATACTTTCTAGACAGACTTTGTGTGTGTGTGTGTGTGTGTGAGAGAGAGAGAGAGAGAGAGGGGGGGGGAGATAGAGAGAGAGAGAGAGAACCTTGAAAGAGACTCATACAAGTGAGGGGCCTAGAGACATATGCTTCATTAACTTTGTGACAAAATTCTCTGGAAATATAATACAGTGGTACCTCAGTACTCACTGTTAATTTATTTCAGAACCCTTGATGATTGCCAAAGCCAATGAGTACCTAGCAGAGCAAGCAAGCAGTATCGAAGCATTTTATCTTGCAGGTTGACGTTGTGACTCATACAAGTTCTAGCAAGTGTGACAAGTCACGAGCAAGCATGGAGTGCTGAAACATGTTTTTCTTGTCAAAATGTGATTAGTACAGGGTTTGACGAGTTCCGAAGCTGACAAATACTAAAGTATGACTATATTGTGATATCTTTCTACAAAGTAGGAGTTCTGCTTCGATTTGTAGAGGATGAGAGGCCAGCAGTACATCCAGTGAGAAATTTCCAGTACATGATAATTATAAAGTGGAGGTGTTAGAGGGGAAGCAGAGAGGTGGGCGATCATCCTTGGAAAGGTGGTCCCTGGGGGATACTAAATAATGAACTATTAAGATAACATACAACACAACCTCTTTAAAGGAGATAGATGTGAAGGAAAGGCACACTAATGAACTGTGTCCAAAAGTATACAAATAGCAATGAAAATGTGGCATGGGGCTAATTTCCTCTCCACTGTGACCATATGTTTGCTGAAGGCGTTAATGGCACTAATTGCTTGGGGATGGCTGTGTGAAGTGCATTTTATCTGCTTTGCTGAGAAATATCAGAGAAACATGAAATCTCAAGATTACTGTTTGCAGCCCCTTCACAAATCAGCCACTATTATTAAGAGAAAAGCCTAATCTCCCATCTGCATGGACCAAATAAATCTCCAATCAACCCAGAAGCAAAGGTTCTCCAAATTAACTCTTCATGGTTGCGTTGCTTGATGCCATTTCTGAGTCAACACAGATGGCAGTGCGTGCTGTAGTCCTGTTCCTGAGTGCAGTCCTCTGATTACAGTGGAAGTGAGAAGACAGGCAGAAAATGAAAGACTTTACTTAGGGAGTCCCTGAACAAAAGTAAATCAGTATTATTTCATTTCAAAGTAATTGGCTATTTAGAAACCTGGGTTTGGCACTATTAGATTATGTAACAAAACTAGAAATTGTGTTTACCCACAAAACACGTATAACATCATGGTAATTAGGCATAGCATAGAAAGCTGACAGCTAAGCAGACAATCCAGTCTGACTCTGAAGTAGTATAGCAGAGACACGTGATTGATGGGAAAGAATGCCTTTTTCCAACCCCAGAAGTCAGAATTCACTGTCACCATTGCAAAAAAAAAAAAAAATTCTCTAGAGAAAAGTGAAGTCATTTGCAAGCCTGCAAGGAAAATATGAAGACAAGATAAGAAGAACTGGGGATTGTTTTGTTTTTTTTTTCACCACTGCCAATGACTCTCCCTGCATTTCACAGGATTCAGAATAGCTAACTGTGGCTGCACCGGAGACTATAGAATTTTGAAAATATTATTGCATTCTATTGTGGTTAGGGTGATAAGTAGAGCATGTTTTAAAGGTTGAGTGGTCCAAAAAAATTTTTTTCCCACTATCAACCAACCACTGAGATCAAGATAGAGAACTTTGCTATTACCATCTGTATGGCTACTTCCTCGCATAATGATGCTATGTACCAATATGACTCTAAGAGGGAATGAAAGCACTACCTGGTTTAGCATATTAGATATTTCTATACAATATGCCACCTACAAAAGAAAGTTGGATATTCTTTTATAAGTAGTCATCATCTGAAACTTCCATGACTTTGGCAACTAGGTAGGAAGTTACATAATGTTTAGCATTCCTACCAACATTGGTGGTAAAATTCACATGACCATGAACAACTGAGGAGAGATGGATAATTAATATTTCTAACAAGGATCTCCCTAAGGGCTGTCACACACATGGCCATTTAGGCAGTGTCCTACTTAAAGGGGTCCCAGCAGAGATGAGCAAATGCGGAGGAAAATCTTGCTAGGCAGAGTGCTCAGTTGAATCACCCCACAGAGGGGAATTTACGCAAATCATTTCAAAGACCTGTACAGTGCAGATCCAGTGATCTCACCAGCAGTGTAAGAACAGGTCTTTCAGCCCACCTAGAGCAGCATTTCTGCATGATAAGGCAAGACAAAAGGACCCTGTAATATCTGTGAAAGAATTCCCTACTGACACCCTTCCCTCCTCCACCTCTTAGTACCTTATTATCAGTAATACTGTGGGAAAAAGTCGCAAACTTTTAAGGAAGATAAGTGGATTTGCCCTTCAGTGGATGACCGACCTGAAACAAAGCATTTCACCTCTCAGCTGAAATTTCTGCTCCCTCATTGACTGTTATCTGTAGTCTTCTGCAAGGAAGCACAAGATGGGAATTTGTTAACAGTGAATTTTTGAAATCAATCACTGTCCTTGCTGGCAATTATTTGTCTCAAGTATACCTATTCCATTTTGAAGAAATGTTTGTTTTTGGCACAACTAGTATGCTTATGTTTCCTAAATGAGCAACACTTATTTTTTATTTACTTAGGTCCAAACCTTTTACTTGTAAACTGAAGCTTTCCAGAGCTATTAAAAAAATACTGGTAATATATCCTCCCCCTAAATCACCAATTTTCAACTGGTGTGCCACAACAACTTTTAAAACTTGCATTACCTGACTATTTGGTCAGGTGTCCTGATCTCTTTCCCCACAGATTGCCAAATAAAGAAAATGAAAACAGCCAACACAACAGCAGATGTCTGTTGTGAATGAATCAAAATTATACCTATTTCTTGTCAGATAGGCAAAAACTATATGTTTTTGGTGTGCCACAGGATTTTAGTAATAATCTTATGTGTAGCGTGAGATGAAAACTTTTGAAAATTGCTGACCGAAATCAACAGTTGGTAATAGAGGCAATTCTACAATTTGGCAGCTTATCAAGAGAAAAGGGAAAAATATAAAATAATTGATAACATTCAACTTTTTTAAAAAGTCAGGATTTCTTGTCTGAATTCCTTCAAAATCCAGATATACTTCAATATGCGGGTATCACTCCACTGAAAGGTCTCTAAGGAATACCAGAATGGCCCCTCCTCTCCAGAGGCTCTCACACCAGAAGGAGGGAGAGCCATATAACCAAGAGAATAAAACAAGTCATTTATTTATTGGTGGACTGACTCATTCATTTATTCAAGTAATGCTTATTGAAAATTTAGACAAGACTTGAAAACTTTAACCAGATGCTGGTGACACTGGAATGTAGCAGAGCTTCTGCGTTAGAGAACTTACAGTCCAATCAGAAAGAGACACAGGTGCATCAACCATTACATTACTGTGTGATAAGTATTATGTTCTGAAGAGAGTCCTGGCATGGGGCTAAGACCTCTATGTGTAAAAGTATGGAATTGGGGTTCTACCAAGACTTTAATATGAAACTATTATGAATCTGCCCAGTGTTAATGATCATCACACCTCCTTGTCTTTCCACTTTCATTTGGCAAGAAAGGTTATCCAAGATTTTTGTTCTTGGCAAAAATTCAACACATTCTCAAGGTTTGCTTCTCTCACTATTTCACCTATGAAACTTCTCTCTCAAGCTTTCAAACAAAATTTGTTGCTCTGCCCAACATTATTATATATATATTTACAAAGATAGCATTTATAGTCTTAAATCTTATTTTTCACATTCCTATTTCTCTTATTAAGCTGAAGTCCTCTCAAGGCTGGCTTCTCCTCCCTTCTGGGGACCACAAATGTCTAACTTGGTACCCAACGAATGCAAGCCTCACAGAGGTCTACAGAATAAATGAAGGAATGCATGAATTTTACTGAGACTTTTATGGATAGACATGGAGGTCAAGTGTAAATCCCCTTAAGTCACTTTCAAGATGACTTCAGTTGCTCACATGTATACATAAATTATTGGAAGTAATTAGGTAGACTATCTTTCCCAAAAGTAAATGTAGTTTTAACCCAGCTATTCTGGAGAAAAGAACATTAGCCTTTAGGAGACACTGCTAAAAATCAAAGATTGAGTTTTCATTTATTTTTCTTATGATTTAGTCTATCACATAATATTTTTGACAGTTAAATATTAATTGTGTACTTACTTTATCCAAATGAAAAGATTGGCCTTGCTGATGCATGTATATTTGGGGATATTAGAAAACTCAGAAAATACATTATTGTAATATTATAATACTATAGTCATCTATTTGGAATTGGTCATTGCCTATCATTCAGAAAATCTTGTACTTTTTTTGACACAAGTACACTTCCTAAGGAACAAATTTCAGATCCACTAGAAGTGGACACCCTATATATTACCAGCATTAAAGGAAATAGATTTGTATTTCTTAGATTGACAGATGTCACCTTGATAGCAGATTGACCAAGAAGGTAATAACATGCTCTGGCTGGTAGCTTAGCTTATTGGAGCATCATCCCAATACACCAAGGTTGCAGGTTTGATCTCCAGTCAGAGCACACACAAGAGACAACCAATAAATGCACAAATGAGCAAAGCAACAAATCAGTGTTTCTCTATCTCTCCCTTCCTTTCTCTCTGTAAAATCAACAAATAAAAATTTTTAAAAAGAAGGTAGTATCATGATGGGATCCATTATAAAGAGACCTAGACAAAATGATTATCTCCAAATTTCCTTCTAGCATTTTAAATCTGCATTAATGAAATGTGATTTTGCAGAATTATTGGAACCTATATCAAATGGAATATTCAATGAACAGCATTCTGGACCCCAGAGGAATCTGGTAGGTTTAGGATAGAATGCAGAGACCCTTTCATAACTATTTCTATTATTATACAAATAATTCATCATTCTGCATTTATTTTTTTCTCCAGGACTTCTTATTCTATATCAGTTGCCTTACCCATCATAGCACCTTACACTACCTCCTACATACATACTCATACCTCACTGCCTGCCATTTCCTTGTGCCTGTGCATTTATCCTTCAAGACTTAAACACCACCTCCTCCTGGAATCCTTCTCTTAGGCTTCTGGATTGAATAAGGTGGACCTTCCTGTAACTTTCTTTCATCACATTTAGACCACTTTTTTTTTGTTGTTGTTGAACTTACAGGTAGTATTTCTTCCACTAAGAATAATGACTTTGCTTCACTCATCTCTGAATCATTTAAATCTAGCAAAATAACTAGCAAATAATGGATGCTATTAATATATTATCTAAGAGCACAAGAAAAAAGGGGTGAGATTGCAATTGATCAGGATTTGGTAAAATTGTAACTCTATATCCACATCATCACCTGGGTATGTAGTACCCTTTCTCTTACATTTTATATTTAAGCATATGGTTTGAAGTTCTCATTACTGCTATTCTTTCTCAAAATGAAAAAGAAAAAAAGAAAGCCAACTATGATTTAAAGAAATACTCCTCTGCAAAGTTGGAATAGATTCTGCTGTTGTTCTGGTTTTTTATCCAGTCATGCAGAGGCCTTGCTTAAGTATGTCCATGTAATTGGCATAATTGGAGTGGACTAACAATTTGTTTTTATCTTACTCAAAGTCAATTTTTGCATTCTCAGTATAACCAATTTTGAAAGCACTTATTGGGCACATAATATACAAGGTCTATCCAAAGAAAGCCCAACCATTGTTAATATAATGAGAATGGTTTGTGCAACATTGATGTAACCTAGCAGTCAAGGAGAATGGACTGGGATGTGCATGCATGAACAATGACAGTCTCACTGTACTAGTCAGTGGGGGTGGTAGATGCTGTTGAGTGACTATTTGTACTGGGTGGCTGTTGAATTCCAAATGACTGAGCAAGTAGAGCAACAAATCTGCATCAAATTTTGTGTTAAGCTTGAACATTCCTCCACAGAAACTATTCAGATGAGTCAGAAGGCGACAGCTATGGGCAACTGGTGATTAGAAGCTTCATCATAACAACACTCCTGCTCATGCATCATGTCTTGTTCAGAATTTTTTGGCACAACATCAAATCACTCAGATCACTCAGCCCCCTCACAACCCAGATTTGCGGCCCTGGGACTTCTGGCTTTTCCTAAAACTAAAATCACCTTTGAAAGGAAAGAAATTTCAGTCTTTTGATGAGATTCAGGAAAATACAATGGGGCAACTAATGGCGACTGGGAGAACTGTGAGAAGTCCCAAGATGCCTACTTTGAAGGGGACTGAGGTATCATTGTCCTATGCACAATGTTTCTTGTTTCTTGTATCTTTTTGAATAAATATCTCTATTTTTCATAGCTCGTGGCTAGATACTTTCTGGACAGACCTCATATATTTGGCAAAACAAGAACACAAATTTGAGCAGGTCCTGGTCTCTGAACTCAAAGGGATGGGAGAAAATGGAGCAAACACATTTGTGGCTGCTTGTATGTCATGCAGACTTTTGGTGTGTACAGAGGGATATGTTTCTGCATCTTTAATTATCTAGTCTGTGTCCCAGTCTCAAACAGCCTGTCACCTAAAGCAGAATCCTCTCATTAAGGACACCATGTAGTAGGTTGTATTCCCACCAGCTACTCTGAACAACAAGCACATCACCTTGAAGGAAGAGTTTCCCTAGCTTGTGACATCCCGGTGTGTCCAGGGGAACAAGACAGGTTTGTTTTAAAGTACAATGGATTGGCTTTTGTTTTCTAGAAAGATTTGTGTTTGTATTTGGATGAGATATTCTCAATAAAAGTCTTGATGCTCTAAAAAGAGGAAAAATTAACAATGTACTTTGAGATTAGGTTATTAATTTAGAACATCAAGCCATTTCACATCCCTGGGGTGGACAGAGGCACATTGCCTGCTCTCTGAATCAATACTCAAAACAAATCCTTCCCCAGCAGGACATTATATATCTGTGCAGTTAATAAAAGCTTGAGCTCCTATTTTAAGATTTATCATTATCCTATGAAAATAGCAATGACATAAAGGAATTTTTTTCAAAAACCACTAGCCCTTTTCATAAACAAAATTTCCTGTAAGTAGGTCTCTTTCTTTTCTTTATGTACTGTTCTAATCAAAGCAGATTTTAGGGAGAAACTCACATTTTCAAAGCCAAATATTTTTGTTTTCAGGGTCATCTCCAAGCTTTCTATTTGATAAATAAACCACACACTTTGCATGCTGCTAAACAAAATATTTTTGTTTCATTGTTTTCCAGAACCTCTGGGAGCTTGGAGATTTTAGAATCAACTGCTGTGGATTCCTTGCCAAATCTCTGGAAGTTCCACTGTTGTTTGAGGGAGAAAAATGTATGGTGGCTGTGTTGAAAACCTTGCGAGCTTCCAGAGTTGAGGTAAAATAATTAATTCTCAGACTAATGTAATCAAAGGTAGCAGAGGCCAAAGGTGGTTAAAAGCCAGAGAATGGGCATGTATAGGGGTAAAGCAGCATAGAGAAATCTAGTGTCGGGAATGAATGCATTTCCAACACATTCCTCTCATCAGCCCAGAACTCTGCCAGGCTACCCACGGCTTCTGGGTTTTGAGAGGAATCTGAATAGGCTTCTCTTTACTTCATAACTAAACTCCTACTATGAGACATTAAAAAATTCTCCAAAATGTATAATTTAGTCAATTTGGGAAAAGGGCAGCAGAGCATAAGACTCAGTAGAATCTAGTTAAAGCAGCTTCCTAATCACAGAGGTAACCCAGAAAGGGAGTCAGATGAGAGAGAATATGTTTTGACATCAGACAAAATGGACTTTTGTTTTCATTTTTGCTATTCACTGGGCCACTCTGGGAAAATTATTGTATTTCTTTAAGCACTGGTTGATTTATTTTTAAAATAATGCATACACTTTATTCACCGTGCTTGCTACATTCCATGCCTTGTACTAGTAAAAACTTGACTAATATTATCTTTTTTGATCCCCTAAACATCTCTAGTGGGTAGAAAATATTATATTTAGTTTCAAATGAGAAAACTGAAGCTTAGAGATCAAGCACATAAAATGTAAAGTGGGAATATCTTGCCAGGGAGTAGTTAAACTAGTAAAACATGTGGAGTGCCTGTCGTGTGGCAGACATAGAATACCAAGGGCCCTGAGGGGGCTGGTGGTGCTGGTGGTTGGAAGGATGAGCTGTTGATTAGTGCACAGGCTAAGCAGTGAGGAGCCAGGAGGAGAGAGGTTTTGGATCTCCTTCAAATTTAGTGTCTTGCATGGGGCAGCTATCCAACAAATATGCATTAACTGACATTGATGGGATTAGGTGTGGGTCATTAGGAATTTGGAGGCTGGTTGCAGGTATTTTTATGAAACACCTGCCTCGAAGCTGGCTGACTAAACTATGCACTGTCAGAGAAGAGGAGTACAAGGATTAGGGAAAAGACAAACCTGTAATGAGGAGTTATGGAACTCCAGGGATGGCTCTGGGTGGGTAGCACACTAACAAGTTCTGAAACAGGTTCTACACTTTTAAAACTTTTTTGCCTTAGCAGCTGGGCTATTTTAAACTCAAGTTTCAGTAAAACTCAAACCATCTGGACCTTTTCAAACTCCAGTTTCAATATTGCTGAAACTACTATAAACATGCAAGTAGAGTATTAATATCAACTTTTACACTTGTGAGGAACAAGTGAATTCAAACACTTGGTGAATACATTGACACTGAATATAAGCTTAATTAATTTTTTAAAATAGGCCCTTAAGTGGCATTGATTGCAAAACTAAAGTTGCATGTGCTTTAAAATGCCAGTTGCTCCAGGAAAAGAACTTCAGGTGGTGTTTGATATCAAAGCTGGATAGCTGGGGGACAGGAGGTGGAGACTATTTTCCCAGGACATACTGTCCCTTTTGATAATAAGCTATCAATACAATATGATGTATTAAGTACCTATTATGCTCTTGACTATGTCATTTAGTTTAACCTCACAAAAACTCTGCAAAGTAAGTTTGAAATATTCTATCTTCCCTCTTGAAATATTGAATTTGGAAACAGGTGCTGATGGTTGGAACCTGAGCTGTTGATTAGTGCAGGAGATGAAGCCATTGTGAGGTTCTGCAGCTCCATGGAAGGAATACAACTAGAATATAAGTTTGACCACAAAACTTGTGTTCTCATATGCAACAAACCACAACAATATGCCTCAGAGCTCTATGTACTTTGTGTAGTACACTTGCCTTGTCCTATTGTTATCTTTAGCTACATTTAAACAAGGTGTCTTCCCAGCTAGAATCTTTATTACTTAACCTGGCTGCCTTGAGGAGTGAAGCATCTTCTTCATTCCTCATTCTTACCATGTGTCTGGAATGGCACCTACAGAAGGCTAGTATACACTCTTTATGGCTGCATTGGAAGCTGTCATTCCTGAAGTATATGTGGGTTCTCATTTGCATAAAACATGAATCAAACTTGAAGATTCCCAGAAGGTCCATATAACTGGGTAAGACCTTATCTCTCCCCATTCAACACAGTCCACTGATACAGTCAATAAGAAGATGATCATGCAATGATACATGAAGTGAACATGGGGGCACTGTTGGGAGAAAGAGAAGAGACACCTAATCTAGTCTACAACAGGATGGAGATGATTCCTGGAATAGGGGTGTCTGAAGTTGATCTTGAAAGTGAGTGTGGGCTAAACAGAAAAAAAATGGTAAGTGGTAGGTGAAAAGAAAAGTGGTAGGAGAAGGTATAGAATTAACGATTATTATGGAGGCAAAAATCAGGGGAACTTCAAGTGTTTCCATGACGTTAGAACATACAGTGTGCTGTGGTGAGTGACAGGGTATATGTCTGAAAAGACAAGGCATAGCCTAGTCATTAAGAGTTCTGCATGTCTAAACAACAAAACAAAGAAACAAGCAAAATATATCCAAAGACACTGAAATAGAGAACAGACTGACAGAGTTCAGAGGGAAGAGGAGAGGGAATTTCAGGGGAAAAGGGGAAGGGTTTACAGGAACAAATATAAAGGACACATGGATAAAAACTAGTGGTGGGTGGAAATGGGACGGAGGAGGGAAGGGCTGGGTGGGTGGGTTGGGATGGGAGTAAAGGATAGAAAATTCTACTGCAACAATTAAAATAAAATTAAAAAATAAAATTTAAATTTAAGTATAATTGTCAAATAAAATTGTAAACATTAAAAAAAAAAGAGTTCTGCATGTCATGCTAAAGAGCCTGGATTTTCACCTCAGGGGACAGGGAACCACTCAGAGATAAAGCAGAAAAGCTGCCCCTTGGATCTGTATTTTAGATCAATAATACTAATATTAATACTATTACTAACAATTCAGTTGTTTCTAGGATTGAAGCCTTGTCTGGATTTTTTATCCCTAGTCAGATCCTTGCTCATGTTTGGCTGGCTCACCAATGTGAGCATAGTCCCTTGGCATTCCAGATGTCTCTCTGGCATTCAGCTAGTTCCTATAGTCTTTTTATTACTTAGTTAGGACTTTACAGCACATCCCAGCCTGTCCCAGACTGCCTGAAACACAAATGTGCTTTGATTTTGGGACCATAAGGCCTTTGAGTATACATCACTAAAATCTCCAAAAGTCCTATTAAATGTGAGAGGTACCGGAGAAAACAGTCATCGAGTTCATTTTCATGGATTAGCTCATTAAAACATACAAAACAATAATTAGATATTATTAGCACTAATCACAATTATTATTATTGATACTAACCCAGTTTTACAAACAGAGAAGGAAGTGGACATCCCTTCAGTGGCAGAGCTGAGCCGTAAACCCTGGGCTGTCTAGAGAACCCAAGCCCCCCCACACACTATGCAGCAGAGACACTTAATACTAAGTTGTTTTTAACTCCAGCTTCAAGCAAGCAATACTGGTGCTGACAGAACCAAGATTCGGATCTCTATGACAGATTTCATTCAGTTTGTATTCTGTTATTATTTTAATTATTCATGGAAACAATATTTTAGATTGCTGTCTTGCTTTATAACTTTTAAACATGCGCACACACACACACACACACACACACACACATATCCCCTCTCTTTTCCTGATATATACATACATGTCCAGAGTCTAAGAATCAGTAAACAGCATGCTCTATAAAACTAAACAGCCAACTCAAAAGAAGAGCTGCCATTTTAGAAACTCCTCAGCCATCAACATGAGTGCAGCAGTTACCAATAAATCAGATGCAATGCCTAGAAGGTAGATTGTTTATAAAGTGTTTCTCATGCTATTTGAAAACTTTTCTCAGAGACAGTAAGGTAAACACACATTTCCTCTCTTAGGTCTGTTAACTGTAATTGGGTAAAGGACCTTACCTTAAGGAGCATAGTTTCATGTTCCCCCCAAAAAAGCTAAGGCCTCCCAAGCTACATAAGCACCTTCTAAAATGGAAATTATATACAGACCTGTTCTATAGCATTACAGCAAAGTGTGATGGGACTGGAGGGTTTAGTTAACCTGAGTCCTTGTGATTCATGAAGATTGAGCAATAGCAATGGAGATGAAAATCTCTGGTCCCAATTGCAGAGAGGCCACTGTGAAGAACAAATACTATCTTTATATTGATCCCTCTGCTAACTTTGTGGGCAAAATTAATAGCTAGTAGAAAATATAGACATATATTCCCATGAAAAGACACCAAATATGTGTCTTCTGGTAGGGAAGAAAGGGAGGAAAAACAAAACAAAACAAAACAATAAAACCAAATCTAATTAAATGGACCTGTTTATTTGCCATCGGTAGTTTTAATTGTGGGAAATTGGAACCCACCACACCATTCTTTTGACATTATTTCTGTAAGTCCTGACTCTGACTAATATGTACATTATAAGTAAATAGCATGTTTCTGTAAGGATCCTAGGAACTAACTCAAATGATATAGACTCTGACATTCAAGCATCCCAGCTCTGGGAGGTTTGCTGGCCTGCAACCACAGGGCTAGGATGACATGCAGTCAGGATGAGTAAACCAGGGTGACACACACCAGACCATCATTGCCTTATCGGAACGGACTGTGCTGGTCTGCCCTTAGAGAACTTTCCAATCACTCCCTTGATCTCTTTCTTGTCCCCTCCCCCTCTCCTTATAAGAACCTCTGCTTCCACTGAGATGTGGAGATGAGCTTTCAGGCATGAGATCCCATCTTCCAGGTGACCAGCACCTGAACATAAACAGCCTTCCTTTACATCAGCACCTGCCCCTCGATGCTGACATTTGCGGTGGCAAGCAGCAGGTCCTGCTCTCAGTCACACTGTCAGACTTGCCTGAACAACTTCCTAGCCTGCAAGCTTCCCAAAGATGCTTATTTGTTTCTTTTTGGTTTTGTCTTAACCTTTGTTGTTCTTTTAAAAATCCTAAATTACTTTTATTTTCTAAGAAGAAATTAATGTGAGTTGGAATCATTTCTAGCTATTATTGATTCTAATTCGGCTCCGTAAAAACTAAATGGCCCCTGGGAATTTGAACTCCACAACCTTCCTTTCTCCTATCTGCACAGTGGAAAGATATTTTCCTAACTCTTGGGTCTACTGTGGAGTTTTATAAAGTAGAAAACCACACAATTTATTTCCTGACATACAGATCACATTTAATATATCGTAGATTCTATAATTATTTCCTCAGTCCACAGAATGTTAAGAATGGTACTTATTAACCATTAATAATTGAATGATTAAAAAACTTTTCATGAATTTTAGTAAATTTTCAGTAAAACAATTTGTCTTATAAATTGAATTAAGGCTATTCAAAACCTGATTGAAGAGTAGCAGGGAATTATGATTTTAAATGGAAGTGTTATATCTTATATAGGTTATCGTAAATATTAAATTTAGAAAAATGATAATGAAAAGTTGCATTTAATACTCTATAAAATACAATGTAATCATGCTGAGGGGAAAAAGGGGGTTATATGGAACGTAACTTCACAGGGTGTTCTGAGCATAAATTCCTAACTGGGCAAGTCCTGGTGGGTAGCCAGGCCCCAAACCTACTAAAATGTTTAAGCAAGGCCAATTTATTATTCTTTTGCATCTAGGTTAACACACCTTTGAAATGCCAGAAGTAACATTTACCAGACACTCTGAAAGCATAACCCCCCTCATGTGAGCATGTGATATTGTCAACTACCTTATAATCCGATCCCTGTGCTGCTTTCTCCCACCTCCACGGAAAATCCTCCTTAGTCCCCTCCTTAATTCCAAATGCATGAAAGAAACTGCAAAACTGTTATTCTCTGGAGCATTTGAGATCTTGTTCCATGGCATATGTTGTCGCTTTGGCTCAAAAAATTTGAATAAAAATTCTCTACAGCTTTGGCATTTCTTATGCTGACAATCACATCAGATTTGCATTTCTCTCTGAAAAACTGATTATTTTTCCTAAAGAGAGCCTTTTTTGACCTGACATGTGGGGCAATCAACAGGTGCTGTAATAATAACCTTATCCTACACTGTATGTAGGACTGTGTTCAGTCTCCATTCATTTAAAATACTCATATATATCTTCAAATGTTCCAATTAATTACAATTTAAGAGTATCGTACGAGGCCTATCCAAAAAATGCCCAGCCATTGTTAATATAATGAGAATGGTTTGCGCAATATTGATGTAATCTGGCAGCCAAGGAGAGTGGACTGGGATGTGCATGTGTGAACAATGACAATCTCACTGTACTAGTCAGTAGGGGTGGTAGAGGTCATTGTTGAGTGAGTATGTGCACTGTGTGACCATTGCATTCAAAGTGAATGACTGAGTAGAGCAACAAAATCTACATCAAATTCCGAGTTACGCTTGAACATTCCTCCATGGAAACTATTAGGAAGACTCAGAAAGCTGAAGCTATGGGCAACTGGTGATTGGCAGCTTCATCACAACAATGTACCTCCTCGTGCATCACGTTTTTTTTGTTTTTTTTTTGAGAAACACTGAATTTTCCAGGTGACAGCTCCCTCTGCAGCCCAGATTTGGTACCCTGAGACTTCTGGCTTTTCCCAAAACTAAAATCACCTTTGAAAGGGAAGAGATTTTAGACCATCAATGAGACTCAGAAATTACAATGGGGTAGCTGATGGAGAACTATGTGAGTCTCAATGTGCCTACTTTGAAGGGATCATGGGCATCCCTGAGGCATCATGGTCCTATATAGTGTTTCTTGTATCTTCTTCAATAAATGTCTCTGTTTTTCATATTATGTGGATGGATACCTTCTGAAGAGACCTCGCATATATCTTGTGAGCAAAAAAAAATTCCAATGTTTTTCTAAAATATTATCTCCCTCATTTGAATACGGTGGCATTTTATATGCTAGTTTTAAAATTAAATAAAAATGCATTTTAAAATAAAATTCTAATTAGCTAGCCTGAAGCATTTCCACAGAACACTGGATACAGAATAATGATGATTCTGAAAAATAGGCCTCAGTATTGATATCACTTTAAATATAAATGTTAATGTAGATAGAGGTAAAACACAGATAAGGGTATGCATGACAGAAAAAGAATCAAACATCTAAATATTAAAGATATTAGAATTAGATTGTGATATGAAAAATCTGTTCTGTTTCTACTTTTAATTACTTTTATGTTCTAAGTTGTCTACTATGAGCTTTTTCTTATTACTAAAATTTAGTATGATATTTAAATTTTTTTTCTCAAAGCCATTTGTCTTTTCATCTTTCATATGAGCCTTGACATAAATTGAAAATAAAGGCTATGAGTCAGTGTTTCTCATAGATATTACTTCAGTAGATTTTTTAATTGCCAAAATCCTTATATTTCCTCTAATTATGCTTTCATTTATTCATCATTTTACTCAACAAATAGTTTTGAATACTCACTATATGCCAGAAACTGAGGTATCACTGATAAATCCTTTAATCAAGGCCTTAGAGTTGGCAAATAATTTAGGGCTATATTAATAATGTTACTCATTTTCTGTAATATTGTAGCAAAGCATCTTGTATAGAAATCCATCTACTGAACCTCTTCCCCAAAAAAGATATGCATAATGTACATTTATACAGGGGCAGGTAAAGGTAGATTTACAGTTTTTCACATGGAAAATAATACAATAATTAAAAAATAATAATACAATAATTAACTCTGTGTTTTGTGTACTCACAACTGTAAACCTACTTTTGTCTACATTGTATGCATGAGCCTGTGCATACCTGCATGTGTAAGCCAGTGTGAAACAAATTTTTCTTAAAACACTCCTATGTTAAAATTTGGACAAATGTTTTAAATGCTGGGCTCCAGTTTCAAAGCTACTGATCCATGTATTATTGTTGTTGCTTTTAATGTGCATTATACATATACATTATACATATTCATTCTCACATTCTACAGGATTCAGATTTACTTCTTTAAAAAAACAGTCCATATTGTGAAAATTTCCACCCTCTTTCAAGTGGGTGAATTTGAGTTCTATTAATGCCAACATATGTCTGCTCTTCAGTCTCAGACAGCTCATATTTCCCTGTCTTGGTGTGTTATGTTTTTTCTTTACTATAGCCACATGTTTAAATTGTACTCAACTATTAATAGCTATCTTGATTTTTTCTTTTTTCATCTCTGACAGAATAAAAGTAGTACTCTTTTAAAATTTTGCATTACTATTCAATCTACCTCTCTCTATGCTCTACATTTACTCACACTGTGCATGTTCATGTTATGTCTTGTATATCATCCTAGGTATTAAGCTTACTTCTTTGTTTCCTGTGAAGAATTAGGAATAACACTTCATACATATTTAGTTTTTATGCCATTTGCTATTAGAAGTTTAACATTTGTTGAAGAGTTAGATTTGAGTGTTAATGTAAAATGTAGAATTAATTTTTCCTGATATGGAATTAACCTTTGAGTAAAGCATTTATAGATAAAAACAGCCAAATTGTATTTAGTTTGCCCTGTTATTCAATTGGCTGTTGTCAAATAAACAACTTCAATGTAAAGAAAATTTACAAAGGTCTGAAGATGTTGAGTTAGGCTAACTTTTTTTAAATTTAGAAGTTATATATGTTTGATATAAAAGACTAGTATTATTAGTAATGACATTCAAATAGTATTCCTTGATTTTTTTTATTACAAAAGCAAGTTTTATTTGGTAGCAAGAAAAGAAGCCAGTATACAGAATCCTGGTCACAGAACGAGACGTAAGCCAAAAGTGAAAGTACATGTCCGAATTAATGTCAGTGTACTTTCCAGTGAGTTGTGCCTGCACCAGACTTTTTTTCTTAACTAATGAACAGGTTCCTGATCTCCTTGGAAATAGTTTAAAATAAGTTTGATGATTATTTTAAAAGTAAATTATTACATGTTAAACCAAAACAAAATGAAGAAAATGAAAGGCAGAGTAGAAACCTACAATAATATATTTCAACGGATTAGAAGTATTAGGCAAAGTGTTCAGATAATCAGAAAATAATTTACCCATTTTTAATTGAAATGTAAATAACTTTAGAACTAGATATAGACTCCAATAGAGGATGGGAAATTAGAGAGGATTTGGAGTCAGAACATATGAATTTAAGCCAATCAATTCCTGTTTCCGTTTCTTCCACCGACTCAATCCCCACTGGTTCTTGCAGCCAGAAGATGTGGAGACTTATCTTCCTGGCACTGGAACACTGGGCTGGGGGTTGTGGTGTGTGGCTGGGACTCCTCATTCCAAAGTTATCCCTCTCAAATTTTTGTCAACCACACGTGAGTGAGGGACCAACCCCATCTGTGTCTGTACCCCTCCTACCACTCTGGATGGATGTGGTTTCTTTAATTCCATAGTTGTCAGATTTCTATTCAATTCTGTTTCTGATGGTCCTGGGTGATGGGTGTTCTATATTTTAGTTGTAATTTTGATGTGGTTATTTGAAGAAGTGAGCCATGTCTGCCTACAACTGCCATCTTGACTAGAAGTTCTAACCAAGTTAATTATGTATTAATTTAGTCAATCAATAATGTATATACCCTAGCCCAGTGGATGAAATTCTGGCCTAGAAAAATACTAGCATTATGATCTAGGAAAATTTATTTAACTTGTCTCCATGTTAGTTTTCTCATTTAAAAATAGAGATACTAATAGTTTCTGTCTAATAGAATTCTAATGAGGGTCAAAGAATTGCATATATAAAGAGTTCTTACAATAGTGCTTGAATTATAGTAAGTACTCCATTTTGATAGGTCCTATAATTAGCTGTTAATTTAGTCAGTCATTTGCATTTACACATAAAATGGATATTATAGCCCAGAAAATGCAGTAGGCTTTGAGTATAAATTAGGAAAGTATAAATATATGGCATAGATACATTGTATATATATACATACACATATCTATACAAATAAAATATATGATGAATTGTGATAATGTCATAAAAATGATTAAGATCTGTGATAGGAAATTAGGTTGAAGTTCTATCTTATGTCACATGGCCAAATAAGGTTTCACTGAGAAAGGTCATTTAAGCTGAGAAATAAAATAATGAACTATTCCTACATTTGAAAAAGACAATTTTTATAATGTGCAAGGCCTTACAGCTGGAGAGAGTTTAGTGTGCTAGAGGAATTACAGGACAGAATATATAGCGTGGGCAGGGGGGAAAAGCATGGCACAAGCTGGGGAAGTAGAGAGGATGGAGACAATGCATGACTGTAGACGAAGGTGAGGAGCTTGACATTTATTCTCAGTGTGGTGGGTATCACAAACTGGTGTCTTCCTGCTCTCCGAAATACCTTGCAACAGCTCTATAAGACACCCGATAAATACTATTTTATGGACCCAAATTGCTTAGAAAGTGGACAGTCAAGATCATTCTAAATTTTAAATAGATAGATAACTAAATAAAGTGAAATATTTCAACAAGGGTCACTGGTTCGATTCCCTGTCAAAGCACATGGCCTGGGTTGTGGGTTCCGTCGCAGGTTGTGGTACATACAAGAAAACCAATCAGTATTTCTCTTTCACATCAATGTTTCTCTCCCTCACTTCCTCCCTCCCTTCCCTCTTTCTAAAGATAGATAAATAAAATCTTTAAAAAATTGTATGCTATTTTAAAGAGGGCTTCATGAGAGTATAAGAAAAATGTTGAATCAAAGAAAGTTTAAAATGTGTCTTTACTGTAGGACTTAAAAATCCTTTAAGATCTTACAGTGAACTGTGATTGTCAAAAAAGAAGATACAATAGGAAGTCATTCCCAAATATTGTTCTAATACCTTTTGTTTCGCAGGGGTATCCAACTCGCAGCCCATGGGCTACGTGTGGCCCAGGATGGCTATAAATGTGGCCCAATACAAAATAGTAAATTTACTTAAAACATTATGAGTTTCTTTGTGATTAAGCGTTACAATGTATTTAATGTGTGGCTCAAGACAACAGTTCTTCCAGTGTGGCCAAGAGATGCCAAAAGTTTGGACAACCCTGTTTTTGAGCATTCTTCAGGTCTAGAGCTACATTGAAACAACCCACTTTAGTAAATGCTGGCTGAAATAAATTGAAGGGTTCAATTAACTATTATAACAGTCCACCCTAAGATCTGTTGTCTGGCCTTGACAAGATACTTAAACCTTTGTTTTTTTTTTTTTTATGGATGATCATGGGAGGTATCCAATAACTCTTTGTTGGGTAACTAATTGATGGAAGAGTTAAAGTAACTAGAACTTTAGAAAATTAAGGCATAGCCAGTATGCCTCAAAATATACAGATATAAAAGCCACAGACTTTGGGAATCTCGAAATATTTTACCCAGAGAAGTGTAACTTCCCAGGCCAGGCCAACAAGGAAAGACCACTGCATACTCAGTTCTATGGACTTTGTTTTGTCAGTCTTCTACAAGGTGACCCCTGACTGGCAGGATGGGTACTGTTTACTTTCTAGGAGGAAGCTGATTCTCTCTGCCCTGTTTGCATTGTGGACTGAGGATTCTAATTAAAATGAGCCACAGGAGGCAGCTTCTCTGAAACACCCATGGTTGACTATGCTAAATCTCAGCCAACATGCTCCTCTTCCCCTGCACAGTGAGAGCTCCTAACTGGAGGCCAGCCCACCAGGTAGGAAAGCCCAGGCTCTGGTGTGATACGGACCTAGGCTCAGGAGCCATCTTCTTCACTTATTAGCTGTGTGACTTTGGAAAAGTCACTCATCCTCTCTGAACCTCTGTTATAAACCTGGGGCAAATAAATCTGTGTTTTAGAGTAATGAATGATAAATGTCAAGTAGAAAGCATCATTGTCATATTAAATGTCATAAATATTATTTTTCATAACATCCTCGAAGGAAGAGACTGTGCCTTATTCAAGCATGAGTCCCCAAACACAGTGCCATAATTTCAAGGATATCATGAAAGACTCAAAACTTTCCTACCCACTCCCTGATATAATTAGTACTTTGATGGTTAAACTTTGTAAAACTCAGTCCTGTCACTGTAAAAGAGAGAGAATAAGTTATTTCAAATGGTCATGATATAAATTAAATTAAATAATAATCTACATAATTAACCCAATGCCTAGCACATTTTGATCAATAAGTATTACTATTTAGAAGCAAGGAAGTATTATTATTGAATATATTTTTATAATTTGATTTTGGTATATGATTTATTCAGATTTTATCCTAGAGTTTATCCGACACCAAAGCTGAGTAGACTATTTCATCTTAAAATAAAATAACATTATTTTTAACTCAAACAAATTTTTATAAAACTCAAACAAATAAAAATGAATATAAAGTAATGTAGAAGACCAACCTCATGAACAAAACTTGTAGATAGAGAGTCAGAGGTACAAACCTTAGTTTCTTTAATTGTACCATGGGAATCAGCCTCCAAAGACTGTCACTGATTCCTACTTTCTGGTATTCATATACTTCCTTCACTGAAGCATAGCTGGCCTATGTGATCAATAGAATATGAAGAAGTGATGATGTGTAATTTCCAAGGGTAGGACATAAAATGCACGTGGCTTCTGTTTTGGCCTGTTGAAATATTGACTCTGGTGGAAGCTAGTTACCATGTCCCAAGGACATGCATAGACTCTATGGAAAGGAACATGAGGAGGGAAATGAAGCTTGACAACAGCCAGCCCCGAACTGTCAATCATGGAGTGAGCCACCTGGGGAAGGGATTCAACAGATTCGAAAACCTTCCTATGATGGAAATCTTGTACTATGTCTTTATTTTCACTTCCTGAAAGACAGTAAGTCAGAACCTCTCAGCTAAACTGCTCTTAAATCCCTGCATCCTGTAAATTGTAATAGATGCCGTATAATTTTACTGTTTTATGCAACTATGGTTTGGATAATATTTTTGTGCAGCAATACATAAGTAATACACTTATAAATTCCTTGTTGACAATGTTTTGACTAGTTCAATTTTTCTTTTTGAAGGATTCATCAATATTACTCCCATATCATATACTTCCCTCCCATGTACCTTCCTGGAAAGAGATTTTTTTGCTGTTATTTTTCCTTTATTCTCATTATAATCATCATCTACTTCAACCTTACTTATTGGAAGGTCCTAGTACTCCACTGACCATTCTACTAGCTTCTCTGGTGAACTCTCACCTCCTCTGAAAATTCTCCCTCTTTAATGATTCTTTTTTCTTTTTCTACATTTTGAATTCTCCTGTATTATAACTTTTATTCTATAATCCTGTCACACCTTCAAGGCAGTTGTTTACTCATTTATTGTACCATTTATTCAACAAATGTGAAACACCACTAAACAGTATGTGCTAGGTGGCTATAAGATTAACGACGACAACAACAAAAAAACTAGTTTCAAAGGAGGGTCCTTACTTTCATAAGCTTACAGAAAAGTCAATAAGAAATTATAATTTAGGCTTCCAAATGCCATGATCAAGGTCAAAATGTTAAACAAGTCATGCTTAATGAGAATAAAGACACAAAATGATGGTAGGACTTAGTATAGAAAGAAGTCAAGGCTTTAACTCCCTTGATGAATAAAGGGCATAGCCAGAAAATAATAGGATGTAATGGATGGTGGGTGGTCTTGCCAGAGTCTCAGTGAAGCAGGAGATTTTACAGACCTGTGAAGGAGTGGTTATTTGTCATACCAATGGAAGAAATGGAGAACATTGAACTCACTTCTGAATACCAAAGTTCATAGATATGACAAAATAGAGATGTTTTATTAGAGACAGAAAAAACTAATGTTTATGATGAGATACAAACTATGGAAAATATGTTAGAATGGCCATCATCAATAAATTAACAAACAAATGCTGATGAGGATGTGGAGAAAGGGGAACACTTTTGCACTGTTGGTGGGAATGCAGACTGGTGCAGCCACTGTGGAAAGCAGTGTAAAGATACCTGAAAAAATTAAAAATGGATCTGCCTTTTAACACAGCAATCTCACTTCTGGGAATATATCTGAAGGAATTCAAAACACTAATTAGAAAGGATATAAGCACTCCTATGTTCACTGCAGTGTTATTTACAGTGACCAAGATATGAAAGAAGCCCAAGTGTCCATCAGTAGATGAGCAGATTAAACAACTATGGACATTTATACAGTGGACTACCTTGGCCATTAAAAATGAAGAAAGTTTTTTCCTTTGTTGACAGTATGGATGTGTGAAAGAATGCCGTCCTGGCCATCCTGCAGTATTCATCTTGGCTGCGGATGTTCATTAAACACACATAATACACAGAATCTAGCATAATTCTGTGGGGACATATAGAACATGGCCACCCCCTCTAGTGGGGAGCATGCCATTCCTTTACCCCACTGGGTTTTTATTGAGAAAGTAGACTCAGTTTGTGGATTCACAGTCTGGCAGAAAGGATCAAAGGAAAGAGGTAACTTACAAAGATGCTAACAGAATTCCTTCTGTGATTCCGGGCAGAGATTGGAGTTTTATCATATGAAAGGACTACATGGCTCAAAGGGCTAGTTTTGGTTTCTTGTCTGTGCCTTTAAATTCCAAGTTAATAACATCCTCCAGCAAACAGATCTCACAGGATCTTGCATATTCTATGTCCCAGGCCTGATTACCCCAGGGGTCCGCCGTCTCCGGTCTGAGCTGTACCCTTTGGCTATTTGCTTAGCCCTGAGAAGGGCAGGAGACAGAGGCAGCCAGGAGACTTGGATTTCTCACATCTAAGTACAAAGACTCAGGCTTAGAGGGGGCAGGGGTTGATGTCAATCACCCCTTCCTTTCCACAGCCCCTCATTTCCATAGCCCCGTGAGTCTCATCCCAGAGGCCTTTACATGATCAGAACCTGTCTTAGGTTGCTCCTTCCTTGAGAAATCTTACCCGTCATTGGTTAACTGATCAAGCATTAAAGGCCAAGCACCAAACAGGTAGCATTCATGCCAGGGGAATAATGTTTGTCTCCTTAGTGGCTCCTGGTCCAGAGGTCTCTCACTCAGCCTAAGTCACAGGGGGTCACAGCTTCCTGAGACCAGGCAGGGTGGTCCCCAACATGGATGGACCTGGAGGACATTATGCTAAGTGAAATAAGCCAGAGAAAAATAAATACCATATGATTTAATTTATATGTGAAATCTAATGAACAAACTGAACTAACAAGGAAAATAGAGACAGATTCACAGATAGAGAGCAGGATGACAGTAAAGGATGGTATAGATTTGGGGGTAGAAGGATTGATCTAAAGGAAAAAAGGACTCATGGACATGGGCAACAGTGTGGTATTGTGAGGGTAAGGATATATAAAGGGACTAAATAGTAATGAAAAAAAATACAATAAAACTTTTTTTAAAGGCTGGAGGATGTACAGGGTTATTGTAGTTTTGGAACTGATTATCCATACAGCACAAAAGAGGGGAAGAAGCTTCTGTTGGTTATGAAAAGAGGAAGAAGTTAGATCAGGATATAGTAGAGGAAAGATGACCATGACACTCATCTCCCTAGTAGTGGTCAAGGTTAATGGGGTGTGATCCATGATTAATATAATGAGCACTATATTTTCTTTAGTATCAGTACCTATGAAGCTCCTCAAACTTAGTACAATGTCTGGCGCTTAATATATTTATGTCAAATAAGAGGCTTCTGGGTTAAAAGAAAAGAGATTTGAAAGTTATTAAGTTACAGATAACAATTCAAATAATAAAAGTGAATACAATCACCCATGGTGAGTTTCACAAAGTCAAAAATCTCCTGGGAAAGGTAGGTAACATAAATGTGTATTTCAATATAGCAGTCAAGTATTAGTGCACATGTTGACATGAACTTGAATGGAGCACACCTCGCCTTATGATATTTAAGTATATAAAATAATGTGGTTACATACATATGTAAATGTTGGCAATCATTGATGCAGAAGAATGAAAACATGATAGATATAATGAAGAAAAATGATTGAGTTTTTAATTAACTTAAATTATTCAGCCCACAATCACTCTAACTTGCCCTTTACACCTGAGAGCAGGGGTTTGGACTACAACGTCAGCACCGTGTGGAGGCCTCTTAGAGATACCAGTGTTTTACCCAAACTCAGGCCTGCTGAATGAGACATTGGGAGTTGGGACTGGGTCCCAGACATTGACTCCTATACAAATGAGGAGGGAACCCCAAAAACCAGAATTTATTTATGTAAATTGTATACTTATATCACATGTTTAAACTTCAGTCACCCTCAAAGTAATTTCCATTTGATGCAACATACCTCTCAAGATGTTTTTTTCTACTGCTCAAAACAGTTTTCGAACTCATCCATTTTAATGTCTTTTAGTGCTTCTGCCATTTTTTGTTTCACCTCTTCCACATCAGCAAAACATTTCCCTTTGAGGACTGTTTTTCATCCAGGGAAACAAAAATTAACTCAGGGTGAGATCAGGTGAACAGGGAAGTTAGGGCATGGGTCCATGCTGTTTTGGCTCAAAAACTGCTGAGTACTCAGCATGGTATGGGTGGGTGAACTCATAAATTACCCATCATGTAATGGGCATATGCACTGAGAACCTTCAAAACAATTCACTGAAGCCGAATACAGCCTCTCACAACAATGTTAGCTGGTACACTGAAACAGATGGGTTCCTAGAACACTCACCTAATGGAGAAGCCTGTACTACAAGGGGCCTGCCCTCCAGAATGTAATTCTGTTTTTTTTTTTTTGAGTACCCCCTTGTATAATTAGAATATTGTCTTATGCCTTGTCTAATAAGCAATTCTATGCATGCACCTTAGAGGCATGCTCACGTCCATTTGGAACACATTTGGCATACTCTAGGATAACTACTGCCCCCTTACTCTCATACCCTGCTGTGGAAAAAATATTTATACTATTTCTAACAATTGATTATTGTAAGTTTAAATATATATAAGTGATACAGAGCTGACTCTCACATATGCACCTATAGTATTTAAATATTCTTAATTTTACAAAGTTCTAGTTTTTAGACTGATATCTAACTCTTAGGAACTCCTCCTCTTACTCATTTTTAAGTGTAACCTTGAGAACGTTATTTAATTTCTCAGAGTCACTCAGGATACTCTAATAAATCAGAGGAGGAACATTTTGTCAACTGTGGGGAATGATTTGTGATTCAAAATTTCTCAGTGAAAGATATATTTGTTAACACTATGTGGAACTAAACTTTGAAATGCAACATAAATACAAAAGCATATATCAATAAATGGGTCATGTATCTGCCATAAACACAACATCTTTAATTCCTTATCTTTTACTTCTCAATTTAGGTCATGTTAACTCTTTAAAAATGATTATGCAAATGTTGTTTCTGTGTACATAGGCAGTTCTAAATATAGATCTACACTAAAACATTAGTCTTTCCTAATAATCTGTCCTTAAACATCTGTGTTCCATATTTTCTATTTATAGTTAGTTTACATGAAAAAAAATGGCTATCCTAGAAAAATAATTGCTGGGAAAGGCACAGAGTATAACTGGTGAAATAAATACATCCAACTGAAAGCAACTCTGCATGTTGGAATGGGAACAGAAAAACATCTACAGCATGTTGCTTCTCCTTCAAGAGCAACCAGATTTCAAATTTAATTAGATAGGTATCATATTTTTTTGACTATAAGACGCATCCCCCCAAATTTGGGAGGAAAAGGGTGTGTGTGTTTTATAGTCCCAATGTAGCTTACCTGGTTCTCTGGGGCGGGGGTACGTAGGGGGCGGTAGAGCAGGGTCACAGGTTATTAATATTTTACCACATTTTTTTGCTTCCAACTTTTTTCCTATTTTCCTCCTTTAAAACCTAGGTGTGTCTCATGATCCAAAAATATAGTATATTTTCCATCTATATTTTTATTACTTGTAAATGACCAGCCTTCAATTTTTCTCAAGGTGCTCATAGAGAAAACTGATATATTAATGTCAAAACAAGTGAGACTGAACCTAAATGTATCTATAAGCTGGCTTGATTACTCAATGAGAATATTAAATAATTACTTAATAATTTTAACTTCATAAAATCCTAATTTTTCTCGTATATTTCACTGACTTTAAATCTCACTTGGTAGAACTGTTTTTTGAAAGCCAGTGGAGCATAAAAGAGATGTGTTCTTGTTTTTTTAATGGGATCAAGCCTAATACTGGGACTACATGTAGCATCATTTCAATACATGTTTGTATTATTGTAAATTGATCAACAGTAGGATGAGTGTTGATGCTAGAAACTAAAACATTTCTACATGTTGATTCTTGCTTTAATTTTTTCTTAATACATTTATTTATAAACTGAATTTTTTAAACTTTATTAAGTGATGTTTCAAAAGTATATATGACAAAAAATACATTTGAAGTGGTGTGCAAAGAAAAGTATGTCTTTCTTGCACTTTAGATTCTCTGCCCAAAACTTCTATCAATAAATTTTAGTATCCTTCAAAGTATTTTCTGTCTTTTTCCCTTTGTAGTGTGTAGCAGACAATTAATATTTGAATATATAAGTATATGCGCATATATATGTTTTTCTATCTCTCTACTGTGATATCACAAAAATAGGAGGGATTCTGCTCTGTATTTAGTTTTGCTTCTGTTTTGTGAGTAGGTATGTATGTTCACTTTATCTTAGAAATACTCTTTTTCCTGTATAAGAGCTTCTAGGATTCCATAATTATGATGTTCAATCAGACCGAATGATTAGGTCTTTAGATAGCTTCTAATTATCACTGTTATAAACAATTTTGCCAAAAGCATATTTTTCATGCATTTTAGGGACATTAATGTGTGCATATCTGTAAGACAGAATCCCAAAATTGAAGTTAGTGGTTTAAAAGGTCTATGTATTTTAAATATTGACAGAAACTGACAACTTATCCTCAAATCAGTGACAGTTTTAAAACAACCATATTGCAGATAGTCCAATCCAAAATTCAAACCCTCCTGTACGCATTCTTCCTCACCCAATTTACTTCAAATAAACACAGAATATCCGTTTATTCGTTTGAAAAGTTTACTGTTCAAATGGCTATTAGTTGAAGATCTTTTCTCCAGTGTCCCTCTTGCCCTCACATAAACATACATTTTAAGTAAATTTATCGTGGCTGTCAGGCAAGCACAGCTTCAACATATAAGCTCCAGGGCCCTTTCCAATCAGATTGTTGCACCTTATCCCCTTGCTCCAAAGGTGTTGAACCAAGTCACAATCCTGTCAACAATGATTCTTAGAGCTTATTTACTAAGAACTTGTCACCATTGCCTTTTCTCAAACGTGTTAACATTTGCCCAGTGTCAAGAAAAGTAAAGGTGTCTCATTATTATTTTCCTGGTATTAATTTTATTTTAAAAGTGACTTAGTATACCACTAAATTCATTAAAACTCTGGAAAACTTTATAAATCTATCCATCATTCTTTATCAAAAGCTATGGTAATTTTCTTATTATTGATCCAATATTACTGTATGACTTCTGAAGTAAGTCCCCTAGGCCAACTGACTTATAAGTAAGTTTTATATTTAAAAGGTCACAGGCATGTTCTTCAGTGGTTGGTAGGAGTGCCCTTGTGCACAGGTGAAAAGGTAGAGAAATTGTGAGTGGCGGCATGTTCTAGTGAAAAGAACCAAACACAGGGAATGTCCATTGAACATGTATTTATTTAGCAAATAAGGCATAGTTCAAGCCTTGACATAGGGAAAAAAAATGGACAAATGGCAAAAAACAATATTCACTGAACCGATGCAAAGAATTAGATACCATGCTAGTTGATTTTCTTGCCTAGGTGTCTCAGCATAGGAGTCAGTGTGCAGTTTTACAGAGAAGGAAATGCAGGCTCAAAATTTACTCACCCAGTTAATAGAGGGGGGATTTCAACCCAAAATGTGTCCCTTTCCATACCTGAAAATCTTTTCACAGTAGCATACTTGTTTCATATCAACATGCAGATTTGACAAGGATGAAAAAAGTTAAAAACAAATTTAACTGTAGAGACTGATAGAACGCCAAGAAACAATAGAGGGAGGGAGAAGAAGCAGGGGAGGGAGGGAGAGTAGTCCTTTGTATTTGCAGGGAGGAAGCTGGGTAGGCTCCTTCTACACAATGAGTGAAGAAAGGTCATTAACTTTGAATTGGACAGCTTGACTTCAGGAGCTATGTTCCAAACCTTTTCTTTTCATGCCAGACTTCAACATCTGCATCTCTCATTCATTCTCAACAATTACAATGTATTTGTTCTTCAAACAATAGTTTATAAACTCTCTAAATATCAGTTCATTGTAAGTGATTTAATGTGACAGGAGATAGAAAATTGTATTGGCAGACTATTTCTGAATTTAATTACTCACTAGATCCAACCCCAATCAATTAATCACAGCATCAGACAACATAAATTCTGGATTATCTTCTCTGAGAAAGGTTGCTACTCTTGTTTTTTCTCAATTAAAAAATTAACTGCTTTCATTTACTATGCCAAACCATGGCCAGTGAATCTGTGCTAATTATTATAATCATACTTTACATTTACACCACAGTTGCAATTTTCAAAGCACTTTCATACCTACTCACTTAGTTCAGCTTCTTCATTTAATAGCTCATTAATCAAAGCAGGTAATGTTATTGCTGCCTTTTTTAGATCAGAAAATGAAACTTGGAAAGGTCAGTGGCTCAGCCAATATGGCATGCTTAGGAAATGTTATTCAACAGGTACCAAACATGTCATACAGCCCTTGGAGGACAGCAACCTCAGATGCTCTTTTTCTGAAAACTCCTGAATGTAACACATGAGGAACCCAAGACTTAGAAAACTTCAACAATGTGCCTAAATTCACACATCTAGAGTGTGGCACAACTGGAAATGAATACAGTTCTTGTTTCCTGGCCCAGTGTAATACTCAAATTATACTGAAATTCCTAACAGGTATAAACAATACAAAAATCAAAGGCATATTGGGAAAACTGCTTTAGCACCATCTACCAAGTCTATTACAACTTGTCTTGCCTTTGGAAAACCTCAAATTTTTAGGTTATACCTACAAAATATCAAGACTAATGACAAAATTTTAACTGTTTCATTGTCATAACACAAAACAAACTACATTTTAGTTTGTTTTTCCATGAACATGTTCCTTAAAATCTCAATTCTAAGCCACTCCTTTCTTTACTCTAACCTCCATACCCACCACTATGACTTCATATTCTCTCACTCCCTGTACCTACCACTGCCAGGACCTGGGCTCCGGTGTATTTCTCTGCCTCCATTTGGCTGGATAGCCTTATATGCTTTCAATTCAACCTCATATCCTTTTACCCCAACTCGTTTTCTTCTGCTTCTTTCAGGTTCCACACTAGACACTTGTTCTTGCTCTATAAGCTTTGCCCATTGTCAATTGCACCACGTCTGTTTAAATGTGGAAACCTATATTTATCTCTCTTATCCCAATACTTCTGCTCAGACTGCCCAGTTCATTTTGATACTTCCTAATTCAAAACACCTAAAACACACCCATTGGAGAAAATGAGAAGTGTGATCAAGAAATCAGCATCCACCATCTTCCAGGCACCATTCAGAGACTTCTGTGCATGTGTCACTGTCCCTAATCATTGTAACAGCCCACTTACCAGTAGGTTCAGAAAAACTGAATGAGTTGGCTAGGTTCATTAAATTAGAGAGCTAGTGTCAGAAATGATATTAAAATAACACTGCTAATGATAGTAATAATGATAATGATATTAACAAAATGTTTTGTTAAATTCTTGTATACAAGAGTGTTAAGTGATTTACACATATTGTGGAACTTTGTAATCACAATAACAATAGTAATAAATGCTAACCACACTTTGCAAATAAGGAAAATAAGACACAAGTAGTCAATTACGCTATTCAAAGTTTCACAAGTGTATGTAGTGGAGCTTGGACTCAAACCAAACCAGATGATTTTATAGCTCTTGAACTTTTAGTGAAGTTTCTTTACTTCCCAGAACATGTGTGCAACAATGCCCCAGGATCTGCTATCAGATCTATCGCCTGCTTGACCCATAGATTCTGTCACACTTTCCTGAAGATGAAGCATCTTGACTCTTGGAACTCAGAATATTCCTAAAACAATAATTTATGAAACATTTATGAATGCTAAGCTTTCCTTATACATGTTATCTCAAATCTCCAACTCTGTGGTATAAATTATGAGGATCTAAATTTTGTAATTATAGAAACCAAGGACTATAATTACACAACAATAAGTGGTCAAACCAGAAGTAATATCTTATTCTGTTGCTTTCCAAGTTCCCATTTTCTACTCTTTCCACTACCTCTCTTCCATTAGTAACACGGTTATAACACTGTTGGCAGTTGATGCATATCTGATAACTTTGTTCTGACTTTGTTGAAACTGAAGGGTCCTTTTTGTGTAATTACATTTTCCTACACATAAACCAGAGAAGATTGTGAAAAAATCCTTTTCCGTACCCATGATTTCTAATTTATGTTAATGAGAAATCCTACTGAGTATGAAATGCAAATCATATTTAATTATATATTTAGAGATTTCTTATTTTGAAAATATGTTATACAACATATTCATACAACACTCTCTAATCTGTGTTTGTACATATGGTCATCATACATATGCTCAGCATCCTAAATCTTATAGTATGGAAATGATTAGTGAACACATTTTATAGGCTTAAAAAAATAGAAAGCAAGCTCTTACTAAATATTGGTTAAGGACTTAAAAAAATCTTATGCACTCAGTTATGCATTCACCATTAAAGCTAATTTACATTTCTGCCATTATCTTAGCATATTTAAAAAATCAGATTCTACAAGCATCTCAAATTCATTTTCAAGGTGATTTTTCTCTCCTTCTTTTAGGAGATTATTGTCAGAAAAACAACAAGGTAAAACTAACTTTTTATGTCTCTCTCAGTGTTAGGAAGTCACCATGTTATGAAGAGAAACATGAAAATCCTGCCATATACACATTGTATGTACTATATTGTTTTATATTCATAACAATCCTGCAAAGTAGTTATTAGTAGTATAATTTAATATTTGATTAGATTAGGCCTTAAAATGGAGTAACTTGTCATATAACAAAGTCATGGCAAAGTGGGATGGGAACCCAGGAATATCTGATTTTGGAGACAGTGCTTTACTCTCCATTTTAAATCTTTATGCTCTCACCAGTTGTTACGTGCCTTCCCCTTTTGATATAAAATCAGTGTGTCAGTTAACCAGGTCCACAAAATGGTGTATAACAAGTCAATTCAAAATTCAGCAGCTTCAAACAATAATCATTTATCTTTAGAGATCTGCAGAGTGCCTGGGCTCACCTGTGCAGACCTGAGCTTTTCTGTGGTGACCATTCTCCCCAAGTCTCCTTCCTCCTCCTGGAACCAGCAGGCTAGCACAGGCACGTCTGGTGATGGCAGGCACACATGTGTGAGAAACTCAATAATGCAAGAGCCTTATCTGTACCATCCAAGGTCTGTCTGGAAAAAGTCCAACTGTTAATAATGTGATGAGAATGATTTGGGCAATATCAATGTAACCTGGCAGCCAAGGACAGTGGACTGGAATGTGCATGTGTGAACAATGACAACTTCACTGTACTAGTCAGTGAGGGTGGTAGACAAGTTGAGTGAACATGTGTACTATGTGGCCTTCACATTCAAAATGACTGACCAAGTAGAGCAATGAATCTGTGTCAAATTTTGCATTAAGCTTGAACATTCCTCCACAGAAACTATTTGGATGACTCAAAAGGCTACAACTATGGGCAACTGGTGATTGGCAGTGTCATCATGACAACACACCCACTCACACATCACATCTTCTGCAGAGGTTTTTGGTGAAATATCAAATCACTCAGGTGATTCAGCTTCCCTAAAGCCCAGATTGACACCTGGCAACTTCTGGCTTTTCACAAAACTAAAATCACCTTTGCAAGGAAGAAGATTTCAGACCATGAATGAGATTCAGGAAAATACAAAAGGGCAGCTGATGGAGATTCCAACAAAAGATTTTGCAGAGTGTTTTGAACAGCAGAAGGGACACTGAGAGAACTGTGTGAGGTCCCAAAGTGCCTACCTTGAAGGGGACTGAGGTGTCATTTTCCTATGTGCAATGTTTCTTGTATCTTGTACCTTCTTCAGTAAATGTCTCCATTTTTCATATTGTGTGGATGGATAATTTCTGGACAGATCTCTCATGTCTAGCATCCCACTAGCTAAAGCAAATCACATTTGTGCAGTGTGAGAAATAGTGTTGCATGCACAGTTGAGAACGCTGCAAAATTAACAAAATGGTATAGATACGGAAAAGGATTGAGAATCAGGGTCAGGAATGCAATTTACCACTGAAGAGGATGAACATTGGAAAGCTTGGTAAAAAGCACAAAGTTTGGGCTACTTCTAGAGTTTAGCTTCCTTTCATCTGGGTTTAAGAAACAAAATATGTATTTTACCACATACTCTAGTGATTATAAAGTAGGGATATTCATACTTTGAAAAATGCTCTTTTCTGTAGCATATATTCCTTGTAATATATAGCCCCTTGTCAGTTCTCACAGAAATATTTTATTTAATGTACCAACCCAAGAGCCTATTCTGCTGAAAATGTCATATCTGTGACTCAGCGATCAGAAACTCAGTTTTCTGCTCCAGCTCCTAAGATATCCCATCATGAAAATATTTTAATAGATTTGTTGTTAATACTTCAATGGTATTTTGGCACTATACCAGATGGGACTATTTGCTGTATGAGATATGGTAATTGCTAACACCAAAAAAATTATTTTTAAAGTATGTTTTATTGATTATGCTATTACAGTTGTCCCATCTTTTTCTCCCCTTTATTCCACCCCCACTGCTGCATCCCACCTCCCACCTCCCACTTCCCACCAGCATTCCTGTTAACACCAAAAAAATTATTAAGTGCAACCCTACTTTGGAGCTTATAGGGAAAGATGAAAAGAAGAGACACATATATGAAATAATATATTGACAAATTGATTTCCCTTTCTTTTTTTTTGTTCTAAAGCTTTATTTGTATAAAAATCCATGTGTACTGGTAAAAAATGAAAAATAATAACTAAACAAAGTATAATTTTATAATATAAAACAATTGGTGTTCAAGTTTCTTCAAAATTATTTCTGAAATTCTCTCTTTGAGCATGCTCCTTTAATTTTATAATTTTATAGGGAGGGGTACTCTATAAGGTGTTAATCTCTAATGCTTTGCATGTGTTGGAATTTCTTATAAAATCTGGTATTTTATTTCTGAGTAGGAACAGAAGTCACTGGGATGATGATGAGTTGGTGATGAACACTAAGGCTGATGAAGATTCAGAAAATATGAAATAGAGGAAACTATGATTAATTGGAAGTTCCTTCTACAGATAGTGAAAACCAAATATCTTGATTTGACCTGACCCGTAAAAGCCAAATGAATTTTACTTTTAGGATGTTCTGTATATTTTGTTTTGTATCCTATATTTTCCATTTTCTGAAAGCTGTTACTATGATATATAGAAATGTAACTATTATATCCTCATTGCCAATTGTGACGTGCCCTTTAGAATTATAAAACATCCTTGTTTTTCTCATTAAATGCTTTTCTATTTAGGACCTAACTTGTCTAATATTAAGATTCCAACCCTGCTTTTTTTTTCTTTTTGTTTGCATTTGTCTACTATAGAATGTTGTAGTCTTTGTATGGGAAAAATAGGCCAAAAAAGTTGCTGGATGCCCTCTGCAGTATATTCAGTCCTGATAATCATGCCTTTCATTTCCTTTGAGCTGTTTTATACTTCCATAATTAAAAAGTAATAAAAATGTTCACAATGCAAACAATTTTTGTGTATAGAAATGAAAGTTACTCATGTTCATGAATATGCACTTGATTGATTTTCAATACTGACCAACTGGTATCTACATACACATTTATTTCAACATTCCTGATGCCTCTGTGTTTGTGTATGTTTTGAAATATACTTTGTAAAAATTATAATATCTTACTGATTCCCTCATTATTTAATGAGTCAAAAAATTTCATATATATTTACTCTACATAAAGTACAAATTATAAAAACAATTTTCTTCATTGCTTTCATTTCTAATCTTTCTGAATTATGTTGTCTCAAGAGTGCCTCTCTGATGCAGATTTATTTGAGTTTTGCTTTTTGATATAGTCTGTCTTTTCTTTTGCATTTACATTTAAAATTGTTAATATTTTAAATAAATAATTTTTATCTTTGTTCAGTCATATATATTATTTATTATTTTATTTTAACAAGTACTTACTAATATTTTATAATACACTTCAATATATTGTCTTTTTCTAAATATTTCATATTTTCTTTTTTGGGGGGGAAATTTATCTTTAAGTAATTTCCTATAGTCATTCATATGAATAACAGACCTCGAGGCCATGAAGAAATACAACAGCCCTTAAGCATAAAAGATATTCTCAACTTCACCTATTCTGAAAGCAAACAAAGGACTGTTACACTGAGAAAACATTTTTCATCTATCACATTGGCAAAAATCTGAGTTCCACAACAAACTCCACAAGCTAGAAAACCTGGCTCTTTGTATATCATTAATGTGAGTTTAAAATAATTAATGTTATAAAAGGCAATTTGTAAATATCTATTACAATTGCAAATGTCTTTTACATTTGACCTACCAATCCCACATCTTGAAATTTATCTTAAAAACCACTTACACGTTTGACACGTGTGCAGCATTGTTTTCAATAACAAAATATTAGGTACAAAAAAAATGTTCATCAATAAAAGACTAGCTAAGTAAACTAAGGGGCATTCACACAATATAAGACGGGGATGGTCTGAAAAAAAAGGAGGGGTCTCTTTATGTACTTACATTGAAAAAAATCTCTAAAACTGTAAGATAGATTCTCAAGTGAAGAAAAAACAGTATAGGGCGTATAATGTGCTACCTTTTAGGAAAAAAGAGTAGACTATACTAATACAATAATATTTACTTCTCTCTATTTAAAGAAACATTAGAAAATTGTACAAGATAAAACAAAAGTGGCTAATTATAGGAGCTGAGAGAAGCATTAGTGGGCAGGACAGAGGTGATACAGCACATAGCAATTGATAGCTAATTGTTTAACTTTAATCAAAAGTGATATTGAAGCATATATATATATATATATATATATATATATATATATATCCAGATGGGAACATTAACCAATCTATTGGTTTATGGACCAAGCAGATTGGATTCTGACCATAAACAATCTATATGACTTTCTCTATGTTGGAGACTATAAAGAAGATAACAGCTCTAGTTTTGAATAATGAACCTTGTAAATATATTATCTCCCAAAATAAGATAAGCATTTTAGTTGAAATACAAGTAAGGCAAACTAAAATACTAAATCAAGTATTCTGAATTCTCATCACTAGAGTATAAACAATACAATAAATGGTTTTATACTTTCAGGAATAACATAGGCTTAGGTATAAAAATATAGTAACTTGTTATATTCTTCATAAATTCTCTCAGTTTAAAAAATACTCTACATTTTTCTAAGGCATAATTTCTAAAAATGTATACCAAGTTCCACTCCTTTTCTGAAACTGCCCTCAAAAAACTTCTATAATGAAAAATATTTTCAAATAGTACAATATATTATGTCCCTAGAGAAAATAAGAGCTATTGGTATCTTGAAGGCTGTAAGAATTACTTTACCAAAGAAACCAAACAAGATGTTTGTCATCTCCTTAATAAATTACATAACCACAGAGTTCTTTATCCTTATACAGTATTTCATTGAAAAGTATGTTACTGGCCAGGTTTCATATCTTCCATAGCTAGTCAGGGATATGAAGTCAAGTTGGCACTTGTTAGGACCTGTCAACAAGACTGCCCATCATTGCTCCCAGCAACTAACTATCCTCCTGAATGTTTGTGTGCCTATCGAATTAAAACAATCCAGTCATTTTAAATTTAAATTTTAGGGAAGACCTTGCTCGATAAGAATTGCCTAAATGATGCGGTCTTAAAAAATCCACATTATAGCTGCTCTGCTGCCTTCCTTTATTTTCAAAACAGGTTACAAATAAAGAAATAAACAATTGACAAATAAGCAAAAACTCCAGAATTAAAGACAGCAAAATGTAGTAGAACATGCTTGGACTTGGGTTTTAGACATTGTTAGTTTTCAATCTTGCATTTACTATTTATAAACTGTATGAAAGTGAACAATTAGCTCTTCCGCTGATTTCATTTTTTTCATCCATAACTAGGTAGATATGAAACTGGCACGGCTGTTGTCAAAGGAACATAAACATGTGTTAATTGCCTAACACAGTGACTATTATATCAAGAGAATTAAATCTGTTTTCTTCCTCCCTGTTTAGAAATATAAACAAGAATGAGTTATTTCTATTAATTTATTATTAATTCATAGATCATATACACAGTTGTAAGGACAGTGCACTAATGGAAGGAAAAATCAGCTAGAATATAAAAGAAAAAAGTTCAAAATAAAAAAGATAATCTAGGCCTACATGTTTCTATGGACAGAGTAGTGGATAAAAAAAAATCAAGGTTCTCAGCTAAAAAGATGAGCCATTTGTTAGAGAAAAGATGGCACAATTCACAGGGCTGAGCTAAGAACCCCAGAAAACAAACTATACAAGTGGGTAAGCTGGGTTCCTAATAAGCGCATGTTACCTGCTCCGGAAACAGAAGGATTCAGGACAAGTGTTTTTGATCCCTTCTTGAATGAGAGTGTCTATTGGACTTATTCTATCACTATCTTCCCATTGAATTGTGTTTGCGGGAGCAGATAACTTGCCTTTTTATTTTCATTAAAAATATTTTTTTACCCTTATTCGAGTACATTTTTTTTATTGCTTTTAGAGAGAGAGAAACATCGATGTGAGGGAAGCACTGATTGATTGACCCCCATAGGCAACCAGACTGGGGATCATATGTGCCTGGATTGGGGATCAAACCCCCATCCTAGGAATGTGCCCTGACCAGGAATCGAACCAGTGACCTTCTGGTTACAGGACAACACTTTGATCAAAATGAGCCACACTGGTGAGGGTGATAACTTGCCTTTTAGACCACAACTCCACATTAAAACCAAAAAAAAAAAACAACTGTAAAGTCCACCCTGAGGAGCCTCATCTATTCCTGGATGAGATGTAAATGTTGATAGTTGTGGACTTGATGCTATAATGGGGTACAAATTTTGGTTATCTTGAGAGATGGCATTATTATTCTTTATACTTCTTGACAAATAGAAATATTTTATGACCAAACATAGCCCAAATTTATTACCATTCCTTTTCTTTCATCTGGGCTGGCCTGTGACCTGCTGTGGTTAATAAGGCCAAAGTGACTCTACTTAACTTCTTGGTTTTCAGTAAGTTAGCAGCTTCAAAATAATGTTAAATGCAAACTGTATTTTAAGAATAAAATTTAAAAAGAAATCTGCAGCTTCCACTTCTTTGTTCTCTCTTGTGAAATCCAGCTTCCATGATCTAAGAAGCTTAGACTGTATAGGGAGGTCACACGGAGGACATCTGAGGTACTCTAGTCAACTGCCCCACCAGCAAGCCAGCACATACTGCCAGCCATGAGTGAGCTATCCTGGAGGTCCCAGCCCCTCAAGTCTCCCAGTTGCCTGCAGCTCCAAAACAAAACTTCCCGGCTGTGCTCAGCCAACTTTAGCCGTGACAGGTAGTAAGTGACTGCTACTGTTTTAAGCTACTGAGTTTGGGGGTATATTTTTATATACAGAGACATAGATATATAATCATAATATTTGTTAAATAAATTCTAAAGGCAGGGAAAATATTTTTATAACCTAATATACCTGCAAATTTCCAATAGCTAAAGATAGTTTTGTTTCCCAATTCCCCTCCTACACCTATGAACTCTCCTCTTAAGACTCTCTCTAGAAAAAGCAAAACTAACTTTCAAGGTAACATGCTTTGGTTAAGAGAAATTTATTTAAAATAAAGAAACAAATATCTGAGCTTAACAATCTATTGGCTATGAAACCTGATGAAGCTCTTTCACATTTTGGAGCCTCAGTTGCCACTTTTAAAAATAGCTACATTACCAGCTTGATAGGCTCTGTGCATTACATGAAATAAGACATAAAGTAATCCATCAAGAATTCCATAAGGGCAGAGACTTTATTTCATTAAATAAAATTAACTGCTACTATTATTACCTGACAGAAGAACATGGCTTGTTGAGTTGGGTCCCTGAAATAACACGAAGAGAAGGTTGATACTCCTTTGTAAGACAAATTGATATGGTAATTTAGTGACAGAATGGTTAGGGTTATTTTTCCGGAAAGGGACTTTACTTTTTCCAACTAGCAAACATTCTGGGAAAATGTATCACATGTTTTCTTGGTAGCGGGGATTGGAAAAGTCATTTTGTAAAGTTTGCAGTGCCACACAAACACATTCCCCTCATCACGGCACGGAGTGTGTTGGTGGGTAGGTGATGGCAGAAAGGGTGCATCTGGCTCACCTGAGCCTAGGAAGATGAGCTCCTTGTCTTAGTAGCCACATGCCTATTCAATCAATAGTAATCCGGACTTCCTTTCACCTGCGTACAGTCTGAGGAAGTCATGCTGATTAGCAATCAAAGTGGTGAGCAACAGATAGCTTTTCATAGCTTTCTCTCCTAAACCAAATAGAGATCACAATTTGAAACATTCCAGAGGAGGGAAATATCAAGAACTGGAAACCCGATAGAATTGTATAAAGCATGTATATTTAGTTCTATATTTTGTGAATGCTAAGTCTACTTATTTCTTCAAGTAGAAATGTTAATAAAAATAACAGGAGTCATCTTTTTGAAACTCAGTCCCCTTGTGTTTGAACAGCAAGTCCTCACTTAATGTCATAGATAGGTTCTCGGAACAGCAGTGAAACAATGTATGTAACAAAACCAGTTTCCCCAGGGGCTAATTGGTATCAACAAGAGTTGAGTTCCCAAAGCATCTCATCAATGTTATAATGAAATGAAATGGAACAATATTATACTAGGATCTACCACATTCTATGCCACTTTCCATATCCCTCCCTGACTACTTTATGGCTAGGTGAAGCACAGATTCAGATCCACTGCTGTCTAGTGCTTTTATTGTGGACACCACCTTGGAATCTATTTCAGACAGAGTGGGTAAAAAATATCTAAGAACATAGGAGTTAGAAAAGTTTCTTTTTCTGCAATGGTTCTCAAAGTGTCGTCCTCCAGCCAGCAGCATCAGCACATCCTGAAACATTAGAAATGGAAATTATAAGGATCTACCACAGACCTGCTAACTCGGAATCTTTGAAGATGGGGCCCAGTAATCAGTGTTTTAATAAGTCTTCTGGGTTATTCTAAATGATTAAAGTTTGAAAACTGTTAGTTCAGTGGATTGAGCTAAGAAAAAAGTTTAAAAAATAAAACAAATAAGCAAACAAACAAACAAAAAGCCCTGATCTCTCAGAAATATGGATGTCAAGATGCATTCCATTAAACAACAAGGAAAGGGAGTAGGTGTCAATATTGGATGGTTGAAAGAACTCTACTTCTAGAATCAGAAAGCATTGCACTTAAAACATGATTCTCTAACCCTATCTAATTTTACCCAACCTTCCTGAATTTGATCTCACTGGCTGCAACATAGAGTTAATGTCTCCCTCAGTATATGTTATATCAAACAGGTCTTATATATCTATATATCTATATATCTATATATCTATATATCATATATATCTATAAGACCTAGTATAGAGTTGGGAGGGTACTCAGTATTCACTCAGTTCATTCTAGTGTATGTCAATGATACGGGTGGTACCTTCAACTCAGGAGCAGGATAGACTGCCTGCTTCAGGGATGGATAGAAGGTTGGGAGGAATCTAGATGGTGAAATGAAAGTGACAAAAAGATAGGCATTGATGAGTTTCCTTAATCCATATTACTGAGGCTGCTTCTTCACAGACTATAGTGTGGAAAACGTGACAGGTATACCTATGGCAATGAAGACTAAATTCATTTGCCTGAATTTAGGGTTTTATTCATTTTCAATTACTGCGGCCTGCCTATTAAGGGTCAGGAACAGTGCCAGTCAATGGAGGTGACATAGGCTGTTCAAAAACAGACAGTACAGGACAGTAATTGAGAACTTGGGCTTGGAACCAACCTTCCTGGTTTGGAATCCAGTCCTATCTATCATCTATGCACCATGTGACCTTAAGGAAGTCACTGAACCTTCAGGGTTTCAGATTCTTCATCTTTACTATCAAAGAAGTCTCAGAGTTTTCATCTTTATCATTAATTAACTGTAATCGAGTACCTTGTAGAGTTGTGGTCAGAAGAAAATGAAGTAATACACGTAAAAAACTGAGATGAGTATCCAAGCAGCCTAGACCCTTAATAAATGTGGGCTGTGGGCATCTCTTGCCATGTAGGCAGATTTCACTCCTTTAATGGCTTTCCTGACATCCCACTGTCTGTGTAACTGAGTCCAGGATTTTATTCTTGCAGTCCTTTAAAATGGTGCATCTCAATCTTTAACATGAACTGGATCACTTGGAGGTTCTTGTAAAAATGCATATTCTGATTCCGTAAGCCTAGGGTCAGAGTTTTTGTTTTCTAACAAGCTCCCAGGTGATGCCAGTGCTGCTCGTCCATGAGCCACAATTTCAATAGAAAACTGCAAAGATTCCAACTTTGGAATGTGGCCCATCACAAGGTTGGAATATCACTTACAGGTCTCTAAAATATGCTATGGAAAAAAATGACTACTATTGCCCACTTGGAGATTAGGCAGACTTTTAAATAGGTGTTGACTACAAAGGAAGACAAGCTATAAGACAGTAGAGAAATGTCAGAGCATTCTGTGCTATGACTTCGGTGTCAAAGATACAGAGTTGAAATGTGATCTAGGGAGGGGTGGGAGACCTGAGCAATGACTGAGAAACAGAAACGATGGAGTTTCAGGGCAAGAGGAGGCTTTTGCAGACTGCTGTGTTGAAAGCTCCACCACAGAGATGGCAGCAACACAATTCACAGGCTTGGACTGACAGCAGTAGGACGTCATTTCTGCAGATTCCACACACCTCCTATCGAATTGTGGGGGAACATTACTGCAAAACATGTGCTTGAGCAGAATTCAATTTATCTCATTTTGACATTTTATTTTACTTCTAGGAACAGAATTTACCTCACAGAGTTATAATAAAGATTAAATGAAATAACAGATGTAGAGGAGATAAAGTTTTAGAATTGAATTGTACTTGACATGCAGTAAATGTTAATATTAGCTGTTATTATTATTGAAAGATATTGTCTTAGAAGAAATAATGTTTATGTAAAAAATAAAGAGAATGTCTATGTGTCCTTTAATACTTATGGAGAATTTAATAAATTAGGATAAAAAATGTAAACAATATAGTTCAAAGTCACATAATTCGTACGAAACATAGCTGGATTAGAACTCGATCTGTCCAGATCTCAAAGTCTACATTCTCCCATGACTGTGTGCTAATGTGGTTTAAGCCAAACAGTTAATCTTTAGGTTATAGTCTCTTTATCTATAAAATGAATACATTATCTTTTAGCAACCAGGTGATCATTTATGTGCAAGTTGTAAATGTATATTGAAAGCATTACAGTTATAAATTATGATTGAGTTAATAAATTATTTACACTTGTGCTCAGCTATATACCCATTCTCAACAACTGCAATAGTTTTGAAAAATAAGATATATGCTTATACATTAATTTTACTATATAGTATTATATTAACATCATAAAGAGAGGAAAAACACATTTATTCAACTTCTAAGTTCTTCAACTCGTACAATTATTCTAAGAATAAAGCCACTACAGCCAATAAACTCCAGCTACATTAGGCATCTTTCAGTTTCTCCAAGATGTTCTATGGTTTCGCAACTTTGGGGCTTTTTGATGTTCCCTTAGCTGAAATATACTTTCCCTGAGTCTTGACGTGGCTCACTTATTTTTTTTAATCATTTAGACTCCAGATAAAATGTCATTTCTTCAGAGAGAACTTTCTGACCAATAATCTCTCCATCCCCACCTCTATAGGTCCACTACTTCTGTATTGTACATATCACATTAATTTTTTGAAATACTCATCACTACCTGAAATCACATCTGCATGTTTCTTTGCTTATTGAATATGTTCTCCCAAGGAGAATGCCAGAGTATAAGCATCTTGAGAGCAAAGCCTTCCCTGCCCTGCTGAGTTTTGGGCTGCAGCCCCTGCACAGGATCTGGCATACAGTAGACACTGAATAACTACCTTTTTAATTCATGAATAAAGATAAATAAGACATGGTACCCACCATCATGAATCTCAAAACACTAAAACATTAACTACTTCTAGATATATTTAGCATAGTTTAACATGCTATTCTTTGTAAGAATAATTTCCTTGATCTAAAATTAGCAGCAGTTATGCATTTATTTCATAATACTTTTAGATATACAGTGATATTTCTGCTATATAGCCCTTGGCATTGTGAAACTAAAGGAAACCTCATGTAAAATCAGAGTCAGGAAGCCCCAAAGGTGGAGCTCTCCCACACCACTACTCACCTCCCCTTGCAGACTGAAACAGGAGGAAGCATACCGTCACATATCTGGACAGGAAGAAGCCTGTTTTACTACTTCTGCTGGAGGAAGGAAGATCTTCTCCTTGCCTAGTAATTGACTCAGCCAATGAGAAACTGCCATCACTCAGCCAATGTGAAGCTAATACACTTCAAACTCTCATTTTCCTCCAATGGACATTTAGTTTATAACAGTCCCTCCCAACTACTTTTTTTTCTTTTCCTTTGTTCTTCAGACTTGCCTATATGGTTTGCCATAACTATCTTATCCTGAATAATATTTCTTTACTCTTCTTGAATAAACCCATTTTGCTGATAAAATAACTGTTTTTTACTTTTAAAGTCAAGAGTTTGTTAGAATAAGGTGAGACAAGGACCTACAACTAAGGGCTATGAACAAATCAACTTGTATAGCTTTTGCTGAGTGTAAATCCATAATTCTGAACATGAAAGTTCTGTATTTAATTTTGCATACCCCTCTTAGCTATGAGTGAACATGGGATTATTGTTAGATCAGTTTTTTTATCACTTAACTAGTGAGTGAAATAGAATCAATCTTAAATAGAATGAATATATATCTTTATGCATTCTTAGTGTGTATTAAGCATTGTGTATTAACTTTAGTTAACAATAGGATTTCTAAATGTTGTAATCAAACTATTTCATTTGTTATATGCATAAATTTAATGCTTTCTCTAAGTTATCAGAAGAAGAGAGATGCTTGTTAAAAGTGGAGAAAGGGATTTACTAAAGAAAAATTAGTCACAGTCTGGTATTGCTATGATCCTATATATTGTGGTTATAGTAATTCAACTTTATGCTCAAGATAAAGTCAAAGGGTACATTGCATTTATTTTCAGTTTTGTATGTGAAAGGGAAAAGGAAATATTTATCAGAAGTTTAATTCTTAGAACTGCCTTCTTCACACTAAAGTATTTCAATTTTAATAGCAATGTTCAATTGTATCACATATATACTTAATATATACTATATACTTACTATATACTTAAACTGGGAAAACAGAATCTGCAGAGGTAAGTATATAAAAATAGTTTTCCTACAAATTTTCTGTGATTAAAAGTAAAGATGTTAAAGCAGGCTTAATTTCAATATCCATAGCCTATTACTGAGCAATTAATAATTGTATATTGAATTAATATATTACATTTTTACTATTTTAGTATTCATTTTTAATTTTCACATTTATTTTTGATATTGAAATCTAAATCATCCCTCTTCTTGCTCCTTCAAAATGTTTCTTTGGATTGATGATTCTATCTTTCCTTTGGGGTTCTTTATCTTATGTTCTTGTTTTCTTTGTTAGTTATCAGCAAAGAAATAAGGTACTCAATGTGTTATTCACCTCAGTTTCCAAATGTCTGCTGAATATCAGTTTTGTTCAGATAAAGATTTCATATACAGTTTTAGGAAAGGTACTGAGACAAACAAAATATGCTCCTGTGCTATGAAAGATATACATATTGCTATGGGAATGATGTAAAGAGATGAAAAAATAATTCACCCAAGAATTAGCATTTGGGGTATGTTTCATGAAGAAATGGGGGGATTTTCGTAGGTGGAAGAGACGCTGTAGATAATGGCGGAATGACAAGTCAGCTAGATCATGGAGTACAGCCAGAAAAATTCATAGTAAAATGAGGAATTTTTGAGATAGTAATATGGGGATGTGATGTGCAATGCATGACTGAATGTTAATTTGTGGGAAATACAATAAATTAGAACTAAATGTTTTTCTTTAAAGAGTGACCATTATATTTTTTGAGTTAGGGAATGACAGGATTAAATATGTTCTTGATATTATATTTGTTTCCATTTCATGTAAATCAGTTCTCTCTAAATGTCTTTATCTTAATATTCCTTTCTTCTTAGCCTTAATATATTTTGAAGACTTCCACTTTCCTTCATTGCACACCAGTTTCCTAGTGTCTTAACTGGATGATTTACAAAAATTGGCTCCTACAGCCATTTTTTCTTACTTCCAGTCCTTTCTCTCTACCATAGTCAGTAATTTTTGTAAAATGGAAAATTTTCATGCCACTTTCCTACCTTCAAAATCTCCACTAGTTTCTCAATTCCTTCAAGACTCCTCAGAATGACTTATGGGCCCTCATATCTAACTCTGTCCTCTCCAACATCTCCTCCATATATATATCTGTCACTCTTTCCTAAGCTATTGCCTATGCTCTTACATCTAACATTAATTTTCCTCTATTCACTCATCTTTAGACCTTAGTCCTCTAGGAAGCATTTCTCATTGTCTGTTAAGCAGCACCCTGTCTGTGTTCCCAGTACCCTCTGTTTATTATATTGAATTATAACAATATATTTATGTGATTATATCACCCACACAAAACTGTACACTCTGTGAGTCTGGACCATGATTATCTCGCCCATTTTTATATATCCAGAACTCAGTAGATTGGAATATAGTCAGTAGTAAACATGTATGCATGAGCAGAATGCATAGACAAAAGAAGAAATGTCTGAACTGAATGAATGAAAATGAACAAAAGATAAGAAATATAAGATTTTCTAACTAATTAGTATGCTACTCAGATTAATACTCAAGGGAAGTAAAGACAAAAATAAATAAGTGGAACTATATCAAACTAAAAAGCTTTTGCACAGCAAAAGAAACTATCAACAAAATAAAAAGGCAACCAACCAAATGGTAGAAGACATTTGCAAATAGCTCAGACAAGGGGTTAATTTCCAAAATATATAAAGAACTCA
>PVIA01002085.1:0-230725 GCA_004024845.1 Tonatia bakeri | reverse complement strand
CTCCCCTCCCCTCCCCTCCTCTCCTCTCTCTCTCTCTCTCTCTCTCTCTCTCTCTCTCTCATCAGCTAGAAAGAAAAATATCCTCAGGTAAGGATTTAAAAAAAAAAGCAGATAATGGACGATGGTGAGAAAGACCTGATCCTTAGCTAGAACAGAACCAGAACTTTTGCAAGTTGGTACCAACTCCCGCCCCAGGAGGCTGGAACCCATCACCTCCCTCCTTGGACCCCAGAGAAGAGTAAGACACCCACTGATTAGAATGGTCCCCCTCCAGGTTCTGTGGTGACAGGTGGCCCCCAACTCGCTTGGGCTCCAGGATCGGGCCAGGGGACACCGGCAGTGACTGTCGGAGGCTCTGCTCCGGCACCTGCACTGGAACCTAAAAAGGAAGGACGTCACAGGTAGAGGGCCCAGGATGACCCGTTTCCCTGTGTAAGCAGCTTCTAAAACCCTTCCCTCCTCTGAGAGTGGGGGTGACAGCGCCTGGATGGCCAGGCCCTTGTAGGGGTTCTCTTCCTCCAGTCCCATCCTCCCTCCCCACGCCCCTGTGGTAACACGCCCCCCCCCCCCCCCCCCCCCCCCCCCCCCCCCCCCCCCCCCCCCCCCCCCCCCCCCCCCCACTCAGGGCCTGACAGAGTAGCTCTCCTTCCTGCACGGCATCCTAAAGCCACCTAGTGGCTAGGACGTGACATCCCAGTGGAGAACCTGGGACTGCGGGAACTCTATGAGTTGGAAAGGGCACTTCTTCTAATATCCCACCAGCTCTAAGTCCTACCTCCACAGCTGGGCCTTTGTCCTTGTCCTCCCGGGGCTGCTCCTGGTCCGAAGAGTTCCCTTCCTCGACCCTCCCCGCCTGGGCATCTGGCCGGAGGCTCTCCTCTGGAGGGACTGCAGGCTCTGGGCGGAGCTCTGGGGTGCAGGGCTGGCGGGGAAGGAGGGATGGTGGGGAGGAGCTGGAAAGGCTAAGGGGGGAAATGAGGGGTTTTAGGGGTGGGAAGTAGGGGCAGATGGGGAAAGAAGGGAGGGGCAGGTGCGACAGAGCCCACAAGGATGGATACTTGGGTAACAAGTGGGCAGCAGCTGGGGGTAGGGGCAGGGAGGAGCCATGGTTGGGAAACAATGACGCCCATCTCTTAACCGTACTTCCTTTTGAATAGGAGATGATGCTTACATGGGCTGGGGTGTCATTTGCTCATTTGACACAGGGTATTCTCAGTGCCAATCAGTGTGTTGGGCACTGGGTGGGAACCCCTAGCCCTAGGTGTCAGGACAGAAGCAAGGAGTCCTGCCTGGCTCTCCAGAAGCTGGAGAAGGGGGCGTTCCTGGCTGAGCTGGAGGGTGGGGTAGGTATGGGCCACAGAACTCACAGTTGTTTCGGAGGGCCCGACATGGGGGACTGTGGGAGGTCCTGGGCCCCCTCCTCGTACACGCGGAGCTTCTCCCTCAGGGTGGCCACCTGGAACCGAGACAGCCAGTCCTTCAGAGCCCCAGGTGAGCACGGGAGGTGGGAGCTGCCCCATCCCCAGGCACAGAACCCTGGCCACACCCCAGTGTTCCTGTCCCTTGCTCTCCTGCCCCCCTCACCCCACCAAGCCAGGGTACCCTGCCTCCCAGCCACGCTCCGCACGTGGGCTCCTCACCTCAGCCTGGAGCTGCTGGCAGATGGTGGCATACTGGCTGATGTGACAATCCAGGCTGACTACATTGCTCTTCAGCTGCGATGGGGACACAGGGGAGAGATGTCTCTTCACTCGGAGTAGCTTTACGCACCCGCGTCCAAAGGCCTGGCATTGTGCTAGGCGCCTCACTCGTATCCTCATGTGGGCACAGGCCGGGGAGGGCCAGTGCCTTGCCCGAGGCCACAGCAGAGGCAGAGGTTGCCTTTGAACCCAAGAACCCTGGCTGTCTGCCTAACACACTCTCGCCAGGCCAGGGGCTTTCCCGCTGCAGCTGGCTCCCCGGAGGAGGCCAGGGAAAGCAGAGCAGCTCTGCCCTTATCTGAGTTACAAGCTGCTGTTTCCACTGTTTTGCTGCTAAAAACAAGTCTGAAAGTGATCGCTGAAAGAGATCACTCGGCTGCCCCTCCTGTTGCCTCCCTCTTGAGGTGATTCTGCCTCAGTGTGAGCCAGGGCTGTATTTTACTCTTTTTCCGTGTCTTGGAGGCCACCCTGCCTCTCCCCATCTGGAGTCTTCCCAAGCACAGGCACTGTGCCACTTTCACCCCAATTTCCCTGAAGACAGAGGCTGTGGAATGCCTTCCCTGCGCCTGTGGGAACACGTGCTCCAGGCACCTGGGCATGTCTGGGGGCCCTGCCCCCCCTCCCGGCCCGGGGGGGTGCCCCCCCACACCAGGCGGGCACACACCGAGAGCTTGATCTCCTTGGCACGGTCGGCATACTTGAGGGTGTTGTAAGTATCCTCGTACGTCAGACCGGAGGGGCTGACGGCAGCGATCATCACCGTGCGGCAGTTGCCCCCCAGGGAGTCCTTGAGCAGACGGGTCAGTTTGCTGTCCCGGTAAGGCACGTGAGACTTGCGACCCTGCGGGGGGCAGGGGGCAGCGAGCAGGCCTGGGGTGAGATGGCTGGACCGGACAGACCCGTGCTGGAACCTGGCAGCCTCAGGCCCCGGGCTGCAAGGGGGGACCCGTAGCTTCGGACTCTCGGCGGCATCCCGTGGGCACCCTGAGCCTGTGAGGCCTTACCTTCGCGTCAGCCAGCGCATTGAGGACGTTGATGAGGGCCAGCAGGGAGCGGTTGATGTTGGCGCCCTCCCGCAGCCGCTCCCCCCTGGCGTGGGTGCTGGATGCCCGCTCCGAGCCAGCCAGGTCGATCAGGCTCATCTTGGCCACCCGAAGGGCCTGGGTCAGACATGGAACCCGGTCCTGCTGCTTCACGAAGATCTGCCGGCAGAGGGCAGGGGTGAGCCGGCACCGGGCATCAGCAGCCCCCTCTGCAGGCTCCGAGCCCCCACCCCCTCACCTGGAAGATGGCGTGGGAGCGGGAGGACGTGGCGTTGGCGTCAGTGGGGTGCTGCGTGCGGTTACGGTTCCCCCTGGTCAGCATCTCCAGCAGCTGCTCGGCCGAGGCTGGCTACAGAGGAGGAAACCGGGAAGGGAGTTGTGGCTTCCCCCGCCCGGACCCCCTCAACAGCAGGGCTGCTCCGCAGAACCCAGGTCACCGGCGCAGCCGTGGGACTCGGGCGTCCCCGAACTGCCCGGTGAGGGACCCTGTAGGACCAATGGGGCGGCTCGTGCCACCGACCCCAGCCTCGCACCTGGTGGAAGGAAAGTCCTTGCACTACCACCCCCTTGTCGGGGTCCTCACGGATGGCAAGGGGTCCCTTGGGCTCCAGGAGGTCGTGGATCTGCTCGTTGTATACCTAAGGAGAAAGGAAGCGAGAGACAGCGATCTGAGGGGCAGAGCCCGCCAGGAAACCTCCACCCTAGGGGCTGGGGAGGCTGAGCTGCTGGTGGGGGGGTGGGGATGTGACCAGACACTACCACACAAGTGGCACTTTGCAGGATGATGTTAAGTGACAAGAGCAGGTTTGGTTCACCTGCAGTGTCTCTCTGAGCTGTCTCTGTCCTCTGGGCTCTTTGCTGGGCCCCCACCTGCCCCCTTCCTGCCACCCTCGCCCACTACTCGCTCCTCGCCCCTCCCTTTGGAGGTGCTTGTGAGAATGGGGGGTGGGGCCGCCCAGGCCCAGGAGGGGACAGCCCTACCTCCTGGTAGCTGATGAGCACCTCGAACCGCTTCTCCTCCTGGCAGGCCTCCAGCCGCCTGTACAGTTCCATAGTGGTCAGGTACATGATGCCGGGGTCCCCCTCTGTTCCCAGCATGGTGTGCGTCTTCCCCGCCCCGGTGGCCCCGTAGGCAAACACTGCAGGGGACAGAGTGGGGCGTTGTTGAGCGGTGGCAGGGCCAGACCCGCCTTGTCTAGTGACTCCCCCTGTGCATTTCCACCCAGCTCGCCCTTCTCTCCCCAGGCCCCTTCCTGCGCCTTCCGTCGGCACAGTCCCACTGCTCGAGCCACCTGCACCCCCGCATTTGCCCTGCAGCCTGAGTTCTCCACGTCTGTGTCCTGGCTTCCCCACAGGTCTTCAGACTTGCGGGCAAGGGGTCTCCACGGAGGCTGAGGTGTCGCCCTTCCTCCGGGATGCCTTCTCCTGTCTAGGTAGCTATTCTGTTGAGGGCCCATGGCTCTTTCCCTCTCATCCCTCACCTCAGTCTATAAGCACACACATGTGGGTGTGATTTCCACTACTGTCTTCTTCCCCCTGCAGACCGTAAGCATCAAGAGGACGGAAACTGTGTCTGTCTGATCTGCTGCTGTATCCCCAGGGCCCAGGACAGTGCCTCCCACACCGGAGGAGAATGAATGGGGGGCCCACAGAGAATGCAAGGGCCAGAGGCCTCCTCAACAAGTGCCCAGCCGAGGGGACGGTGGGCACCTGTCAGGAGACACGGAACAGTGTGGGAAGAAGCAGGGCTGCGAGGCGGCCACCAGCCGGGCTCTCCCTCCCCGTCATCCAGAGTCTCACCCGAGCAGTTGTAGCCCTGGAGGAAGCTGTCCAGGATGCTGTGGGTGGTGTGCTGAAACACATCCTGCTGGGTGGCCGTCTCACCGAAGACCCGGTCGAAGACAAACGTCAGGTCTTTGCCCTTCTTCCTGGGGCCGTCGTGGATGCTGCCCCATTTCAGGCCAAGGAAGGCCCCTTCGGGCTCCTCGGGGTCAAACACCAGCACCCGCTCATCCACCACCTGAACCACGGGCCGCCGCTGGCTCTCCAGCTCCCGTGGGGTGGAGGGCCGCACCCGAACCACGACCTGCACCTTGCTGTCCTCCACCGCCATCACCATGGCAACACCTAGGCAGAGACACAGTGGATATGAGGACCAACCTGACCCTAGGACTGCACAGGGGCCCCTCAGCCGAGCATTCAAGGCCTCCCCGCCCACCCCGACAGCCAATCTCTGTTTTATACTGTAAGAGAGTAAGAATACTGGTGCCAGCACCAATTATTAATAAATATCTTTCTCGCTTCAAATACCACGTTTGTCATGTCCAAATGACTATTTTTTTCAGAGGCCTATTACCGGGCTTTCTGTTATGTCCCACTAATCTGTCTATTCCTGCGCTAACGCCATGCTGTTTCCATTCCTTCCTCTACCCTGTGCTTTCCATCCTGTAAGGCAAGACCCCCCCCCGCAACTAGTGTTCTTTTTTTTAATTTTCTTGGTTATTCTCAGATATTTATTGTACTATTGGACTCTTAAGAAAATATTTTTTAAAAATATTTTATTTATTTTTACAGGGAGGGGAATGGTGGGAGAGAAACATCAATGTGTGGTTGCCTCTCATGCGCCCCCTACTGGGGACCTGGCCTGCAACCCAGGCATGTGCCCTGATTGGGAATTGCACCAGTGACCCTTTGGTTTGCAGGCTGGTGCTCAATCCACGGAGCCACACCAGCCAGGGCAGACTCTAAGAAAATTTTTATCAATTCCATTCCCAATCCAGAACATTCCTATCCCCCACAAAAGCTTTATTGGAATTATAATGGGAATTGTATTATATGTACATATTTATTTTATACTAAACCTTTTCATGCAAAAACATGGCTATTGCCTTTTTATTTGTTCACATTTTTTTATGTTCCTCAATAAGATTTTTATAGTTTTCTTTCTCTTCAGATAGGTTCTGTACCTGCCCTTTTAATATAATTCCCAAGTACTTTATAGATTTAATCACTCTTACGAATGCAACAACTTCCCCCATCTCCATTTCCAGGTGGTAATTGCTAGCAGAGAAACACTACCGCCCTCAAACTCTCTTATTAATTCCAATTTTTTAATTTAACTTATTTTTTAAATATTTTATTTGTTTATTTTTACAGAGAGGGGAAGAGAGGAAGGGAGATATCAATGTGTGGTTGCCTCTCATGTGGCCCCAACTGGGGACCTGGCCCACAACCCAGGCATGTGCCCTGACTGGGAATTGTACTGGCGACACTCTGGTTTGCAGCCTGCACTCAATTCATTAGGCTATACCAGCCGGGTCCCAATTTTTTTTTTAAAGTTAAGGCTTATTGGGTTTTCTGAGTATGCAATTTTATAACAGAAAAGAAAAATAATTTTTATCTTTTTTCACTATATTTATACCAAATATTTTATTTCTTGTCTATTGCAATCTCTAGAATGAGTTTGAATAATAATGATGACTACGGGCATCCCTGTCCTGTTCTTGATTTGGAAGGAAATGGCTTTGGTGCTTCACTCTTGGGGAACTAGTTTGACATATACAGTCATTATCATGCTGTTAATTTCTTCTATTCTCATTTACTTAGAGTTGTTACTAGGAATGTCTAAAATTTTACCTAATGCTCTTTCAGCGTCTCCTGACATGTGCTTCTTCCCCTTTATTTTGTTGATGTGGTTAATTATTTGATATTATTCCTGGTATTAAACCAACCATGCATTCTTAGAAAAAATCCTACCCTGACCATATTGGAATTTTTAATTTTTAAATGGTCAAATGTGTCAGGTTTTCTCTTATGGTTTTTATGTCATATTTGAGAAGACATTCCTTCCCCAAGGTAGTAAACACTTTTATATTTTTGCCTGTTACTCATTCTTTTTTAAATTAAGGTCTCTATACAGATAGAATCTATTTTATCGTGAATGATGTGAGATTTTTAAATTTCCAAATGGTAAGCAATCATCTCAAGATCATGTATTAAATAGTGTATCCTTTCTCCACCAATTTCAAATGCCACATTTAATATAACTCCTATGCCCTGACTGGTGTGGCTCAGTGGGTTGGGTGCCATCCCACAAATCTAAAAGTTGCTGGTTCGATTCCCAGTCATGGCACGTGCCTGCGTTGCCATGTTGGGGGCCAGGTCCCCAGCTGGAGGCGTGTGAGAGGCAACCAGTCGATTTTTTTTTCTCATGCATCGATGTTTTTCTCCCTCTCTCTCCCTCTCTTCTCCTCTCTCTAAAACAAATAAATAAAATCTTTAAATTGTCCTACAAACATGCATTTGTTTTTAGGTTCTCCATTCTTTTCTGCTGACGTGCCTGTTCCTTTTGCAGGAACTCGCTGTTGGAATGGCTGTGATTCTATCATCTCGCCTCATTTTTCTTTTTCACGGCCATTCTTGGGCATCTTGTCTGGCATGAGATTTTAGAATCAGTTTACAGAATTCTGTGAAAAATCCTGCACAGACTTTAATTGGGAGTACTTTGAATTATAGATCAACATGAGGAGAATTGGCATGTTTATAATCTCAAGTCTTCCCGTCTAGTGTCTCTTTTCATTATTCACAACTTTATAATCCTCAGTAAAGTTTTACAGTTTTCTTCACTTGAGTGTGGTATATTTCTTGAAGGCTTATTACTAGTTATTGTATAGTCTTTATTATATTGTGAATAGGCTCTTTTTATTTATTTATTTTTTTAAGACTTTATTTTTTTGTTTTTAGAGGGAAGGGAAGGGAGGGAGAAAGAGACGGAGAGAAATGTTGATATGCAAGAGACACATCGATGGGTTGCCTCTCGCACACCCCCAAATAGGGACCTGCCCCGCAACCCAGGCATGTGCCCTGACTGGGAATCGAACCAGCAGCCTTTTGGTCCACAGGCTGGCACTCAATCCACTGAGACACACCAGTCAGGGCAAATAGGCTCTTTTAAAAACTGCACTGTCTACTTCATTCTTGCCAGCACGTAGGAAAGTACCGGTTTCTGCACGCAGATCTTGTGTCTGGCCACAGGGCTGAACTCCCTTATTAGTTCCAATAGAGTGTCGTTGATTCTCTTAGGTTTTTCAATTAAATGATGGTATAGTTGGCAAATAATGACAGTTCCTTTCCATTTTTAGCTCTTCTATATTTAGTTCCTTCTCTTTCCCCATCCATCGGGAATGGGCGTTAAATTTTATCAGATGCTTTTTTGGCACTGGCTGGGATGAGCACACAGTACTTCTCCTTTGACGCGTTAGTGCAGAGGGCGAGCTGGGCAGGCTTCCTGGCATTGACCCGGCAATGACTGCAAACACTGATTTGCTTATTCCCGCCTGCATTCCCCTTGGACCTCTCTCCTTGCTTTTTCCATTTCTCCTTCAAGCCAGTCTCCCAAGGCTAGAGATGGAATTTTTGGAATGCAGGAGTCACAGACCTCCTGGAAAAGTTTGGCCCAACCCCAGGGATATATTAACAGAGGTAAGGGACAGAGGCTGCTCCTGGCAGGCAGGAACAGACGAGTGCTTTCTCAGGCAAGACCAAGTCCCGCTGACAGGACCAAGGTCATTCAAGAAAAAAAAAAGTAGAATTTCTACCTAATACTTCAGCAAACAACTCATGTTTTGTTTTGGGAATGAAGTAGAATTCAGCTGATTTGACACTCCTGTCTCCCACGTCCAAACTGGATTTCTCCCTACACAAAACAAGATTATCAACCAATAGTCTTTTTACATGTGTATAATTTTTGTCTTGTTCCAGCAACTGGACGTCAACTGCGTGCCTGCCATATGAGGGACTGCTTCAAGCACCTCGCGAGCACGATCTTTCGTTTCCGTCACGATCCCGCAAGACAGGCACTATTATCAGGCCCATTTCTCAGTGAGGACATGGAGATGGAGAGGGGTAAGCAGCTTGCCCGAGATCCCAGTGCTGGCGATGAAGCCTGGGTCCGACCAGGCAGCCTGACTGCAGAGCCGGTGCACTGCCCGACGATGAATGATACTATGTATTATGCTTTCACGCGCACATTGTTGTAATAGTCCCTTATGTTTCCCAATAATCATAACCGCTTTTATGTAGCTGCCATAATGTAGTCTGCAAACACTTTCAGATGTATGGACTGTACCTAATTGTCAGCGCAGAGAAGGCTCCTGTCTCCCACCTGGGCACTCCCCCCATCCCCAGAGAACCAGACTCTCGTGGGGACCGGCACCCTCTGGGTGAAGGCGGAGGGTGCCGGGCCCCACAGTCTGGGCCTACACTGGCTGACTTTGATGGCAGTCCCAGCTCCCCACGGGGAAGATTGCAGCTGAAGAGGAGCGACAGAGCCGCCTACCATTCTGAGCAGGAAATTAGAAAGGGCACTGGCAGCAGTGCCTGTGTAACCTACACAGTCCTCTCCTCTCCACTTCCTGAGGGCCAGTGAGGCAGGCTGTTTGCCTAATGAGATGCTTTCCTTCTTCCTGCAACAGCACAGGGGGCACGGGGTGGGGGCGGGGGTGACGCGTGGCATGGCTGCAGCTAGGATGCCTGGGTCCTGGTCTCTGCTCCGTATCTGACTGGCAAGAGCTCTCCCCACCAGCCTCATCACATCAATGCACCAGCTTCCCTGCCTGGAGAGCTGGAGAGAACAGCTACGGATCTGCTCCCACCCCAGGGGGACGGGGAGATTAATGAGAGAACGTTTGTCAAGTTTGCTTTGATCCTCGGTTGGAAAGAGCATTTTAGCCCAAAGTACGAGGGAGATGATTCTTTAATAAGATCTTCAGGGTTCTGAGCCAGCCACAGCCACGTCCCGCTTCTGACCCAGGGCAGCTCATTAAAACCCAGAGGCTAGTTCGCTGCTGAGCTGGGGCTGGGAAGCCAAGATTCGGTTGTTTTCAGGAGAGCCTCCTCTGCCCATCCTCAGAGGACAGGTGGCAGAAGACCAAGCGCTTTGGAAGCTCCTGGAGCAGAATTTCTGAGGACTTGAGGAGCTCTGCCTACAGACATTGGGCGCTGGGAAGGCAGGCAGGCCTAGACCCTGGAGGTGCTGTTTTTATAGGGATTGCTGCAGTCCCCATTGTCACTCCTTCAGAGCCCTCACACACCTGTGTCTCTTGTCTTTAGGCTCCAAGAGAGCAGGACCCTCTTCTGATGCAGTCTGTGCACCCCGGATGCCTGGGCACCAGATCCGGCATGCGGTAAGGGCTGCATAGTATTTGTCCTGCGGCTGAAGAATGGCCAGAGAAGAGCAGAGTCTGAATCAAAAAGCCTAAAAGTAATTACTATTACAGCTAACATTTATCGAGTGCTTACTATGTATCAGGCCCCAGGCTAAGAGCCTTACAAATGGCGTCATTTAACTTTCACATGAGATTTACAATCTCATTCCACAATTACATCCCTACTCGACAAAGAAAACTGAAGCCCGGGAAGGAACTTGCCACTTGGACAGGAAGTAAAAAGGCCAGAACTTGATCTTGTCCAGACTGTAAGCAGAGGCATTTCTGTTTGTAACAGGCCGTTCTGCCCTGTAGCTGGGGTTCTGTGGCTCCTACCTCTCCTTACCCTGGTACCTACAGGGCCACGCCCAAACATTGCCTCTGTCTATGGGTGGTCACTCAGAGGAGAGAGTTGTGTTTTTTTTAAATAGACAATCATAAGGCTGTAACTGATGACAGTTTTGCTTACTACTAATTTTATCTTTTTTATATCTCTTGTCTCAAAGTTCTGAGCAGGACCTCTGGTACAATATTGAACAAAGGCAGCAATGGTGAGCAACCTCATTTCTTTGTTTATTTTACAAGGAATGTTCTATTTTTCACCTGTTGTTGGTTTAAAAAAATTTACCTTTATTTCTAGTTTACCAAATTTTTTAAAAATCATGAATGGGTATTGAATTTTATTGAAATGTATTTCTGTGCCCAATGGGACATGCTTTCTCCTCTAATCTTCGATTATGCAAATTGTATTAGTAGATTTCCTAATGTCAAATCATTCTCATATTCCTGGGATAAACCCCAGTTTGGTCATAATGTATTCTTTAAATATATATTGCTGGCTTCTGATTGTTCATATATATTTTTAAAGGTTTTATTTATTTATTTTTAGAGAGGGGAAGGGAGGGAGAAAGAGAGGGAGAGAAACATCAATGTGTGGTCACCTCTCATATGCCTCCCACCAGGGACCTGGCCCACAACTGAGGCATGTGCCCTGACTGGGAATCGAACCAGCGACCCTTGGATTCGCAGGCCAGTGCTCAATCCACTGCACCACACCAGCCAAGGTTGATTATTCATATTTTATTTAAGACTTTTACAACTACATTTATAGAAAAGATTAGATGGCTTATAATTTTGTCTCATTTTTGGTATCACAAAATAAACAGGACTTCTTTTTTAAGGAAGATTTGCATAAGATTAGAGTAATTTCTTCCAATTGCTTATAAATTTCTGGTAGAGTTCAGTGGAGGGTTTTTGGTGGGTGTGACAGTACATTTTAAACTAATGCAATTTCCTCAACAGTCTAAGCTAGGTCTGTTAAAAATTTCTAGAACTTCTTAACTCAGATTTGGTAAGTTGTTTTTTCCTAGAAAATTGTCCAAAAGTGCTGTTAAAAAGTGTGTTCCACTGAAGTCTTTCTCTTACTTTCTCAGTGACTAAAGTTATGTCTTTATTTTCATGTTTGAGGGCATTTTCTATGTTTTTTTTTTCTTTATTGCTAGGGGTTTGGTTTTTTTATTAGTCTTTTTAAAGTTATAGATTTTGGCTAAGTTAATCCTCTATTATGTAGTAAAATCCTACTTTGTTAATTTCTGCTCTTAATGCCTTTTTATTGTCTACACATTTATTCTGTTGTTCTATCTTATTAAAGTAGTATATTTGCCTCACTAACTTTCAGCTTTTTTTAAAAAAGTTAAAATGTAAGCACTTAAGACTATAAATTACCCTCGAAATATTGCTTTGCCTGCATCCTACAAGTCTCATAAATGGTATTATTACTGTTCCATACTAATTATCTCTTAATTACAATTATGATGTCCTATTTAACTGAGTTAAGCAGGTTTTTAAAAAAGATTTATGCCAGTCAGAGAAAGGCAAATACCACATGATCTCACTTGTCTGCAGAATCTAATGAACAAAATAGAAACAGAGGCATAATGGACACATGGAACAGACTGTCAGCTGTCAGAAGGACGGGGGTCAAGGGGCTAGATGAAAGAAAGTAAAGGGATTAAGAATAAAATTTAAAAATATATATATTAAAAATCACAGAGATACACACAATAGTTATGGTGATAGCAAGAGGGGAAGGGAGGTGGGGGTAGGTGGAGTTGGGCAAAGGAGGGAGGGAACTGGGACAGAAACAGACTTTGCTTGGGACAAGGTGCACATAATGCACTGTGCAGATAATGTTTTGTTGAGTTGCACACTTGAAACCTGTATGATTTTGTAAACCAATGTCACCCCAATAAATTCAATTTAAAAAAAAAGATTTAGCCCTGGCTGGCGTGGCTCAGTGGACTCAAGGGTCACCAGTTTGATTCCCAGTCAGGGCACATGCCTGGGTTGTGGGCCAGGTCCCCAGTAGGGAGCATGTGAGAAGCAACCACACATTGATGTTTCTCTCCCTCTCTTTCTCCCTCCTTTCTCCTCTCTAAAAATAAATAAATAAAATCTTTTAAAAAAGACATTTAAAATATGGGTCTGTTTCAATTTCTTTTCATTTGCTATTTTTAACTTAAGTGCTTGTGGAAAGAGAATCTAGTTTGATGTCTGATCATTGTTTTGATTTGCTTTGTGGTCAGATAGAGAATATTTTTATAAATACTTCTAAAAATATGCTACTGGTATACTTTTTAAAAAAATCCTCACCCAGGGATATGTTTATTGATTTTAGAGAGAGTGGAAGGGAGAGAGAGAGAGAAACATGGACCAGGAACCAAACCCGTAACCTTCCGGTGTGAGAGTCAGTGCTCCAACAAACTGAGCCACCTGGCCAGGGCTATCTGTACACTTAAAAAAAAGATATAGCCCTGGCTGGCGTAGCTCAGTGGATTGAGCGTGGGCTGCGAACCAGGCATCGCAGGTTCAATTCCGTCAGGGCACATGCCTGGGTTGCAGGCCATGGCCCCCAGCAACTGCACATTGATGTTTCTCTCTCTCTCTCTCCCTCCCTTCCCTCTCTAAAATAATAAATAAATAAAATCTTTAAAAAAAGATATAAACAGAGGCAGGTTGGATAATATAAAGACCAACAAACTGAGACACCTTAAACTATCTGAGGGTGGAGTAATTTAATAATGAGGTAGGCAGAGAGGACTGGCTGTGTCGGTAGCTGAAGCACGGGGTGTGGTGAGGGAGAGGAAACAGAACAGGAACAAGATTGAAGAAGTAATGTAACGCCGAGGAGAAGCTCGTTCAGAAAAATTCTGTAGACTTTCTCCTTTTAGCTAGTGATTCCCAATATGTAAAATGTAAATATTAGTATTTATCCCATAGGATTGTTGTGGGGATTAAATAAGTTCATTCAAACATGGTAGCTGCTCAAAAACGTTAACTATCATTACAGGATTAATATGACAAACATTTTCCCATGATGCCAGAGAACTTTTTGTTGTATTTTGCCGTGTATAATGCACACTTTCTGCCCAAAATTTTTAGGGAAAAATAAGGGTGTGCATTATACATTGGCAATACTAAGGGCGCACGTTATATATGGGAGTGCATTATACACAGCAAAATAGGCAATGTCTTCAGTAAAATCCCCTGTGTTTCCCATGTCAGAGACCAGGCAGTATCTTTTCCAAGTAACTCGCTATCTTAAAGGGTCAAAGCTAAGAGGAGGCATCCTAGGAGCTGTAGCAGAAGGCATGTTTTTCTGCCATACAGGTATTCTTTCATTCCTTCCTTTATTCAATCAAATATTGACTGAGTGCCCAGTAACTACGTTCATTCTGACACAGCTCTGCAATCAGTTCTTCCGCATGGATGTGTGGAGAGGGTCTTAGCTGCTCCTCACAGATGCGCAGGGGGTCCCAGGTCTCCAGATCCAGTGTCCAGGAAGACCCAGTGCTTCCTTACACACAAGCAGGAGGGTCTTTCACAGACCGGATGCGCAGAAGGCCCGGCCCAGCGCAGAGGTGCGGACGCACTCCAGAACCGGTACGAACGAGCAGAGCGGTCACGATCTCCCGCGCAGATGTGTAAGGAAGCGCCCTGATTCCCACACCTCGCCTGCCTGTTCCAAGGAGACCACGCAGAACCTGGGTGGTCTCCCCGTTGCACTTAAGTGTCTCGCATTAAAGAGGTCGGGCTGGCGCTGCCACCCTGGGACTGAACGTCCCAGACCTGAGCGTAGGAGCCCGCAGGAGCGCTTACCCTTCGTCGATTCCCAGCCGCTGGTGTTGCCGTTCACGCAGCCGGGTCCCTCCGCCGCAGACAGGAGCCCGGGCCACGGGAGAGAGTGGCCCACACCCTCCCCTAAACCACGCCAACCTCCGCCCGCGCTACGCTTTCAAATTTGCCGGATTGACTTATTCGCGCTTCTCATTGGTCGCCGCCTGGATCGCTGATTGGTTGTTTCCTAAGTAACAAGCAAAGCCCTGACGTGTGGGCGCCGGCAACAGTGCGCTTGCGCATTTCCTTTAACTGCTCTGTAGAGGTTTTGAAGCTGCCTCCGAGGCTGGGCGGACCAGACTGATTGGCAGAAACAAGCACGGGATTGGGGTCCTGGGGTGCCACGGCCCGTCTCTGTCGTCCCTGGGATTGGACTCATCACCAATTGCACCAACCAGACAACAAACCCGTTTTCAAACCTGCTTTTTCTGTGGGCATCCACTTATCTAAGAAGGGATTTTCAGCCACTGCCCAGGGTCTCTTCTCTCCATGCGACCATCCCAAGAATGAATTTCGAGAGTAGCCTTAACATGGAAAAGCCAGCAGGGGCAGAGAATGACGACTGCACCGTTTGGCTTTGAGCGTGTCCGGAATACCAGGGACAGTGTTGAATATGAGGGTCGGGCCCTTGGGGCATCGCTGGGCAGCCCTGTGTCCATCCTCACAGCCGCTCGCCTCTTGGATTCTGGTGGGCCAACCGCATGCGGATTTCCAACACCAAGGTTGTGGTTGTCGAAGAAAATCATGGGGCCAGCTTCCACTCACTAGCGGCCGAATCACTAATGAGTGTTGAGATTGTGAAAGTCACTTCTCTCTGTGTTCAGTTTACTCATCTATAAAATAGGGCAAAGATCCTGCTCTTCCTACTCACCCAGAAGGGCATGGATGAGAAAGTCCTCCAACCCCCCTGCACATGTAAAGGGACAGCTCTCTATGAATCGAATTGGGATGACATAGGTTATGGCTGCTGGCGGCCAGGTGCTCACCACTTTCATGATATTGATCTGTCCCCACACACAAGCAGGTCTGAGGCATGCAAGAAAGCAGGAGGCGAAATTCCTTTAGAGGACCTGCCATCAAGATAGTAGATACCTAGTTCATTTGGCCCGAAGTCTTCATTCACCTGCCTGCACCCTGGTTGCCCTCTCTGTACAATGGGATAACACTGCAGGTTGGGTGACAATAAAATGAGAAAACTATGCGAAGATCTATTATTGTAAAGCTACAAGAAAACCAAGGTGTTCTTGCCTTCTCCATCACTCAAGGGAAATGAAACTATTAAAGAATGGCTTCCGGAGGTTTGGGAGTGTGGTGAAGGACTTGGGGTCCCCAGGAACCTCCAGAGGAACAGGTGCCTCTTGTGTCCTGCTGCAAGCCAGGCCTTGCCCTGGTCCGGTTCTGGTTCAGACAGTTAGCTGGAGGAGGTAGGTGAGTCGGGGCGAGGCGATGAGCAGAGACCGACTCTGCTCTCGGGGGGATGACAGGCAAGCTGAGGTCTGAAGCAGGAGTGGAGCTCGTTTGGCAAAGGGAGCTGTTTCTTGGCTCTCAGAAGCCAAGGGGAGAGACTTTTTCCAGTGAGTCAGCTGAGCCCACGATGCTGAGATGCCTTGGGGCGGGATGGGGGTGGGGTCTGTCTGGGCCCACTTTAAACTAATACGAACGGATACTACACTTGGTCTTAGCCAAAAGGCCAGGAAGCTATTGGGCCCACTTGAGTAGACACAAAGGGAAAAGCCTTGGGTTCCACACTTCAGGTGTTGATAAGAGGAGATTGATCTGGCACTGGCCCAACAAGAATGCCAAGGTTTAAAACCCAGACATGAGGGCCAGGTGCAAAATTTTTGCCTTGTTTGGTGGCAAAAGATGTTTCTAGGCCCATATGAGTGGGAGTGTGAAAAGCAACAGTCTCTCTGCTCTTGTGAGCTGTGTGGATGTCTCACTATTTGTAACAGACAAGACCACCAACCCCAAATGCTCAAAGGAGGCAGAGGGAGGCACATTCTTTCACCTGCACCCTCATCACTGCACACGCTTTACATCTAGGTATGGCATTAGCTGTTTCAGATATAGACTAATTTTAAAAGGACCTTGAATCAAATCCAAGACATCATTCTTGTCGTCATTCAATGTGAGCCAGACTTTAAGATCTGGCCTAGCAGAAGCCAAGCACTATGAAGATGGGAAAGTTTTCACTCAGTTTATAAACAAGGAGGTCACAGGTGGCCTTGGCAGGAGCGGTTTCAGAGGAGTGGCGACAGCGAGAGTGAAACCAGCCAGGGCAAAAAAAGATTAGGAGAAATTTACATGATGATGGGAAGGGGCCGATCCACAGTGAGCAGTTGGAGATTAATAGAGGGGCATGATTATCAGTTAAATTAAGTCCCCAAAGAAGGCGAGAGGTGAGTGGTTAACCATCTCACTTTGCCTAGCTGGGACTGATGGGTTTAACAGAATGTGGGACTTTCAGTTTTAAAACCTGGACAGTCCTAGCCCTGGTCCTAACTCAGTGGACTGAGTGCTGGCCTTTGAACTGAAGTGGTTTGATTCCCAGCCAAGGCACATGCCTGGGTTGCGGGCCAGCTCCCCAGTTGGGGGCATGTGAGAGGCAACTGATAGATGTATCTCTTACACATCGATGTTTCTCTCCCTCTTTCTTTCTCCTTTCCTCTCTCTCTAGAAATAAACAGTCCTGCCCTGGCTGGTGTAGCTCAGTGGACTGAGCGCAAGCCTGCAAACCAAAGCATCACTGGTTTGATTCCTAGTCAGGGCACAAGCCTGGGCTGCAGGCCATACCCCCAGTATGGGGTGTGCTAGAGGCAACCACACATTGATATTTCACCCCCTCTCTTTCTCCCTCCCTTCCCCATCTCTCTAAAATAAATAAATAAAACCTTAAAAAAAAGAAATAAATAAACAGTCTTGGACAAACAAGGATAGATTTGATTGGTCATTCTGGTGAGGGAGCATGGATGAGCAGTATAGTATCAGTCTGGACTCTGGAAGGGGACCCAGCTCCTCCAAGGAGGCAAAGAAAGAGGAGAGGGGCGCAGATGCAGGGAAGTCTGTGGATTTTACAGTGGAGGTTGATGAAATCTCCTTTTTGTAGTGTCTCATTTCCCTGGGAGGTAGGAGATAGAATCACCCGTTGAAGAGTTAGCTTCACACTCCATCTGCTGCCTTTGCTGCTGGGCCAGAACACAATAGGCACTCACTAAAATCAGCCAAAGGAACCAATAAATGAATAGGATGAGGGATAGATGTTGCAGGGTTTGGGCATTCGTAGGAGCAGACTCTGAGGAGGAGGTAAGCGTGCAGGAAGTTTACTGGAGAACGCTCTTAGAATTAACACCTGTGGAAGAAAGAAAAGGAAGCGTGACTGGGCATAGCTGGGAGCTCTGAAGCGGGAAAGTTTTTCAGAGTTATCCTGAGTTTAAGCCCCATGTTGATCAGTCATTGGAAACAGGCATCCTGAGGAAGGGGCAGGACGTCTGGCTCGGCAGCTCACATCAGCAGAGGCAATCCCTGGAGGGGCTGGTAGCCGAGAGCCATCTGCTGGCAGCACTCCCAGCAGCTGGGAGAATAGTTCCTCAGTCCTGGAGGAGACCTGGCCAGTGCATCGCAGCATCCATCACAGGATGTGGAAGTTTATGGAGAGTGTGAGAAATCTGAAATAGCTGCTATTGTGGTAGTAGAATAGTTATTGTGTGGCTGGCACATTAGGTACTGCGTAAGCCATTGTCCTCCTTGGAGGAAGCACTCAGGATGGCCTTGGAGACAGCAAGTTGATGACTGCTGGGGGAGTCCAGGAAGGCTTCATGGAAGAACAGGCAAGGAAAGTGAGCTTTTAATACTGAGCAGGTGTTCTGCAGGCAGCTGAAGTAGCCTAGGGCCTAGCAGACCCAACCCTGGCTCTGGGCAGGTGCGGAGAGGTCTGTAACTCTCCTGGCCTAGGCGGCTGTCCTAGTCCGGGCTGGGGTTCCTCACTCAGGGAACAAAGGGACCTGCATCCTGGGGAGGGGGGACCTGGAGAGGAACCCTTGAGTTTGCTCTTCACCATGTGGCAAAGGCAGGAGCCCCACCCCTGCACAAGCTGCCCTGGGAGCAGACTTTGTAGGAAGGGGCATGTCTGGAGACAGGGGAGGAAAGACTGATTTGGCTGAGAGGGAGTCAGATTTGACAACTTCCCCTATTCTAGGGCATGGCCAGTCAAAAGGGCTGTTCCCAGTAAGAGTGAGTCCTGTGATCTTAGGTAAGTTAATTAGCCTCTCTGTATCTCAGTTTTTCTCATCCAAAAATGGGCGTGACAATAACAGCTGCCTTGTGGGATCATTGTGAGGTTTAAATGGAATAGTACGTGGTACATAAGTTGCTGTTGTAACTTAGCCATTGATACAGAGATGAGAGCACATGGTGTTCCTCCATCTCCACTGTTTGCTAAGCCCTGGGGCAAGAAAAGAGAAAACCCTTGGCTGCCAGGGTGTTGTAAAACCTTTCCAAACATTATAAAAGTAAAAAATGTAGGTGTCCACTTAGTCCAGCTCCTCAGAAATAACCCCTCTCAGAGGTCTGGGAAGCCTGCCCTGCCCTCTGATAGCACCACGTCCTTGGTGTATCTGTATGATCGCTGTGGGTACCGGGAAGCCCTGGGCGGTTTCTTACCACCCCTAGATCCTCCACGCCAAGCCAGAGCCTGGTGTGCCGCAGGTGTTCATTAACACTCAGGTGAAGCAGAGCAAACAGAGACAGGATCAGATGGGTGGGCCAGGGTCTCAGGGGCACCCCCTGCTCTCACTCCGGACTAGAGGCCACACAGCAGAATGGTGGGGGGAATCCACACTGGAGACTGGACTCAGGGTACTCCATTCTTAAAGATTTTATTTATTTATTTTTAGAGAGGGAAGGGAGGGAGAAAGAGAGAGAGAGAAACATCAATGTGTGGTTACTGGGGGCTGTGGCCTGCAACCCAGGCGTGTGCCCTGACTGGGAATCGAACAGGCAACCTTTCGGTTCTCAGGCTGGCGTTCAGTCCACTGACCTGCCAGGGCGCCAAAAGAATTTTAAATCGTGGGACTCAGGTGACTTGGGTTGTAATAATAAAAATGCATTTGCATTTTGCTTTATAATTTACAAACAGGTCCTCACCCACTGCCTCACAAGAGCCTGCAAGTAAATGTATTTTTATTATCTGGTTCCACTTTATAGATGGGGAAACGGGGGCTCAGAGAGGTGTCTTTTCCTGAAACACCGAGCTTGGCCAGGACCTGTGTGCTTCTGTCTCAGCTCCTTAAGTGTCTAGTGGGCCCTGCTGTCTCTCGTTCTAGCTATCCTGCCACCTTTCTGCATCCCTGTCCTTCCAGCTGTGCAACAGGAGTTCCCACTTTGTGGCTTTGGTGGATGGGACAAACGGGTAGCATGTGGAGAGTATGGGGGGCAGGTGGCCCTCTGGCCCTTTTTCGTCCAGCCCCCCCAGCTTCCGCCTCTCTGTAACCCTGCCACCTCTCGGTTCCAAACACGCGCAGGCAGTTCACTCTCACTCCATTTATCGCCTCATTTGTAGTATTTTAAGGCTTCTTACCTGGAAAGGAGTGAGGAGCTTGCACTTCCAGTTCCGATTTTCAAATATACCATCATTGCTTGTGAAAATCGCCTTATTAACAGCATCTAACCTGCTACAGCCTATGGGGGCACCCAGATAAATAAGTGCAGAAGGAACCAGGGCAGGGGAAACAGCGCTGCCGGCTGTGGTAGTGCAGCCTCTAGACCCCTGCGATTTTCTCCCAGCCCTGGGTGATCCTGGAACTGTTGTCAGGGTCAGTAGAACTTTAGTGAAGCCCAGAGTAGCCGTGAGCAATGGGCCGCCTTCTCTGGGGGCTCGCTACCTGCCTCTCTCTCTGCTGCTCCAAGATCCTCCCAGAAACAGCCCCCATGCCTCCGCAGCTCCCCTGTCTCCTGGATGCTTGTCCGGGGTTGATTCTCTGGGCAGCTCCCCCTCCGAGCAGTAAATGAAATATTGGTTACCAGGAGTGAGGCAGGAGGCAATTAACCCCTAGACCTCACCATGGTAGATGTGTTTGTAGCAAGCTGAAGTGGTGAGAGCCCGGCGCACCTGCCTGGCTTTCCTGCAAAGTCATCTAATTAGGGTGGTCCCCAGCGGTGGGCTCTTCTACCCCTCTGGTCCCCATGACCTCAGGAACCGGGGCAGCATCAGCACCTAGGGCTGGCAACTGCCTGGGCACCGGGTGGCCCGCCGTCTTTGTGTGGGCAAGCTCCAGGGGCTCCTCCGTCCTCACACCCCCCTGGCGGGGACATTATTCATTAATTAATCACACATCTTCCTAAAACGGAGGCAGCCTGGGGAGGTTTCTTCCTCCCTTCCTCCAGAGCAGGATCACCATTCTACCTGTGCAGCCTCCTTGCTACTACCCAGCCAGCTCTGTGCTCTGGAATGTTCCTGTGCCAGAAAGGCCCCTCAGGAGGAGGGGTGGAAACATTCCCTACTTTCAGGGAACTTCCAGTTTGAGAGGAACACAGCTCCTGTGCTCAGAGAGTCCCCAGTTGGATTAGGGGACACAGTTTATTCTTTGGGGAACCCCCAGTTCCAGGGTGTGGTCTCAGAAAACCCTAGTTTAATAGAAAAAGTATAATGTCAACCCTCAGAGCCACTGAGAGAAAAGCCACAATCTGCATCCAGGAACCACCCCTATCCCCATTCTCAGTGGAGAGACTCACATTACCCTCAACTCACTCAAAAAGCACTGTTTTGAGGACCCCCAGTCTGATGGAGGCGACAGAGACCTTGCCTTCAAGAAACTTCCCATTCTGATGGTGGAAACACGATCCTTGACCTTGGGTGTCCCAAGACTGAGGGGGGAAAAAAAGGCAGACTTTGCCCTTGGGGAGCCCCTGTCTGATGGAGAAGACACATCCCCAACAGGTCTCCTTGCAGCTAGGATGCTGCTCAAGTGACAAGCAGCTGACGACTGGCACTGCTGGATACTTCTGGTGTCCTGCACAGAAAGAGACAGTCCTCGGCTTCAGTCCAGTCCCAGCTGTGCCACAAACTTGCTGCATGACCATGGGCAAGTCACGCATTTTCTTCAGACCATGATGCCCTCATCTGCAAAACGGACGCTTCTGGCTCATCTCTCAAAATGACAGAAGGATCGTCCAGTCCCCAGAAAGAAAAGGAAGCCAGCCAGCCAGCCAGGCACCCCCTACAGAAATGATTAACATGCTCTTTATCCTAGCAGAGGTCCTAGACCAGTGCCTGTGGTCCCTGGGGAGGACCGGGTGCCCCCAGGTGTGGTGACCGGGTAATTCTGGACTAATGTGGCCATTAAAAAACCACAGGGGGCTGTGGGCAGCACCGGGGGGGCTGGGGGCGGGGGAGTGCTGTCTAATCTAATCACTCTTTGCAAGAAAATTCTCGTTCCAGCCCGATCCGCCAGGGGTTTTATTGGGTTTGTGGGGACCTGCGGATTTCAATCTCCAGACCCCACAGGGAAGGAACAAGTATTAAGCTAATTTTATTAAATGGCCACAGCTGGCAGTAGGGGGAAGAAGGGGAGAGAAGGCAGGATAAAGGAAGTCATTCAAGTCTACCGGCCATGACAAGGGCCCATACATGGAGCCCGACTGGAAGGGAGGCCACCCCTCTTTCCTGTCTCTCCAGCTGAGCCGGCGGGATGGGGGGTGGGGGAGGCCAGATGGGACCTTTCCCTCAATGTAGAGCCTTGGGATTCTCCAAAAGGCTTACCCAATGGGCTGCCTCCCAGGGCAAATGCTTGTAAACACACCAAGCTTCTGCAGGGCAGGGGTGGGGGCGAAGGGCTGAATGTGAGGGGGAGGGTGACCTCACTGCCTCGCTGCACTCCTTCCTCAGTTTTGCTTGGGAGATTCCAGATCCTTATGAAATACAGTGCACCGGGTAAGAGCACGGTCTTTGGTTCAAATACTGGCATTTGCCTCTTCCTAGCTCTGCGACCTCGGCAAATGATTTAACCTCTCCAAGCCTTAGTTTCCTCATCGTTTCAGATAAAGTAACTGTATCCATTAAAGGGCATGAGGGCATGTCCTCACAATCCCTCCCCTACCACACACACACACACACACACACACACCCATGAGGCATTTATACAATTCCTGCATGGTGTCCCATACAGAGTGGGTGCTCTCTAGATATCAGCGAGTGCTATTAAGAAATGCCCTAACTGCCCTGGCTGGTGTGGCTCAGTGGATTGAGTGTCGGCCCGTGAACCAAAGGGTCACTGGTTTGATTCCCAGTCGGGACACATGCCTGGGTTGTGGTCCAGGTCCCAAGCAGGGACTTGCAAGTGACAACCACACATGGATGTTTCTCTCCCTGTCTTTCTCTCTCCCTTCCCCTCAGTCTAAAAGTAAATAAGTAAAATATATTTTTAAAAATGCCCTAACTGTGTGACTGTCACAGCCCCAGTTACAGGAAGTGAGGGAGGCAGTGGCAGGACCAACAGGGTTAGTGTGTCGTCTCCAAGGAGCAGGGCTTCTCAGATCCAAGTGCAACCCCAGGACTCAGGGACCGTCACAGTGAGCAAGTATTTAACTGCTGGAAGAAGGGTGTGATCTACTCAGCCCGCCTCCCAGGGCTCTGGGAGACTGGAGGCGACACACCTGAAAGCATTTCTGCAAACTTTAAAGTGCTGTATAAACAATAAGCTATTTTTATTGAGCACATACATGTGTACCTCTTTAACCCTCAGTCACGTGGGGTAGGTCACCTGCATTTTGTAGATGAGACGACGGAGGCCCAGAGGTGAAGCGTTTGGGCCGAAGTCCACCAGCTTTTAGTGAGAGCCTGTTACTAACCCAGAACCGAGTCGCAGAGGAGCGAGTTGCCCAGGATCACAGATGGTGGCACACTGGCTGAGAACCTGCGTCTCTCTGCCTAAACTTTGCTGTGCCTTTGGAATGCTGGCGCCACTTTCAAGGATGAAAAAATGGAACTTACCGACCATGGAGGAGGAGGAGGAGGAGAAGGTCATTGGGCGGCCTCCCGTTCCAGCTGCCCAGGCTCATTTAGGCTGCGGTGGGCACTGGGACCCTTGGACCCTGGAGCAGCTCTGACTGGGCCCCCCCTCCCCTGCTTCCCCCAGATCCTTGGGTAGCTCCCGGCAGACGCCTTCTCATCATGTGGAGGAGGGCGGGGTCATGTTCCCCTCCTGCAACTCCTTCTCAGGGCACAGACCGAAATCCAGCGGGGGTGGAAGTGTTTTTATTATAGCTTTGGTCAGACAGGGCGCGACTGGGGACCGGCTTTAGCGGGTGCTGAGGAGCTGTCCAGCTCCCATCCCACCCCTTCCCCAGGCAGCGCCACCCCAGAGCCGGAGCGGGAGGACCGCGCATCTGAGCCCGGGAAACCTTGCTTGGGCCGTCCGCAGGCTTGGACGGGCTGGCGGGAAGGGTGGGCAGTCAACAGTCCTATTGTACAAATATACAGCGCAGGCCAGGGAGGAGCGGTCAACGCCGCCTGCCTCCTCGGGACCAGGACGCAGCGCGTGGGGCCGGGCTCTGCGGCCCAGGCGGTAGTGACGACGGGCCGGGACATCTTCTCCGGGGAGGGCCAGGCAGCGAAGAGGTGGGCGGGGGTGGGTGATGGATCCTCTGCCCGGCAGGATGGACGGGGAGCCCGGGGCGTGATCGGGACACGGGGAGCTCAGTCGGAGTAGATGATGAAGCCGGAGAACGTGCTGTATTTGTTGCTGTTGCCGCCATGCGCTTTTCCTCCGTCTAGCTTGATGAAGACCTCGTCGCCTGCGTCCAGGTGCAGGATCACGCTGTTGCTGGCGTAGTCATAGTTCTGGTCTGCGTCCTGCGCTATGGCGCTGGCCCGCACCTGAGGGGGGTGGGAGTAGGGGAGGAGGGATGTGTGCCAGGGGTTGGGGGGGGAGAGGGAGGGAAGTAGGGTCACAAAGGAGGGGAGCTGTCAGGGGTGAAGCAACAACAAGGGAAGCCCTGGAGGCCCCAAAAGCCCCACCTCCAGCCCCATCAGGGCTCTCACCCTGCTTCTTTCCCATCATCCCCCTGCCCCTTTCCAATCCTGACGTGTGTTTCCGGTGATTACAGAGGAGCCCTGGATTTCTAGGAGGCTGTCATCTGAACTGGGGGTCAAGGCAGAGTCTGCTTCCTTGACTTCTCTGGGGCTCAGCATCGGCCTGCTGAGAACCTCGGCAATGCCTCCAGGATAGCTCCACCTGGACCCTCTCGTTGCAGAGAGGAATTCTCTGGATCCCCAAGGATGGAGGGCCCTTCTTGCTCGTCATTCCTCCCTCTCTGCATTCCCTGTAAGAACACCTTGCTTTTCAGCCACATCCACCTGCTCTCACGTCCGAGGACGGACACAGGGCACACACACCTTGGCCCCATTCAACAGGGCACTGGACCACTGCCGGGCTGCTGGTAAGCAGCCACCTTACTGCCATGGCCCAAATTTTGGAGTCCTTGTCTGAAGTTCATTCTGGAGTCTGTCACACCAGAGCAGCGAGACGGAGGCCTGGCAATTATTCCGCCTCTGAAGGCTCCGACTGGGCCCGGCACTCACCTCCAAGGAGCTGCAGCCCTACCTGTGACAACTACCCCACTCTAAGAGGAGTTTTGACTCCTGTCTCAGCCAGCGGTGGCAGAAAGTGGGTGGGAAGAAGGGAACCCTTACATCCCTCCATGGTCCTCAGTCTGGTCTGATATCCTTGCTGGTCCTTGTTTTGATGGAGGAGGGGAGGGTTAGGTAGGACAGTGGGGCAAGGGGGCACCAGCATTTGGGTCTGAAGCTTGCCACCCTCCCTTTTGTACACTCTGACTGTAATCAAAAGATATCGAAGGTGGGCGGTAGTTGACAAACTCCCTCCAGGCACTCCTCTTCCACGGCTGAGGCAACAACGGCAAGGCCTCCACCACAGGACCTGGGGCATCTCCAGGACATCCTGGGCGGTCCACGGGAAGACCAGAGCCATCTACAAGGTTCTGGCTTGTGTTGCCAGAGGCTGCACTGAGTGGGGCTCCTCAGCAGCCCCACTCCCTCTCCCCGCATTCCTAAAAACAGCTACCCCAGGGGCTGACAGTCTGAGCTGTACCAATCCAAGTTAGGGGAGGGGCCCACCTTCCCGGGCTGGAGGTGGAACTGCAGGTCAGCCGTGCTGAAGCTGCTGACTCAGCGGCCATGCTGCAACAGGAGGACCCCACGTATTCGCATGCAGACTGCCACTGAAAGCCCAGATCCTTCCAGCCGTCTTCTCTCCTCCCAGCCTCTTCTTCCCCAACCTGGGGAGGCACTGTTTGGGGGCACTTAGCTGGGAAAACTCAGGGTCCACGTAAAGGTGGGGGAGATAGCAAATGAGGGGGAGACCTCGTTTGTCAAGATGTTCAGTTTCTCTGTTTAGAAAATGGATGGAGAAGGTCCTGCCTCACCACTGCCACCTTTCAAAAGCCTTTTGATGGCGAAGAGAATTTTTAATCTTGTTGGGGCTTTGAGCTACTAGGAAAGAGCTCAAAGCCAGCAGCCAACTTCTGTATTGTTCCCTGGGCCCTAATTGTGGTAGTATTTATTATTACGCATGCATTTCATTATCTTTGCTAATAAATTACTACTAATAACAATTATTTTTATTACTCAGATTAATTTAGCCTTAACTCATTAAAACAGTGTGCTTGTTAATAGCGAAACCCATTAGAATACAGTCATCTGTCATCAGGAATCTCCTGGTGATGTGACAGGCATCAGAACTGTTATGGTTATGTTTATTATTTATTCATCACCATGATTGTTGCTGTGATTATCCTAATTATCCATGGAGGCAGGGAGAATTTATGCCCTTCCGTGCTTAGATGGGGAGGGACCCAGCAATGGAACCCAGGGGTTCTGCGTCTCTGCCCAAGACTGGGAACAATTGAGGCACCAGCTCCTCCTGAGGACCAAGGGGAAGTTTGGGGATTTGAGGTTGCTATGGAAGCTGGATAGCAAGTCTGGGACTTGTCAGGAGGGGGCGCTGTAGAATCACCTCTTCAAGGGCTACCAGGAAGGGAAACTGAGGCAGTGGTCTGACCAGGGGCCTGGAAGGGGTGGGGGAGAACCCAGGAAATGTGTCCTTGCCCCCAGGTCATTGCTGGGGTCTTGGAAGTTCAGGTGTGCCTCCCGAAGGCAGCTGGCCTCATCTGCAGGGGATACATATTCACGGGGTCCCCACTGTGCCAGGCACTGTGCCCTGTGCCATCTGAAAGGCATCAGAGGCCCGAGAGGAGAGCTGGTGGCCCCTCTCCCACTATCGGGTGATGAGCTGATCTCCAGTTGGGTCTTTATACCACAGCCCTCAACTTACACACCCCACCACCTCTCACCCCACTCAGACTCACACCTAAGCCCCTGTCCATTTGCTATACTCACCCTCCCACAGGCCCCAGCCCGTCCCCACACAGCCCCCATCCCCCATCCCCATTTATCGACTTCATGTTCTGCTCACCCATCTGTGCATCTTAGAGGCAGCTGCGGGGGGTTCACCTCACCCAGCGTACCAGCCCCAACAAAGAGCCACTTCCCCCGGCTCCTCGGGTCCCCGTGTCCTAATAACTAGAGCTTGGTGCCATCAGGCTGTGTGGTGGTGACTCAAGGCTACCCCTGGGGAGAGGGGCCTGTGAGACTCAGACAAGGACACATAGGGTCCGCAGCACCAGGCAGGAAGGAAGTGACTTCCCTCCTCTCCATCTTGTCCAAGGAAGGGCCAGAGCGCAGGTGCACCTCTGCCCTCCTGAAGAAATCCTGGAGGCCTCTCAGCAAGAAGGAAGCCAGGAAGAAAAGCACAGAGCCCATGGCTGCCCCTGGTCTTGAAGGCATGGAAGGTGCAAGCTCCCCTCTCCTGTTCCCATCCATTGCCCAGCCCTGTCGCCTTTTCCTCGGCTCACTTGAATGTCCTCCTCTGCCCCTGAGCCAGTCGTTCCCTACCTTGACCTTTTTTTCTCTCTAGCCATGTCCCTTCAGCTTGGAGGCCCAGGTTCTCCATCTTCTTCCCCAACCAGGTTGGTCTGAGCCGGGGCAGGCTCCACTGTATCACTCCCTCCAGCCAACGCACTGGGGGACAAGAGCTGCCAGTTGGGCTTCCAGCCCCCCTCTAACGCAGTAGTCACTGGGGAATGTTACTGCGCAGTCACTTCTGTCTCCCCCGCACAGACCATGGGGTCCTGGAGGGCAAGCACGTCGAACCCCTGGAGCCAAGCCCCGAACCTGGCTCCTAGTGGGGGCTCAACACAAATGGGTGGAATGATTAGTGAGATTAAATGAGTCTCTTGGATCATCTGGAAGGAGAGGTAACCAAGGATGTGAAAGAGGGGGACATCCACCACATTATTTGGTTTTTTTTGGAGGAGGGGAGGGAATGGTCTGAGTAACTGTTACAATGCTGGGCTTTGAAACCCCCAGTGAAAGCCACCTCCTTGGTTCCACTGGCCTGTATGGTTCTGCCTCCTTGTCAGGCTCCAGTCAAACCCTGCCCCTGCTGGGAGGGACAGAAGAGGCTTTTGAGTCTGTCTCACCTCCCAGTGACTTACGCAAATGCCCCTGCCCCAAGCCAATGCTCCGGCCCTAAGCACACACCATGTGTGGGGCCTCCTCCTGTTTCATCTGGGCGGCCCTGCTGCAGCCTCCTGAGGTGATGAAGGGTCTAGAGCCCACTGGTGGTCTGGCGACCACTTACCTCCCTCTCCAGACAAGCTAAGCCCCCAGCCCTTTGAAATCTCAGCTTGGTGCCAGGCCAAACTTTTTTGGGGGAAAGGAAGAAATTCCATTGATGAAGGTGACATTGCTGCATCCCTTATTTGTGATTAATAAGGGGAATGGTGGAGCTGTCTGCAGAATGAGCCCTCGCAGGATACTGGGGCCTTCCTTTTGGTCAGGAACCAAGGACAAAGAGGAGAGATACGGGAAGCCTGGCAGACACCAGTGGGAGAGAGACACCCGAAGAACAGGGTGGGGGTGGGGAGTGGAGTTAAACCCAGGAGAGGGAGGCCAAAACCCCAGGGAGAGACAGAGAGGACTGGTAGACACAAGAAAGAGACAGGCGCAAGAAACAGAGAGATAGACGGAAGAGGCAGGGGAGGGGCAGAAACCAGAGAAAGAAGCAGGCAGTGGGGAGAGAAGGGGGGGCACTACTTACAAGCACCTGGTGAGCCAGCTTTTTTTGGACTCCCACCCCCCAAGCTGGGGTCTACCTCAGGGCCATGCTGTAGTGGGAAGGGTTCCAACGGAGCCTTGGGTCTCAGTTGCAGGAGGTTCCTTCCAAATTCCCACCAGCCTAGCTTTCCTTATGGCCTGAGCAGGTCCCCTCTTTCCACAGAAATTCTTGGCCTGAGGACCTCCCCCAGAGTCCCCCAGGCCACAGTGATCTGGATTCACTGGGGAGGGAGGGGTTGTCAAAAGGGAAGGGAGCTGGGCAAAACTGTAGCCCCGGGGCAGGGTTGGGCCGAGACTGGTCTTGGGGTAGCAGTTCCAAGAAGAGTACCACGCACTGCAGGTCCTTGTACCAAAGACCCTGCATGCTTGACACCTGCCAGCTCTGATCTCTGGGATGGGGACAGGGAACTAAGAGCATTCCCCCACACTCCAAGAGTCAGGAGTTGCAGATGGGAAACCAAGAGGAGAGGGAGTTTCCACCTCTTTGCCCAGCCTCAGGAGGAAAAACTTTGCTCCGCCCCCAGGTCACATTCTTGCTCCGTGGTTCTTACACAGTGACAAGGGGCCGCGCAGTTCTGGGTTTTGAAAAGGGTGTCAGGTCGGCCCAGGGATCCCTTCCCAAGGGAGGGGGATGTATTGTATTGCAGCTAAGGCTTTGCGCACCAGGCTCCCTTTGCCTTAGTGCCCAAAACATCTACAGCTCGCCTTCTTGGCTGGCTGGCGAGCATAGCTACGCACCTGGGAGCCCACAGGCGCTGAGGATGCCTTCTCGCATCTCGCCCCCCCCCCGCCCCCCGCCCACACCAAATGTCCCGCTGGTGTCAACCAGACTCTCAGCTCTCAGCTGCCTTTTCCCAAGGGCCAAGCCCCCAAGGGCCAGTCTGCGCTCCCGGGAGTCCTGCGCTCCCACTAGTTCAATTTATCTCCCGCATTTCCACGCCGCGGGTGCCCAGCAGCGTCTGCCTTGGAGTCCGCGCCCAGGAATTGAGGAGCCAGCCCGGACCGTCCCCCGCATGCGATGCCGGAAGCCGGGCTGCTGTAGTATTTTCACCTGCGCCCGCCGACTGCGACCCGGTACCCATCTGCCTCAGGCCCCTTGCGTTCCCTGCCCCAAGGCCAACCCCGTGCCCCCGCTGGGCCCACCTGGCCGTTCTTGCAGAGGTCAGCCCACATACTGGTGCCGTCGCCGCCGCGCATGAGGACGTGGTAGGTGAAAAAGTAGGTGCCGGGAATGTTGCATGTAAACTTGCCGCTGGTCGCGTCGTAGTTGTTGCCTAGGTTGGTGACCACGTCGTCGAACTTGAGCACCTCGTAACCCTCGTGAGGGTTCTTGAGGCCGGCATAGAAGGCCACACGCGGCACCGTGGTGTAGGTGGCGGTGCTGATGGCGCCACTGCCCCCGGATCCCGGCAACCCGGGAGGGCCGGTCTTGCCCGGCTCACCCTTCTCCCCTGGCGGCCCTACAGGGCCTGGAGGACCCGGGTCCCCGGGGGGTCCGGGGGGTCCAGGTTTGCCTGTGCGGCCCGGCTTCCCCTGGGGGCCCTGCACCAGCGTGGAGGGCGGGGGCGCGCCGCTCTGCTCGCTCACGGCGTCGCCGCCGTCGGGCCGCACGCCGGCGCCGGGGCCCCGCGCGGGGTAGGGGTCACACACCATGCGGCAGGTGCCTAGCATCTCATAGTGGCCGTCCGGTCCGCCCGAGCTCACCAGCACGGGAATGAGCACCACCAGCACCAGCAGCATCACCACGCCCGCCGCGGCCGCCAGCAGAGTCTTCCGGCCGGCGCGGAGCCTCGGGAGAGCCGGGCCACCCGGCCGCGCCGTCGGGGCAATGGTGCCGGCGGGCGAGAGGCGCGGGCGGGGAGCCCGCGCTCAAGGGCGGTCCGGCGGGGCTGCGGGCATGGGGCCGGACCCGGGGCGCCGCGCTGCGCTGGATGCGCTGCCGAGGCCAGCCGCCGGGTCCTGCCTCGCGCCTCCCTCCCGCTGCGCGGCCGGACTGAGCGCGGCAGCCGCAGCCTCCCGCCTAGCTCCTCCCGCCTCCCAGCGTGGGGGCCACCGCCCCCTCCTTCCCGCCCCGCCCCTGTCCGCCCGCTTCGCTCGACTCAGCGCCCGCGATGGGTGGGGCTGAAGGCGGAGCCGGCGTCTAATTGGGCCGCGGGCTATAGAGCCCCGCCCACCTTGAGGGGGCGGGGCCGAGGGGCAGTACCGCGGAGCGGAGGACCAGAGCCTGGAGAGGCAGGGAGAGTGAGGGAGCGAGATGAGGAGGGGGCGTGAGTCTGAGAAGAGGTTCCCATAGGGAAGGGGAGAGGAGGGACCAGAGAGCGAATGGAAGAGAGGGCCCTCGGGACAGTTAGAGCCCAGGGAGACTGGGAGAGGAGAGGCCTCGAGGGTCTGTTACGAGGAAAACCAAGAGAGACAGAAAGACGAGAAAGGGGCCACAGTCTGCAGGAGGCGGAGGCGAGGGGGGCACAAAGAAAGAGATTGAGGGGAGGACGGGGAGGGGAGCAGAAGGGACGAGAAAGAGGGTTAAGAGGGGGACCAGAGGAGGAGGCAAAAGGAGGGTGGGGAGGGGCCATTCCGCACTCAGGACTCGAAGACCGCCATCCGGGAGATCCAGGGGAGCTTGCCTGCCTGTCGGGGTAACCAGCGGGCTCCCGAATACTAACAGCAGCCGCCCCCTCCTCTTTTCTGGCTCCTGGCTGTTCCCGGACCCGCCTTCCCCGCCGAGAGAGGCAGAATCTTCTACCCCTCCTCCCCTCCTTTGACCCTTCCTCGCCGAGCTCCAGGCGAGACCAGGCTGCTTTATCGTGGGAGGCGGGGGCGGGGGCGGCGCGCCTCCATCCTCCTCTGATCATTTTCCTTATCTTTTTTAGGCAGGAAGAACTGGGGGCGCTAAGAAAGTGGGCACCTGACATTATTTCTTCATTCTGACCAGTACAAATATGTCCAGCCTCTAAGTGGAAAGGTTGAGCAACACCCAGCTCCTCCTCTCCAGCCCAGCCTTCTCAGCAGCCCCCTAATTCTTCTCCCCATCAGGTTGTAGGAGACAATTTTCTTCCTCAAGTGCAGTAAAGTGTTTAGGTTGCATAAACTGAAATGTGTCTGCTCCCATAAAAATGTTTGTCACATTATTTGAGGCCCAGCTCACGCTGCCTCACTGCTCCTCCTTCGCCCTCCTTTATCCAGCCCACCAGGGCGGGCTCTGCCTTTTGGAGGTCTCTGGCCACTGCTAAAGGATGATCCTCCGGCCTCTTTCCTTTCTCCTGAGAGGTCTCCTCCCAGTTCACATTCCACCCCTGCTGACCTGACACCGGGTCCTTATGATGCCCCGGCTCCCGCTACTGGAGGCTGAGATTGCTTAACCTCACCCAGAGCTGGGTGGGTGAAAGGGACAGCAGGGTACCAAGTGGGGGGCTGTGATTGAGGACCTTCCAAGCGCTGATGGCTGATCCCAGATTACAGTGACATCCACGGCCAAGGAGGGAGCTAAAACAGTCCAGCAGATAGCATTAATTCAGGCCTTACTGTGTGTGTGCCAGGCCCCGTGTTGAACGCTGTAGGTTTGCGGTCACACTTGATCCTCACACCAATCCATAGAGATGAAATCCATCGTTTTCCCCATCTTACAGGAGCTCTGGCAATTTAAGAGATTGCCATAAATCACACAACTAGTAAGTGGTAGAGTCGGGATTCAAACCCGCAGCCTGGCTCCGTGCTCTTCCAGTCTCCACCTCTGTGCGTCTCCAGGCGCTGTTCACTGCCCAAAGGGAGGAAGGTGTCAAGTGCAGGGGGCGGGGCGCTCCAGGCAGCCGGCGCTCCCCAGGCTCCGGAATGGTAGTCCTCAGCTCTCCGCTGTCAGTCGGGCGTCCTGTCCCCCACCGCGGCCTCCCCCAGTATGAGTCGCCGAAGAGCGACAGCGCTGGTGACCCGAGGGACAAGTGTGCGCGGTTATTCGCTTATGATTTGTATACCTCGCACCCCCTTGGTTCGCACGCAAACGGGTCCCTCCTCCGTTGTGCCGCTGGGGCTCGTCCGCCGTCCCCCGCCCCGCGAAGCCCTCCCAGAGTCCGCTTGAGAAACCGCGGCGGGCCGCCCGAGGCCGAGGAGGGGCGGGAGCACCCACCGCCCGCGCCCGCCCGGGCGTCCAAGGCGGCCCGCCCCCCGCCCAGGAAGGACGCCTGCTCCCCTGGCGCGGTGTGGCGTCTCTGTCAGCCCAGCCGGATTCTCCCCGCTTCGCTGGAGTGGAAAATAACGGCTTCAAACTTTGCAGAGAGGAGCTGGTGCCAGCACTTTAATTAACAGCCATCTTGGCCTGTGAGCCTGGGCCAGCGGCCCCCGTCTCCCGGGCTCGCCAGGCCCTGCCCCGGCCCCACCCAGGTCCCGAAGGCCGTGCACCCTCGCCGCGGCGTCAGGCGCCTCTTTCCGAGGGAGATGAGGGTCTGGCTGATGGGCGTGGGTGCTGCCTGGGCCGGGGGTGCGGGGGGGGGGGGTGTACTGTTCTCCTAGCTTAATACCTGAGGACACCCAGGACTCTCAGAAACCAACCCACCCCAAACTCTCGAAGCCTGGCTGTTGAAGATTCTAGAATCAGAGACCCGCGGGCATACGCATCCCAGCTGCTGGTTTTTAGGCTAGTCGTTAACCTGCAGCGCCTCAAGTGTTCTGCTCTGGAAAAAGGGTTGTGAGGATTAAATGAGATATAAAGAAGGGAAAGCGCGGGGCTCCGTATCTGACCCTTGCAATGTACCCAGTAAATGGTGGCTAAGAAAATTATTCCACCTCAAGGCTAAGAAGCCCGTCCACCACGTCAGGCCTCGGGTCTCCTGGTCCTGCCTTCTTCCCACAGGCTGCTGTGCTTGGCACTAGCAGGAGAGGACAATGGCCTCTCCTTCAAGGTTCACAGGCAGGACTAGATGAGCGAGGAAGGAACCCTGGAATTCTGGCTCCCGAGCCTCTTCCTCCACCACCTGCCAAGATCAGGGATCCAGGTTTTCAGAAAGGGCAAGAGGTGAGCCAGGAGGGAAGGGAGGGCAGCGCTCTCTGTAGCTAGGAGGCGCTAGTGCAGGGGGCTGAGGATGCAGCTCCGCTTTTCCCCTGCTGAGTGGGAGCCCGCTCACGCCTAAAGCCCCATTGCTCCAGGGGTGGGGAGAGGGCACGGGTTATTTAAGTGGTGTGGAGGGTGCAAGAAAGTGGGTGAGTTCTGCACTTATGTATGCCTGACTTTAGGAAGCTGGGCGGCTCTTCTGTGGTGCCCTGGGTTCTTTGCACGAATGTGAGTGGGCGTGAATGTGTCAGACTGTGTTTGTGTCGTGTGTGTCTGGGCTGGTGAGTGACGAAAGGGCGTGCTGTGCCCTGAGTCATCAGCTGGCAGATCTGCATTCATTTGTTCGCTCAGTAAACATTTACTGAAAACACCTAGTGAGGCTTTGCCAGGTGGTGGTGGTGGAGTGTCCAAAAATAAGTTAGACGTAAGCAGTACCCCCCAAGAAGCTCACTCTTTGGCAGGGATCACAGAAAGGAAGAAATGTTAAATGCTCTGATAATTATTGCAGCTAATATTATTTTTAATGCTTACTAAGTGCAAGATCTTGTTCTAAAGCACTTGATGTGGATTATCTGCTTTAAACTGACCAACCTATTGTTAGTATGGACTTGAAACTATTACACGGCTTATGCCATTTAATATGAGTAGCCCCAGGAGGGAGGTACTCTTACTCTCCCATTGTATAGCTGAGGAAACTAAGTCTTGGGTAGAGGTTTGTCGTGGGTGTAATGAAACACAGCTGGATTCCTCAGGTGTAATAAAGCCCTGCTCAAAGGATTCCAGGAAGACTTTACAGGGAAGGTGTCATTTTCCCACTTATCGATCCATTCATCCATCCACCTTCCATCCATTCTATAAACCAATAGTAGGTGACCGCCCACCATGTTGTTGTTGTCACAGGACACCATGTTGATCATGAAGAGACTTCTGACCTCATGTGGTTTACAGGTGATGGCCGGAACCTGGGCAATGAAATGAGCAGCCGCTATCTAGATTGACAAGTAAGCTGCTTGGAAATGTGTGGGGTGCTGTGGTAGCACGCAGCTGTGTTCCTCGAATTCATCTGGAGGCAGGGGATCGTGGGAAGCTTCCCAGAGGAGGTGATATTTAAGTTAAAGCCAGATGAAAGGATGACACGGTGAAGAGGCTGGCCACCAGAGGTGGAGGAGAGAGGGAGGGCGGGCAGATTATTTCAGGCAGAGGGAACAGCATGTGCTAAGAACAAGTTTGCAGTGCCTTATGGGCTGTGACAAAGAATGTATAATTTATCCTGAAGGCAATTAGAAACTACTGAAGGGTGTTGAGTGAGTGATACAATCAGATTTTTCAGATTAGAAAGATCACTCTGGTGACTGCGGGGAGCAGGGATTAAAATCAAGTAAGTGTCGTAAGGAGAAGAGGTAGCAGGCAGCCTCAGTGGTCCAGGCAGGAGCAGAGAGTCTCCTGATCTGGATGGGGTGAGGGTGGGCGGGGGACTTCCAGGATTCTGGAAAGATTTTGAAATGTTTATGAAATGAATTAAGGATGAATGAACATTGTTGCTTTTTCCTGGGTACCGATATGTGCCAGGCGCGTGACATGCTCTATTTCATTTAATCCTCACTGGAAGTCTAAGAAATAAGCATGTTGGAGATGAGGGGGCTGAGACTCAGAGAGGTTAAGTTACTTGCCCAGATGGCACAGCTAGTGAGGAGAGTCAGGATTAAATACCAGGTCTGCTGGACCTCAGATTAGGGCTCTTTACCACTTGGCGCAGCAGGCACATACCCGGTGTGGAAAGCGAGGGAAGGGAGAAAAAACAGCTTGAGTCAAGGCCAAAAGTATAAAAAGCATTTTTATTTGTTGGTTTTAGTTTTGACAGTGGTCTACAGCTCTGGCTTGGACAGGATGGAGAGCTGGGTGCCAAGAGGCAGAGGCTGGCTCTCAAGCCCCAGTTAGGCCACCAACTTTCCATGTATGTCTGGGGAAGTCTCATCACCCCGAAGAGCTTCTGTTTCTTTCTCTGGACTGGAGAATTGTCCGGGATGGCTCTGAAAGGCTGTGATTTCATGTTAAAGAAAACTCTCCATTGACATCCATTAAAATATCTTAAATCCCTTTATGACATTTAAATTCAGGCACTTCTCAATCCTCCAAGGAAAAAGCCTCCATAATTTCAGCCCCCTTCGGGAGAGGGGCATTTGGGCAGAAAGAGTGGGAGAATGGAGGTTATGTTGTGGTTTGGCATGGGGGGCTGGGACACACCGCAGTGAGCTGAACCAGGCCGGAACTCAGAACTCCTGAGTCTGGCCAGGTCTCAGAGGTTAGTGAGGAGCCCTCTTCAGGAGCCCCTCCCCTGGCCCCATGTCCTAAGGTAGAGAGTGGGGTCAGGGGGCAGAGCCCAAGTATCCAGGTCATAAGCAGATTTTCTCATGCTCCCTCACCAGAAAACTCTGGGCCTTGTGCCTGGGGGTCCCAGAGTGATGTCCGGCCCTCGGCCTCCTCCTCCCCACCCCCTCTGGCCTGCGGCTGTCTGCCACCCATCCCAAATTCAGCTCCATGGAGGCAGCTCCAAAAAGGCCCCTGTTGTGGGAAGGGAGACCTCATTGAAGGGGCCTTCTCCCCTCAGCCAAGCCTGCATCTCCCAGCTGCATGTATAAGTAATGAGGCTCCGCAGTCCCAACAGGAACCAATATAATGGCGGGTGCATGGGGTCAGCCTGTGAGACAGATAGCGGGACGCGGGAGTGACAGGCAGTGCAATTATGCTGAGCCTCCTGCAAAGGCGCAAAGAGAGGAGCCCGCCTGGCCAGCAAGCTCTCCAGCCCCCTCCCACAGGCCTTGACTCTTCCAGATACCCTGGCTCCCAGCCCCAACTTCCAGGCAAGATGAGGGAAGGCAGGGAAGCAGAAGGAGCAATGGGAAGAGGGGAGTGGAGGAGGGACTGGGGCTGGTGGGCAGCAGCTGGTTTCCTAGGTTCTGGGGAATACACCCCCCCACCCACATCTGCAGATGGGGGCATCCGGGAGGAAGCCACCTTTTCCCCAGGATAACGAGGAAGGCTTTGTTCTTTGTTGGAAGGCCCGTTCTCCCTAGGAAAAAAGTCTTTTCTTACATTCCCACCCCAGGAGAACTACAACTTAGGGTATAGAAAGGTCTTAGAGTCCTCTCCTTCCACAGATGGGGAGACTAAGGACACCCTGAGGGCAAATGGCTTGCCTGGGGGTCCCAGAGTGATGCCCGGCCCTGGGCCTCCTCCTCCCCATCCCCTCTGGCCTGCCGCTATCTGCTACCCATCTCAAATTCAGCTCCATGGAGGCAGCTCCAAAGAGAAGAGAAGACACCCAGAGGGCAAATGGCTTGTCCAAGGTCATAGTCCTGTCTGAGGCAGAGCCAGATGAGAGCCCTGGGGGTTCTTTTCAGGACCCCACTGGTGGAGGTCAGGGGGCAAGGGGAAGACCAGCTGATTGCTCACCCCTGTGCTGGGTGGTCCCCACAGACCCTCTGAAGTGGTAGCAGAGGGTAGGGCTCAGGGAGTTCTCACAGCCAGGTGTGGGGGTTACAACTCCAGCAGCCACAATATTCTGGGAGAGCTCAGGTCAACCGGGGTTGTAGGGGGCCCCGCCCTCCATTCTGTGTTCAGAGAGAGGTCTTTCAGAGCTTTAGCTCCGTGTGTTTGAGGACAGCAGTGACTGAGAGATATCTCTCAGGTGACAGATCAGAGGTGCTTAGTAATTGTTCATTGAAGCAGCCCCTGGACAGGGCCAACCTCGCGGAGACGCAGCCTGTGCTGCGGCAAAGGCCCCATGCTCAGAAGGGATCTGTGCTCGGTGTAACACTCTGCTCTTCCTGCCTTGAAATCCTTAACAATTTTGGAACAAAGGACTTCACGTTTTCATTTCACAGCGGGCCCCGTAAATGGTGTAGCTGGTCCTGCCCCAGAACGAGAGATATGGTTTGTTCTTGGAGGGGCTCTCCTAGTCCCACCCTGCCCCAACCTCACCCCAAGATGCCCCAAGAGGACGGGAGCACAGAGCTGGGAGATGCTGGACTTTAATGGGCTTCCTGGGGGTCCCCATCCTGCAATGGCTGACTACATGTGTAGGCGTGGGGGAACTTGGCTGCTCCTTCCTGTCAAACTGGATCTCAGCCACAGGCCTGCCCTTTGCCTCTCTGTCCGTCTGGGTGCTTATCACCGACCAAGGCCAGGGGTGTGTCTGTAGGGGGTGCCAGGCCACAGGGCTCCCAGTCTCAGCTGGAGTGCCCCACCACTGGAGAGACATGGCCCCTCTGCCTACTCTCACCCCCTCCCCTGCTAGGGGCAGGAGGGGCTGGTGCAGGGGTGGGGTGGAAGGCTTAATTAGCAGCCCCAGCCAGGCAGCAGGCGGTGGGCACAGAGCAGGCTGACTTTTCCTGCTATAGATCCGCTCTCCGGGAGAGGTCCTAGCTGGCTGGCTTAGGCTTTGGATGGGCTATTTTAGGAATATTCTTAACTCTTCCTGCACCGCTGCCATGACTGGACCTCTCTTCCAGTGCACACGCCAGCTTCAGACTGTCCTCCTGATCCCTCCTCCCAGCCCCTGCTCTTCCTTTCTGGCAGCTGAGAAGGTCACAGTTTTCTCGGGAGTAGGGCCAGTTGCCTGTCACGGAGGAAAGTTCCCATCTCAGGTCTTCTGAGCCCCTTTTTTGCCTTGTCCTGTGCCCTCCCCCGCCCCGACATCAGAGCTCTGGACTGAGGAGATTAGCAGATGTGAGTGTTGCCCCAGCCCCTTCCTTCCATCTTACGAAGTCAAGGAGTTAGTCCTTACCCCTCCGAGTGGAAGCAGCTAGCCCAGGCCCCCAGAAGGAAATGAAGCCACAGCCCTGCCCCCCACCCTCTGCCATAGCAGCGGCCCCCATCTGCCTGACTCTGATGCCCCAGTCAGGGTGTCCACCCAAGTAGCCAGAGCCCCACAATGTCATGGGGTTCCCTCTCTCTAAAATAGGGGAGTGGGAACCCCATCTTCTCAGACAAATCTAGGCCAGGATAGAGGCATCACATGTGCAAGGCCAAGGAGTGTCCCACTGGGGGTCGGGAGGGTCCAACATTAATAAATCTGAAATTCTAGGCAGGATAGGGGAAAAGATCTCCATTTGCTGGGTGTCCAGGGTTTCTGTGCGCAAGCTGGGCCTGCCTGAGCTAGGAGGTCCAGGACACCAGGACCCCGGTGCCGTCCCTCAGGCACATGCCTTTTGGAACTGGGAGTTGGAAGCTGCCACCAAGTGCTACTGGAAAACTTCACCGATGACCCCGCAAAAATGCCCAGCTGCTGGAGGTGTGCCTGACACTGAGGTGGGCACTCGGTACAGAGGATCGATAATCAATAATTAATCTCTGTCTGAGAGGGATCACCAGGTGGCCTGGGCCACAGTGTTGATGGACCAGGACAAGTGAGCCCTTCCCCCAGGTCCCACCTAACTCCCCCTCCTCCAGGTTTCCCCAACCAGCCCAGCTCCAGCAGCAACAGGGCTGGCTGGGGGAGGAGAGTGAAGCCAGATGGAAATGCTTCAGTTCCCTCGGGGGTTACAGAGGGGGCTCTTGCAACAGAGGTCACTGGGCTGCAAGTCCTCCGGTCTCCAGCTTAGGAAGACTCAGAAGGACTTAGCAAGGTGTCCTGGGGAAGACTTGGCATTCAGAGAGACAGTACCCTCTGGGGACTCAGGGAGAATTCTCAGTGTCTTTTAAAAAGTAAGAAGACCCCTCCCTTTACCCCTAATTGAGAGACATGCTCGGAGGCAAGAGGTTGGCTCCGAAGGGTGCCCGTCCCCATCGGGCACGGACGGTGCGGTTTCCCGAGGCAGAGGCAGGGGTGAGGGGCTTTCTGGCTCCACGGTTTCCACGAGGACACGCTGGGGAACACAGGCCAACCTTTGGCCACACTAGGCGCTGAACCCAGGCATCCTGACCCCTGCTTCTCCGGTGCAGCCCCACCTTTCATTCCCCACCCCCACTCCCCCCCTCCCACCCCGCCCCATCTTCCCTCCCCATCAGCTTCCCAGCTTGGAGCCCCAGCTGGCGGAGGATGTCTTGCTCCTTAGCAGCTGGGATTTGTAAATATTTATAGGAACACAGAACAGATCAGTAGCTGACAGGCCCAAGGAGCGGACAGCGCTCTGCCCAGAGCTCAGCAGCCTCATTCTCCCTTCCCCACAACCTGACCTGATTTGGGGAGCCCAGGATGACAGAGACGGGGGCAATCACGCAGGGTGTGGGGCTGGCAGGCTCCACATTCAGAAACACAAGCTCAAAGGATGCGTGTGTCCCTCTGCTCCCCCTCCACCCTCAGTCACGCGCATCCTTCCACCCTCCACCACCTCACACCCCAATGCCACACTGACCCTGCCCGCACACACATTCTTTCAGCACTCGTGTATTCTCACTGTCACACTCACGCATGTCTACACGTGTTTTCTAACTTCCACATCCACATCGATGCTCACTCTCATGCTCACACCCTTTGCACACACACTGGTTCACTCACAAACCCACTGGAGTCCCAGGTGCCTGCCACTCCCTGCAGGTCCTAATCACAGGTCTGGGAGGGAGCCTCCTGTGTCCTGTCTGAGGCTGTGTGTGTGTGGGGAGCAGGAGGGAGTCCACACTGAGGTCAGGAGCAAGGAAGGGGGGAGGAAAGAGTGGGCGGAGGGTGGACCAAGAGCCCTTCAGAGCTTATAGCAGCCCAGGACAGAAGCGAGGCAGAGACAAAGGAAAGGCAAGAAAATGGAGACTGACAAGAGTCAAGGCAGATGGAGCAGGAGCTGGGGACAGAGGGACCCCCCCGACACTGAAAAGCTGTCACATTGCTGCTCCAGTGGCCTGGGAGACCAGCAGCAACCCCGCAGATGGAGCCTCTCCCCTCTGGATCTTGTCACTGTGGCTTTGCTTTGCCGCTTGGGCAGCCGGGAGTGGTGACGAGCAGGGAAGACGGTGCCCAAGGCAGCTGGCTGTTGTGCTCTGGCTCCGCTGACGACTCACCCATCAGTGCCCATCTCGTCACCCACAGGGGTCCAGATGAGACCAGTGACTAGCCTGGCAGCCCTTAGCTCACAGAACCACAGCAGGGGCAGAGAGGCAGCTGAACTGTGCTATGCTAACCGAGCAGTGCTCACCAGACCTGGCCCAGACCCCCGGCCTCTGGAGCTGGCCTTGGGAACCATGGGCTCCCTCCTTGCTCCCAGACACCCGGGACCCACCAGACATGGCCCAGAACCAGCACAGGCGGCAGGGCTCGAGGAGGGGGTTGGGGAAGAAAGCCGCTGTGAGAAACCAAACACCTTTTGGCATAAACTTTTTATTTCATCTCCTTTACTATGCACAAGAACAAGGTCCCCACACCCTGTCTCCCCGGATGCTGAGTTAAGGAGTCGTTCTCCTCACCTGAGCTCTGGCTCAGGGTGTTCGTCCTGGCGTGCCAATCAATTCGTGTTCTGCAATTTGGGAACAACCATTTCTATGAAATCGGAAAGGCAAACAAATAACAGTGATCACAGGCAGGGGGAATTGCACCGACTGCTGTTTTCCTGTTCCCTTGTTTGTTTTAAGTCAGTGTAGCTTTCCACCCATGTCCTGACTGATTCATGCTCTCACAGGTCCATTCATGAATTTACTCAACAGCCCTCACTCAGCCAGGTGCCGGCCCCGTGCCGTGTCCTGGGGGTCGGTGCAAAAGCCAGACAAGGTTCTCACCTGCACAGTAGTAAGAGTGGATGGAACCTGGCTGGTGTGGCTCAGTGGATTAAGCAGAGGCTGCGAACTAAAGGGTCGCCAGTTTGATTCCCAGTCAGGGCACATGCCTGGGTTGCAGCCCAGGTCCCCAGTGGGGGTTTTTGTCTCTTTCTCCCTCCCTTTACCTCTGTCTAAAAATAAATAAATAAAATATTTAAAAAAGAAAGAGTGGATGGAAGAAGGCAAAGTGTGGCGCCCCCTGGGGCACAGGGAAGCCCCGTGTGGAGCCCTGCTGGGGATCTGGATGTCCTGCTCCTGCACAGACGCCCTCCCTTGTCCCAGGATCAACACTTCCTTCTCACCCGTCTCCTGCCTCTGCAGGTCTGCCCTCCTGGGCAACCAGGCACTCTGAGAGTGGGGGAAAGCGTGTGAATGTGAAACTGAAGTCTCAGCTTGGATACTCAAGCAAATCATTCATCTTTCCAAGTCATAGTTTCCTTCTCTGTTAAAAAGCAGTAACTGGCCCTGGCCTGTGTGGCTCAGTGGCTTGAATGCCAGCCTGCAAACTGAAAGGTCGCCGGTTCAATTCCCAGTCAGGGCACATGCCTAGGTTGTGGGCCAGGTTCCCAGTTGGGGGTGTATGAGAGGCAACCACATATTGATGTTTCTCTCCCTCTCTTTCTCCCTTCTTTCCCTTGTTTCTAAAAATAAATAAATAAAATCCTTAAATTAAAAAAAATGCAGTAACTAATACCCATCACAGCAGCACCATCAGCATCAAATGGGGTTAAGTGTGTAAAGATGGTGCCTAGCACATAGTAGAGCCGCAACTCATGCCAGCCCCTTCCCTGCCCCTTTGCCTATGGTATACACTGAATCTCTCCTCACTGGCAGGGGGAGAAAGCTTGGGGGTAATTGGGGGTGCAGGAGGACCCGGCATTCCATACACCAGGAATCTGCCTCATGTCCTCCTCCCAAGAAGTCTGGTTTTGCTCTGCGGGGAGCCTCTTATTTGGGAGGAAGAGGGTGGAAAGGTCTGGCTTTGCCTCCTGGACCACCTGGACATTCCAGAGGAACATTCCGTTTCTTCACCATTTCCTTTCCCTGTCCATGGCTCTCAAGTTTAGAAAAGCACTAGTGTGTGTGTGTGTGTGTGTGTGTGTGTGTGGTGGTCGTGAGGTGGTGATGATGGCGATTAGGATGGAGATGATAGTGGTGGTGACAGAGGTGATGGTGCTGGTGGAGGTGGTGGCGGAGGTGATGGTGCTGGTGGAGGTGGTGACGGAGGTGATGAGGTGATGGTGCTGGTGGAGGTGGTGGCGGAGGTAAGGATGCTGGTGGAGGTGGTGACGGAGGTGACGGAGGTGATGGTGCTGGTGGAGGTGGCTGCAATTGCGCAGCTGACGATGGTATTGGTGGTAGTGGAGGTGGGAATGCTGGCAGGAACTCATTTCAGAACCCGACGCTCACATCTTGGGCACCAGAAGAGAACTCCGCTCCAGGTAATCCCCTGGGGGCCTCCCACATGGTGAGCCCCGGGATGCTTGCTTTATTTCCACAGCAACCCACGGGGACTGTTGTCTCCTCTTGCAGATAAGGACACTGAGTGCAGAGTCGACAAGGGACCTGGCTCAAGCTCGTGAGGCATGGGAGGCACTTAAACCCTGGGTCCTTTGATTCCTGGCCCCATGTTTCTTCTCTGTGTCGTGAAGCATGTCACAGCAGGGGACACGGCGGCCCTGTGGAGGTCTGTGGATCTGCTCGAGTCATACAGCAGTTTGAAGCAGAGCCTGGGCATTTTCTCTGCACTTCTAGGGCTCGGCAGCCTTCCCAGCCCCGGGGCTGGGTCTCGCTAGGGAGAACACCAGTGCGTTACCCCTCGCAGCCTTTCCAGAAGCCTGGAGCCCAGGCCTTTCCAGGCCCCTGCGGCAGGCTCTGTGTCTGCTGTCCTGACCCTGTACACTGTCAACTCTAGTCTCCTTCCCCAGCTTCAGAGTGAGAGTGACAGACACCCAGCTGCTGCCTGACCTGTGGCACTGGACATCCCCGCCCCAGATCCCTGGGCCTGCGCACCACCACGCTGCAGCAGCTCTGACTGGCGCCCAGGCGGAGAGGCAGGGGCTGGCACCCTCTACCCTCATCCCGGTCTGCGCGCTGAGATGGTGAGAAGGGGTCTCGCCATCTTGGTCTCTTCATCCTTTCCCGGTCCTGATCTTAGTCTCTCACTCGAAATGATGAGCTCCACCTTGACCCCCCACCCCCACCCCCAGGAGTTAGTGAAAAAGGGGAGAGCAGAGAAAGAATTGCGCCCCGGCTGCATGGCACCTACAGACTTCCTCCACCAGGAAGGCCCCCGGACTCATCCCACATGGCGCCACCCTGTCTGACCCTGCCCACCATCCCTTCATCTCCAGCCACGTGCCTGCCTCTGGGTCCCAGTCGTGGTGACGATGACGGCGGTGGAGGCGGTGGAGGCGGTGGAGGCAGTAATGGTACTCGGTGGTAGAACTGGTGGTGGTGGTAGTGACGGGGTGGAGGCAGCCAAGATGAAGCAGTAGTGATGTGCCCTGGCCAGGTGGCTCGGTTGGTTGGGACATCATCCCACACACCAAAAGGCTGTGGGTTCAATTCCTGACCAGGGCACACACTTAGGTGGTGGGTTTGATCCCTGGTTGGGGCGCATACGGGAGGCAACCGATTGACATTTCTCTCTCACCCACTTTGTTTCTCTCTCCCCCCTTTGTCTCTCTCTCCCTTCCTCTCCCAGAAGTCAATAACAGAAGGCACCCTTGGGTGATGGTGGCGGTGGTGGAGGTGGTGGTGATGATGGTGGGGACCGTATCTCTTGGATGATCAGAGTAAGGTAGGGACCCCGGAGGGAGGACGGCTGACTGGTCACTCCCTTCCGCTACATCTTCTCTTGTTGCGTTAGTTACAGCTGCTATGTATTGAGTGCCACCCATAAATCAGGTGTGTGCTCAGTACTTTATATGTAATAGCTCCTGTAACCCTCCCCACAATCCTATGAGGCAGGTAGTAATGTTTTAGAGATGAGACAGCTGAGGCACAGAGAGGTTAAGTCACTTGCCCAAGGTCACACAGCTAGCAAATAGCAGAGGCGAGACTCAGCCACATCCCCACACCACAGCCTAGACGCCTGCCCTCTACGTCTGCCACCTGCGCAGAGCTCTACGCAGGAAGGAGAGCTGTCCTGTAAGTGTGTGTGTGTATGTGTGTGTGTGTGTGCGTGCACGTGCGCGCACGTGTGAGTGGTGGGGGTGTCTTTAGGGGACCCCACTATCATGGGGTTTCCATGGCCAGGCCCGGCCATTCTGACTGTTCGTGCCTCCACCTCTCTCAGGAGCTCTGACGAGGAAGGTGAGGACTGTGGGTGTGGGGAATGGGCTCGATTCCACCAGGTGAAGGTCACAGAATTTGGGGATGAGGGGGTGCTCTGCCTGACCCTGCGGGGCCCTCACCCCAGTGCCTGGCCAGGGCTCCTGCCCTTGGGAGTTCCATTCTGCCAGCCGCCCCCCTCCCAGGATCTCATTATACCCCTAAGAGAAACTGACAGCCTCAATATCTTACTTTGCAAATATAGTTTATTCCTTCAATAAAGCCGCCTGCACAGGGGAATGTTTAAGTCTGCTCTCCCCCGAGATCCACATTTGAATTTCTAAAGTCTTTAGTCGGCTCCTCCAATGGGGCAGCTGGGTAATGAAAACGCAGCGGCTCATAGCAGGGGATTCATTTCCTGTCCGGTCTGATCTCGGCGGCCAGCGCCAGCGGGCCAGCCGCTGGGAAGAAGAACCTCCGGCTACCTGGCTGACTCGGAGCGGAGGGGCAGGGAAGCCTTGACTTGGGCCTGAGCACTCAGGGACCCACAGGTTCTCTATGCCCAGGGGCCCCTAGACACCCTCCCTCAGGCCAGGTGCTCCCCCAGAGGCCCAGCCCACCAATCGCTGGGGCGAGGCCTCCTCCCAGGTTGGACCCCCTCACTCCAGGGCAGCCCCTATCACAGGACCCCATGAGAGCCTCTAATTAAAGGACTGGCACGCCCCTCAGGGACTCATTAGGCCCGCTGTGCAGAGAACATTTAATCATTGCTCAGAGCATCGATTGGAAAATCAATTTCTTTGTCTCTCCGAACGGCGCACGCGGTGCTGGAGAAGTGGGGGCAGTGCTGACCTCCTTCTGCTGCCATGTAAAGTGCTGCACATTTAATCAGGGAACAGAAATCAATTAGCCACTTACGAGGTTGGCTTTAGTTACCGAGTCGACAGGGCCCGCACCCCAGCTCAGCCACTGACAAGTGAATCTCCTCGCTCTCCGCGTGGCAGGCCGCTCCCAGTCATCCCACCAGCTCTCCGGGGGCCCCCTCCCCATGCTGGGCACCCGTCACCCAGACAGGACCCTAAGAACCTCAGTGAAGTCCTGGGAAGGCCCCCCAAACCCTAAGCTCACAGTCACAGCCTGCCTGGATGACCCCCTTCCCCAGACTCTGAGAAGCCACGTGGAGACTCAGCAGAGGCCCATTCAAACCTCAGCTGTGCTTCCTGCTGATTTCCGTGACGTCTGGGAGGCTTCTTAATCACCAAACGAGAATAACGATAGTACCCACCCTACCAGAGTGGGGTGGACACTCAGTGGCATCATCTAAAGTGCCTACGAAAGAGTTGAAGCTCAAGGCAGAGAACTCGGCGCTCACGCCAGTGGGGAGGTCCTTCCCCCCGACCCCGTGGTCAGCCAGGTCAGACAAGGGACACTGTGGGTGTGAGCTGGGGGCTCCGGTGTCTTGCTCCCCTCCCCCTCACGACAGGGAAGGCAGGCCCAGCAGCCCTGTCACCTGTCCCATTTCCCCCTGGCCTCCTGGGGGCTTGACTCCGAGTCACCTCTGCACCCATCCCCCGCTTCCTATCTGTGCACCTGTGCCCAGCCACACCTGGCTGCTCCTTCCCCTGCCAGGACGCGCCCCCCTCACCCCCAGGCCCACCCCACACAGCTCCAGGGGTACAGGCTTCCCAGTGACGTGCCACGCACCCAGAGTGACACACACCCAATTACACAGAGTTGTACGCAGTCTGCACGCCCCATCACACACCGCCTCGCAGACTTTCCCCCTCGGTTACAGTCACGGGGCTCCCGGCCCTCCCGGCGCTCTCGCGGCCCCTTCTTCACACGCGCAGCCGCCCCCGCTGCTGCTCACAGGCGCCAGCACCCGAGCCCCGTGTCCCAGGCGGGGGCTCATCCAGGCTCGCCCGTGGCCCCCGCCGCCGCCGAGCTGCACACCGGTGGCACATGCACTCACACGCGCACACATGCGCACGCACGCCCGCTCTGTAATAATATTAGACATGCCATTTCTTCTGCGTGACAGTTCCAGTGGAGATGCTCAGAGCTGTCACTTGGATGAAAAATAATGCATAATCCTCGTCTTCCTTCCTTCCCTTCCCTTTCTTTCTTCCCTGTTTAATGAGCTCCTAAAAATATTCCTTGCTGTCTCGCCGAGGCTGTGGGCTAAGTGTGAGTCAAGCCTTCCTACCCCCTCCCACCCCCGTTCCTTCCCTCAGCCCCTGAGTGGGCCGCCGGAGGAAGGGTCACAGCCGGTCTCAGGCTCGGCTGTGCCAGGCGGGGCAGAAGGGCTCTCCCCCAGGCCTTCGAAGATCTCTGACTCCTGTCCCTCTACCCTGGCTGGCCCACCTGAGCTGGGGATGAGGGAGGCGGGTGAGGCCCTGGTGGGAGCAGGAAGAAGGGTGGAGGCCCTTCTCGGGTTCCTGTCCACCCGTGGCAACCCCCTCAACTCCCGATCAGCCCCACAGGAGCCGCCCCGTGCATCGTTCTCCCACCTCAGGAGGGAGTCAGCCAGGGTCCCTTCGCCTCCTTGCACGCCTGTGCTTCGTGCTGCCTCCCGGACTCAGAGAAGGAGGGCCTTCCTGACCCGCCAGCTTTTACTAGATGGCCCTGCCGGGGAAACTGCAATGGTCACAAATGGCTTCCTCCAGTTCATCCTGCAAGGTCACCTCCTCCCTGAAGCCCCCCTGACTCACACAGAAGTAGCTGTTTGTGCACCGTACATATGGACACACTTTAATAATATTAAATTTACTGAGGAGAGGCAATCACACACACGTCATACCTGGTGGAACTTTTGTCTCTCTGTGGGACTCTCCACCCTGTGTTTTGTTGCCTTATTTACATGTGTCACTCCCACTGTATCTGAGCTCCTTAGGCTGGGAAACCAGCTTGCCTCCTTGGACAGACGGACGGATGGATGGATGCATGGGTGGATGGATGGATGGGTGGGTGGGTGGATGCATGGAAGCTGATACAGAGGGAAGAGCTCAGGGTCATGAGCCAGAGGCCTAAATGTTCACCAGTTCCTGTGACATTCACTGTGACTTTGGGCAGCCAAGAGCCCCTCTCTGGGCCTCGTTTCCCCATCTGCAAAGCGGGAGGGCTGGGCCAGGCGGTGTCTGAGGTCTGTGGTGGCTCCCTCCGGCAATCCTCTTTCTGCCTTTCTCCGCCTTGTCGGAGGGAACGAACTCATCTGCAGCCTCTAGCGTCCCGTCCTGCTGGGCGTGAGGGGCTGGGGTACGGAGATGAGTTCGGCACAGCAATCGGGGGCATTATCTTCCGACCTCTCCTCTGCCTCCCACCCATCCCATATCTATTTCTTTGCTCCATTCTCCTTAATTCCTCTTCCCTGCCTTCCTTTTGTTCTCTGTCTCTTCTCTCGCTTTTTCTGTCTGGCATCCTACCCGTCAGTAGCTCAGAGCAAGTGCCCTCCCCACCTCCCTTCCTCAGCCTTCCCTCCCCCCATCCCACCAGCTTCGGGAGCCCCCCTCTCCATGGGCCTCCCCATCTCCTCCCAGCAGCTCCAGTCCCGAAAGGTTAAGCTAATAGCAACTCCTTCCCCATCAGCTGCTCTTGTTTGCTCTACATAATTGCAGGAAAGTGGGCTGGGAGGTGGGCTCAGTGAATGATAGCGGGTGTGTAGGGAGGGGGCTGGGGACGGCGGTACAGAAGCGGGGTGGTGGGCTGTGTCAGGGCTGACCATATGGGAATCGGGCAGAAGGCCCGGCTGTGGCGGAGTTGCCCAGAGAAGGGGGAGTGGGGGCCAGAGAAGAGCTCTCAGAGGCATTCCTACTCCTGGGAAGGAAGGAGCAATAATGGCCTGCAGTGACATTTGTCAAGCGTGTAGCCTGTGCCAGGTCCTGTCCCAAGCACTTTACTGGCTTTATTTCATGATCTTCACACTAGGCCCAAGATGCAGGTTTAGGGCTTATGCCCATTTTACAGAAAACTGAGGCTTCAGGAGGTGAAATCACTTCCTGAGGTCACATGTTGTTCAATGGCGGGGCTTCGAACAGAGTCTGCTCTTATTCACTCCTTGTGCTCAGAGATCAGCGTTTGCAAGGACCCAGGGGGCTATGAGGTCTAACCACCTCATTGCCCAGAGGAACAGAGGGAAAGGGGCTTGTCCGAAGTCCCAGAGCAAGTTATTGCCACAGCTGGGCCGAGGATTCAGGTCTGATGCAGAGAGGGGGCTTTGCTCCCCTTCTTAGCCTCATCCCCTCAGAGACTTTCCGTGTCTGGGGTGCTTGGGTGGGGGGCGACGAGGTAGACACGGCAGGCTGTCAGGGTGAAGGGCACAGAGCTGAGTGGGCAGGTGTTCTCGGTGGAGGGGGAACACCTCTTCTCTCTGCCGGGAGTGGCAGCTCTGGGCTCCTGCCTGTGTGAGTATCTTCAATAATTCATCGGGGACAGAGCGGAGCCCGGAGCGGCGAGGGGAGGTAGGGTGGGGAATGTCACAGCCGGTGGCAGTGAATTTAGGCCAGCACCAGCAAGTCGGACGCAGCAAGTCAGCATGCCTGCGTCCTCAGACCGAGCCCTCTCAGCTGCAGGCTTGGGGCCACGCTGGCCTCCACGTTCCTGCCTCCTGCCTCCAGTCTGGGGCACTGGGTGTCTGCTCCAATCAGGACACCCTGCCTCTTGTTTTCCTCCCAAGGGGTGGATACTCTTGGGGAAGGCACTCTTTCCCCCTGTAGACCTGGGGGCTCCACAAGGCAGAGGCTGTGTCTGTCCCCCCAGACCGGGGCACCCAGGGCAGAGACTGAGCCTCTCCCATCAGATCACCCCTCTTCCAGCCTCTGCCCTGTGATCACAGGGTCTCAGAAGCTCTAACTTGGGCTCCATCCTGAGCCATCCCTGGCCCCACCTCACAGCAGTCCATAATACCGTCCCTTTCTGGCTTCTGCCTGGGCACCCACCAGACTCCCCTTGCAGTGACCTGCTGGGATGGACGCAGCTCTGTCCCCGTTTCCGCTCTTCCCTCTGCCTGGCCCCTTAATGACGGTGGGCACAGCAGCCACTCCCTGCCCCTTCCCTGCATGCTGAGCATCCATGTGCCCCTGGTTGCTCATGGCCATTTCCCACCGTTCACGCCACTGTCAGGGTCCCTGATGACAATCCAGGAGCAGGGTGGGGAGAGGGGGTGACTGAGAGGCCATCTTTCTTGAGAGGGGGGTCTTCCAAACTCTGCTTGGACACCCCCAGTCCAGGGAACTCGGTGTCCCTGGAAGTAGGGAAGCTCTCGTGGAAAATGACACACTTTCTGGAGAAACTGTCCTCACTGGAAGCCAAAACTCATCTTCTGTGACTGCCCCGTGCCAACCTGATACTTTCTGCACACTAGCCGGCAAGTCTTCAGCTGTCCCAGAGTGAGGAGGCTCCAGTCCAGAGCTGCAGCCCCCAGCCGACCACGGGCCCCGGACACCCACACCTGCGGCTCATTGCTCGCCTTGGCGCTCTCCCCCACCTCTCATCTGCACTGGAGGGGGCTGCCGGGCTGGGCGAGGTGAGCAGATGGTCTCGTTTGTATTCTGAGTAGCCAAGTGGGCCCGTGGCTTTCTCCGCGAGAACCCCGCCCTCTCCCCCAATTCCATCTTTCACAACTTCCCCAAGCAGTGTCAATAATGGGGATCAATCGATCAATGTGCATGCCCACCTTGGGGCCCTCAGCCCCTGTGGCGTTTTGCTGCACCCCAAGTATTTCTGCTCCCTGCCCACCCCCGCCCCATGCCCCATGCCCCATGCCCCATGCATCACTGCTAGGGACCTGGCCCTGCCTCCCCATCAGCCACCGTATCCCAAAAGGCCACGCCCTAGGGCAGCTTTGCTTTGGCTGAATGTAGCCTGGGGGCAGAGGAAGCCCTGGGCAGGACACCGAGGACTGTATCTGAGCTCAGAATTGCTTGAGTTTTTTAAAAAATATTTTATTTATTTATTTTTAGAGAGAGGGGAGGGGAGGGAGAAAGAGAGGAAGAGAAACATCAAGGTGTGGTTGCCTCAAGTGCGCCTCCTACTGGGGAACCTGGCCCGCAACTCAGGCATGTTCCCTGACTCAGAATTGAACTGGTGACCCTTTGGTTCATGGGCCAGCACTCAATCCACTGAGCCACACCAGCCAGAGCTGCTTGAGTCTTATGAGGTGCCATGCAGAGTGGGAGAAAGGGTACCACGCTTTCAGGGTGTGGGAACTGATCACTTTAACCCAACTGACTACTGACTACTCAACCTCTTCCTCTTAGCACTGACTAGCCAAGTGACCATCCACAGCAGTACTGACCGCCTACCGCCCCAGCTCCAACCTCCCAGCACTGATGGCCTGTGCCCAGCCATCAAATGTCAACGGCCTATCACTGACCAGCACCCCTGATAGCAGCACAATGGCAATACGCTAATACACCCTCTCATACTGCTCACCCGTCACCAGCATCCTATGCCAACATACAGAAACCACCCTCGGTACAGATCTTCCCAAGCTGGCCACCCTGAATTAATCAGCCCAAACCATCCTCCGCTGGCCATCTGAGATTCCACCCAACCAGGAGCCCCCTCCCCAGTCACAGTCACCTGTCACTCTCTACCGGGCCCTGTGCAACCCCTCAGCTGTCTGCTGGCCACAGCTGGACTGCCCTGACCCTGACCGGGCACTAACCTGAACTTCCACCAGCTCCTGAGACCTGTCTGCTCAGCCAGCGGAGGAGCCGTTGGCTCTCCAGTCTCCCTCCTCTCCACCTGACCAGGCTGGAGGACTCATGCAGCCGGTACTGACCAGCTGAGTGGAGTTTGGCTGGGGAGGGCCTTGCTCACCGTCCCAGGGCTGTTCTCGGAGAAGCCTGGCTGCTGCTTGCTGGCTGCGTCCATCAGCCCCCTCCCCCCACCCAGACCAGGGCGTTAGTTACTAGCAGTGACTATTGTGAAGGGTCTGGGCTCCGGGCTGGGTTGGTCTCACAGGGACGCCTCAAGACTGCTGCCTTTGATGTGGCAGTGGGTGGAAGGCGGTGCCTCTCTCTGCCCAGTCCCCTCCAGGAGCCAGGGTTCAAGGTGAAGTCGTCAAGGAGAGGCTCCGAGACGGGGCAGAGGATAGGGTGGACTGGGTCTACGGGCCCAGAGACTGGAGAACACTCTGTCCCTGGACGCTCTGGCCCAGCCCTGGCCTAAGGGACGGGAGGCACTGGGCCCACCCGCATTCTCTGTGGGGCCTGCCTGGGGACCTGCACGGGCTGGCTGGGATCTCTTGCCTGCTGCCAACCTCGGAGGTGGGGGCCTGGCGACCCCACACTCCAGGTGAGAAACTGGCTCCTGGATCTGACCCTGACATGTGTGTCCATGATCAAGTTTCCCCATAACTCCAACGAGGGGTGCTGCTGCTCCAGCTGCACTGAGCGGGGAATCTCTGGGCCCCTCCCCTCCTTGCAGGGGCCCTGCCACAGCCCCTGTAACTTGTCCTGAGCTTGTTGGCCAAGACTTCCGGATTCTAGACCCTTTTTCTGCTCTCTAGCCCCACCTTGGGGATCCAAGGAGAGTTACCATCTGCCCAGGTGGTGGTCGGGTGGACCCTCACACCAGGGCATGAAGGAAAGATGGGCTCAGGGGCTGGAACTGTCCAGGTCCCTCTGGCTCGGACAGAGGACAGACTGGGGGAAGCACAGGGCTCTGGGAGCTGGAGGAATTGGAGGTGAAGGGGGTGGAAGGCAGCCCAGAAGCTGAGATACTTTTCATCCCTTCTACCTGCCACCCCCAGAGGACAGGGTGAAACTCTCAGAGTGATGGTGTAAGGACTGCCTGTCATCACTAGAACTTCCTGAGCTGGTGGGAAGGAGACAAGATTTGCTGAGGTTCCTTCTGGTGACAGGTGTCTCGGAGACCGTGAGTCTAAGGCTGACCCGGCGACAGTCTGGCCATGAAGTCTGCGGCAGTGGTGAGGATGACGGGGATGGTTAAGACAGGGCTTCTGGTGGCCTGGCCCTTGCTGTCCAGTGGAGGAGGTGGGACTGTCACCCAAGAAACCACAGGACACCTGGAGCATTCACTGAGCCTTCCCTTGTAGGCATTCACACTCATTCACACACACACACACTTACGGAGATGGTACGAGTGTGCGGCTGCTGTATAGGACACACCACAGGAGGTCAAGCCCAGAAGGCTGTCGACAGCTAGGAAGGAGTTAGTCTGGATCTCAGCATCGCACAGGGTGTGGGTTCATGGAGAGGAGGCGGAGAAGGCATTTCACGTAGAGGGAACCACCTGTGAGAAATGTGGAGGGGAGAACGTGGGGGCCTGGGAGACAGGCGCCAGCTCCAAGGAGCCGAGAGTGCAGGTGGGATGGGGAGGAGGCTGAAGAGGGGGTGGTCAGCGACCTCTGTTTCAGGGCATGAAGGGTGTGCTCTGATCTCCAGATCTGAGCGTAAGGTGTGATTGGCTGTGCGTGCTTAAGCGCCTGATGGGGCAGGGTGTTTTAGATCTGGGTCACCTTGGAAAAGCTGGTGTTTTGAGTAGCTGAGCCTTTTCCTCTTGTGTTTTTCCCAGTTGCAGGCCAATCAGTTAGATTCTGGGGTCATCTTCCGGGAACCTGCCTCCGCAGGGGCAGATGGATTGAGGATACCACTTCCCTGGGACCTTGGTCTAGCCCCTGGCACCCCTGAAGCACAGCAGCCCTGGTTTCCCGCCTCCTGATTTTGCCCTTCTGCCCTAGGCTCTAGTTAAAACCCAACCCCATTCCTGCTGGTCCCGGGGCTGCCCCCAGCAGGACAGAAATCAATGTGCAATTTGCTGCTATTTGTAGATCTCCTTTCCCTGCCGGTCCCCAACACCAGAGGGTCCTGACCAAGGGCCCTGCCTCTGCCCTCAGTCAGAGGACTTGGCACTCTGCCCAGCCCCGGGGAGCCTGATGCTGCGTCCCTGGCAGTGGGGCGGGGGCGGGGGGGGGGGGGCAGAGGGAAGACACGTGTCACAGCCCGGAGGGCTCTGCAGAGGCCAGAGCTGATCCTCTACCTGGATAAGATCTTCTTTAAAAAAACAAAAACAAAAACAAAAAAACAGATTTTATTTATTTATTTTTGGAGAGGGAGAGAAACATCAAAGTGTGGTTGCCTCTCATGTGCCCCCTACTGGGGAGGCCAGCACTCAACCCACTGAGCCACCCCAGCCCAGGCAGGAATGTGTATTTTTAAGAAAGCCCTCCAAGGAATTCAAAGAGCATTGGTTCAAGTATTACTGGGAATTCACAGCATTCGCTGCTGTCAGCCTCCCTTCCACTTGTGTGGCCTTATTTACCTTTTCTTTGCCTCAGTAGCCTCGTCTGTGAAATGAAGGCAATAATAGCTTTGGCCTCCTACGGGAGGATTAACAGAGCATGGGGTTTAAGTCAAAGCCTAGCATTGGATAGGCGCTCAGTAAGTGGCTGCTGATCACAGTAGCTGGGTAGGTGAGCCTCAGAGCACTGGCCTTCCCTGGGGGACCCTGGGTGGCTGAGCCTGGCCCCTGCCCTGGGGCAGAGTGTCCCTGCCCCCTCCCACTGCACTCTGGGGACCCATGACCTATCTCCTGGCTGGGGGGTGAGAGAGGCTTCTCAGGAGCATATGCGAGGGTGGGCTCGACCCCCACGGGTGGAGGAAAACCAAACTTTGACTCCCTAGAGGTTCGACCTGCCAGCCAGGATGCTGCTGGAGGAAGCTGTCAGATGCTTTCCATTGGAGGGGTCTGGGAGGGGCCCCAGCGAGAGCTTAGGCACCCCCAGGTGGTGAGTTCCTCCTGTTACAGGGAAAGACACAGAGAGCCTGAGGTATGGGGGGGGAGGGCAATAAGGCAGAGGGAAGCTGGATGCTCCCTCCTGCTGGAGGCAGGTAATCAATTTCAGAACCGCAGCCCCACCCCTTCCTGAAAGGGGCTGCAGGCGCCCGCTGCTCACCTGCCACTCGAGAGACCCAGGGCATAAACAGTTCCGGGAGTGGATTTCAGCTCAGCTTACCTGGGCTTCTTTTTTCTACTGTGTTGAAGTACAATTCACATACAATCATATGCACACATTTTAAGTGTTCAGTGTGATGAGTTTTGACAAGTTTATACACACACACAAGCACCACTAAATCAAGACACAGAAGAGCTTCATCATCCCCAAAAGCTCCCTCGAGCCCCTTCCCAGTCGGTCCCCACCCTTCCCCCAGCCCCAGGCAACCACCGATCTGCCTTCTGTCACTACGGGTTAGCTTTGTGTGCTCTGGAGTGTCACAGAAACGGGACTGTGTGACATGCACTCTGGGCGTCTGGCTGCTCCTCGCCTTTCAGAAAGCGATTCATCCGTGTTGTTGTTTCGTCCGTTTGCAACGTTTTATCGCTGGAGAGGGTCCCAGCGTGTGAACACGTGACTGCCTGGCCGACGGTCGATGGGCATGCGTCATTTCCGGTTTGGGCCGCTGTGGGCGGAGCTGCTCTGAATACGTGTGCACAAGTCTTCACGTGAAAATACGCTTTTTCCCTAATTCTTGGGGAAATGGCTAAGAGTGGAATGATCGGATCCGCTGGCGAGGGTGTGTTTCATCGACCAGCTGTCTCCCGAAGCAGCTGTATTGCTGTGCGTGTCCGCGGCCGCCGTGTGAGAGTCCCCGTTGCTCCCCGGCCTCACCAGCCCTTCGCTCGCTGTCTTCTCGCGAGCGTGTCGTCGGACTCGTGGTTTTACTTTGCGTTTCCCTGATAATGAAGGATGCTGAGCATCTTCTTCATAGGCATATTGGCCATTCTGTAGTTTCTTTTGACCATTTTAAAGATAGATTTTGTCTTATTATTGAGCGGTACGAGGAGTTTGCTGGATACAAGCCCTTCGCCAGATACGTGGATGGCAAGTACGCCCCCCAGGCTTGCCTTGTTATCTCCGTAGCGGTCTAGAACTTGACTGCTTGCTCCGTGAGTGCAATGTGGAGTGAGTTACTGAGTCTTTATGACTCCTAGTTTTCTCATCAGCAAACGGGAGAATAGTAGATCCCACACAGAAGTGGCGTGACATTGAACTCCGTTCACGTCAGTAAAGTGCCTGAACCAAGTGGAGGTCCTCGACTCACGGTGGCCAGGACTGCTGTTATTCTCAGGGAGTTCTCGGCCTCTCCTTCCCCTCTCCTGGATCTGGCCCTGATGGAGTGATCTCTCTGTCATGGTCATCTGGCTCCCGAGGTCCCATGGACAGCCAAGGCAGGGCAGGATGGGGCAGGATGGCTAGTGCCATCGTTCTGTGTGATGCTGGGCCTCTAGCCATCCTGGCTGTTGGCCAGACATAGATTCGGGGACCACAGGGGCTGGGCCCAGGGGTCCCCCACCCTGAAGCTTCAGAGGGAGGAAAAGCATCCCTGGGAACCCATAACTCCCACCTGGGGACCCACAGTTGTTTATGCGCACCCACAGTCCCTTAGTCTCCAAATCTACACAAGTACATGCATGCCATCCCGTCACACTCCTTCTGCCACCTGCACAAACTCAGACACTCACACCAAAAGCGAAACGCAGTGAGCACCTACTCCCAACCCCCACTACCACTGATCAAGAGTGGCAGGCTCGCTGGCCAGACCATGTATAATTCAGAGATTTGGCCCAAAATAGTTCTCTTTGGGCTCAGCCTCCTGGATAAGGGGGGCGGACTAGCGAGAGCAGCAAAAGGAGTGGGGACAGTGACCTCAGCCCTGGGGAAGATCCCAGAGCCTACCTCTTGCTCCAGGGGCCTGAGCAGAGCCTGGGGAGAGTGGGGAGCTTGAAGAGCCCCCTGCAGGACTCCCCACCATGTTGAGGGGCCCCTTTGTCTCCTTTCCCCACTCACATCCCCACGTCCACCAACCTGGAAAGACAGGGTACCCTGAGGGGCAGTTGGGAGAGTCACCAGGCGAGCTGCCCTGCCCTCATCAGGCCGCTGCCACCTCCCAGGGCCTGGAGGCCCCACCTGCATGTCTCTGGCTCCTTGGCACTCTCACAGGCCCCCGGTGAGAGGGACACCGCTCGGTCCTCCGGCGTCTTTGTCCCAGGCCTCCTGTCTCCATCTCACCAATCCATTAGTTAAGTCCACAAATATTTACTGAGCACTCACCCGGGCGAGGCTGGGTCGTAGGACATCGGAGGGCACACAGGCTATGTGGACAGAGGCTCACAGCTTGCTGAGGAAGCAGGACATCCACAGAAAGGACAAGAACCAGTCGAGGGAGGGACAGGCCACAGGGGTCACGGGCAAGGGCTACGGGAAGGCTTCCTGCCAAAGGCTGGCCTTGACCTTGGCCTGCCTGGGTGCAGGGTGTTATTGGGGGAGATAGACAGGCAGGAGGGGGTGGTGTGAGCTGGGTGAGGGGGTGAGGGGCTGGGAGGGACGAGGCAGTCTGGATGTTAATAATACTCGCTGGTGGAAGTGGGGGTCATGTGAGGGTGTCACGGCTCTGGCCTGGTGTGTCCTTTATCCTTCCACAGTCAATGAGACAGAGACTTCGCCATATTCAGTTCCCGGGGGTCCCCACCAAGGTTCTCTCCCATGGTGGTGACCCGTCTGCCTTCAAGTCAGCCTGTGTGGGTTCAAATCAGGACGTCGCTACTTCATCGTCCCATGACCTTGGGTATGTGACTTACCTGTACCCGTCTCCTCACCTGTTCAGTGGGGTTGACAGTAGTCGCTACGTTGAAGAGATCCATGAGAAATGTGCGTCCGGCACTTAGCCTTGCAGTCATTCTGAGGGCCTCCCACGTTCTCCCCCACCGCACACAGAGAGAAGGATTATCTTCAGATAGAAGACCAGAGGGCTTCCTGGCAGAGGAAGGCTTTGAGGGAGGGTTTGATTCGTGGTACCTGACTGCAGTCACCTAGCGGCAAAGGACCACTGCCCGCAGTGGTGTGGGGGCCAAGTCCCATGGCACCCAACACTCCCACAATGCCATGGGGGTCCCAGAGGCCTTGATTCTGCGTTGCTGTGGTTTTGCCCTGAACAGTCCGTGTATAGGTTGTGTTGGCCCGAAGTTCTGGTGGGGCCCTTCCTCCTTTCTGCCTGTCCTCCCATCCATCGCTTCGGGCCTCTCTCTCCATCTCTCCGTCACTCTCTGCCTCCACCTCTCTTAGTCTTGCTAATTTTGTCTTTCCTGAGTCTCATCCGCCCTCTCTCCCTTCTTCCAAGTCTCTCTCAAGTTCCGATTCCATCTTTCCTCTCTCTCCTTTGCTCTCCAGGGGCCTCGCTCAAACACTCTGCACTCTCTTCCTGGGACTGGAGGCACCTGGGGCAGGGGTGGAGGGTCCCTGCCCCTGAGGGGCCCGCCCCTGGCCAGCCATATCAATCACGGCTTCCTTCAGAGGGAGGGAGACATCAATGACTCTGCTACAAGCCTCGCTAGTGCTGCTAATATTAGCCCAGGAAGGCAGCTCACTGATGGATTAGGAGAAATTAAGGATTCAAATTCTGTAATTTGAATCGGAGGGCCTTGCTTGCTGACAGCTCATACTTCCCCAGAAATTAATGAGTGAAGGAGGGATGGGAGGGATGGCAGTGCTGGTTTTCCTCTTTGACAATATCATCTTCCCCGTGATCTGTGCCTTGGAAACCCCCCTCCCCGAGCAGGCACCTGCGTGGAGGGCAGGGGTCCTGTTTGTCAGCAGATCTCATTCCCAGACCCTCATCAGTCCCAGAAATTCCCAGGCTCCAGGCTCCCGTCTCCGGCCTCCTCATGCCCAGCAGAGCCCTGGGCCCCGGCCGGCTTGGCGTTCCCGCTCGGGGAGAGGCGAGGGGAGGCTGGGACGGGCAGGCTGCATGCTGGGCAGGGCAACCCTTGCTTCCCGCCCACCCCAGCTATATGCGGCCAGCACATGTCTGAACCTGTCTTCTCAGGACCCCGGTTTATGAAATGGACATAATAATCACCCCCCACCTTGGGGGTGTTGTGAGGTGCAAGATGCAGAGGATGGTTACTGTCCCTCTCTCCCTCCCTGCCTCTTCTCTGCCCGTCTCCGCTGTGCGGTCCTCCAGGATACCTGGCAAGGGCCTTGCAGCCCAACCACGCCCCGACCTCCACCAGGGCTTTGTCCTAGTGTGACTGAGGGCTCCTGGGTATCCGGGGCCTCGTTTCTTCACCGTCTTTTCTGCCTTGAAGTCCTAGGTTATCCCAGGAAGGGGGTGTCCTGTTTCTCAGACCAGTTGCCAGCTTCCCCAAGGCCACACACTGGCCCTGTGCCTGGCACTCAGTGGGTACTCAATAATTAATAAACAAATTTAATCAACACCTTCTACTCCTTTCGTGCCTACCTCACCGTCCCCCAGTCCATGCCCACCAAGTGCCCTGTAAGTGCTGGCTGCTGACGGGCAGGTGCCCTGGGGTCCCCGTGCCTGTGTTCTGGTGGGCAGTCTCAGGGGGCACCTTCACTCCTGCTGTGGGTAGCCCCCCAAGGCACCTTCTCTGAAATGGCAGCTTTTAAGCAATTTTCTAAAGTGTTGGCACAGGGTTTGTGAGGGTGACGGGGAAAGTCTTTAGAGAAAGCCCCGGGAAGGCCGGAGGTGGGTCTTGCACTGTGTCCTTCCTCCTGCAGACGTCACCTTCGGGACGCACCCTGCCTCTGCCCTCCCGCCCCAGTCCCGGGCTCATCTCTCTACCTGGCACCTGGCTGAGCTCTGGCTCAGGGGTGAGGAGGGACATCCTTAGCTGGCGGGGCAGACAGGTGCGGCAAGGCTGGGAGCCCACAGGTCCCCACAGGAGTGGCCACCGAGGAGGTGGAGCTGGACTTCCTCTAGCCTCATGAGAGCAGGGTACACGGGGAGTCAACGGAAATGGCTCCCTCCAGAGCGGGAAGGGGCCTCAGGACCAACTCGCTCTTTGACAGCTGGGGAAACCAAGGCTCAGAAAGACTCATCGGCCGTTACACACCAACTATTTGTCTAGCAGGGAGAAAGCTGGCAGGGTGATTCCCAGAGCAGAAAACACCAAATCCCTCTAGAAGGCTCTGCAGAATTCTGGAAAATCAGATGCTCTTTCCAAGTCTGCCTCCTCAAGCTAGTGTTTGAGCAAAGGTTTTCTCCCAGGTGGGCTGGGGCTAGAGGCTGAGAAGGGAGAGTGGCAGAAAAACAGCTTTTTAAGTGACTGAGAGCTGCGTTGGGCAGGAAACACGGCTACTGGAATCCTGTCCATCCCCCTCACCGCTCCCCCGCCCCCTCATTCTTCCCCAACCTGCTTTCCTGGGAAGCCACCCAATCAATTTTCCTTTCCCTGCTGAGGCTCACCCAGGTCCAGGCTGACTCCCAGGGAGGGGGTGCCTGGGGGAGTGACTCAGAAGCATCCACTGCCCTTCGAGGCTCAGGGGCTTGCGGGCTCCTGCCTGACGTTCCCGTGCTGCCCCTCCTGCCCAAGGGCCCTCTGATGCCCGAATCGCCTTTTCCCAGATTCAATTAAAATGGTGTTGGGAGCAAGGCTGAAATAATCACATAATCATTTTCTCCAGTAAAGTCACTGGCTGGAGCTTGATTTGAAAGCCCAGCTGGAAATTGAATCTGAGGGGCAGTGGCAGGCAGCAAGGGGCCAGGGTGGTGGCGGCTCTTCAGGGGTCAGAAGTCCCCTGCGTGGGCAGTGGGAGTGTCACCACCCCCACGCCCACTGTCCATCACCACCTCCCTCAGGCCCTCAGGTCACACACGTTCTGGGGGCTGCAGGTCTTCCTGACCACAGGGTGGCGGGGGGTAGACAACAGGTCCAGGGCCCTAGTGCCATCAGACTTTCTCAAGTCACAGATGTAACTTGCCCGGAGGGGTTAAGCAAAGCTGGGACTCCAACTAGGTCTTCTTTTTCTTTTTTTAAGCTTTTGTTTATTTATTTTTAGACAGACTGGAAGGGAAGGGGGGAAAAGAGGGGGAGAAACATCAGTGTGAGAGAGAAACATCAAGCGGTTGCCCCTTGCACACGCCCCGACCGGGGACCACACCTGCAACCCGGGCCTGCTCCCTGACTGGGAGCGGAACTGGCGACCTTTCGCTTTGCGGTACGATGCTCAACCCACTGAGCCACACGGGTCAGGGCCAATTACCGTAACTGCAACCAGCGCTCTGGCTCCGCCCCAGGTGTCCTGTCTCCCGTGCGGGAAGCCTAGTACCCACGGCTTCACCATCTCCTAGTCCCTGCCCACCCTCTCCTGTCCTGTCCACCCACCCATCTCCCGGGTTCCCTGGGTGGGTCCCCCAAATTCTCCGTATGTAGTGGGAGCCCTGCGCTCCCCCAGCTGAAATGCCCACTCTGGGCGGCACTGTCCTTTGTGGTGTCCTTCCTCCAAGCACTAGACTGGGGATCAGAATATCTGCCGCGTGTGGTGGCTCACTTATTTCTTCCTCCTTTCTTATCTCCAGCAAATATTCCCTGTCTCCTTATTTCATGTGAGGCCCCGAGGCACGGACAGAGCAGCAGCGGCCCTGAGGTCCCAGTGGCAGATGGGATCTAGTCGACCACCGAGTCAACTTGAGGGAAGGGCCCTCCCCTGCGTGCAGCTGGGGAGGAGGAGGGCTTCTAAGCTCGCCCTAAGCCGAGGCCTCGGAGCTGAGGATGGGTGTGTTTTCCCAAGAGAAACTCGAAGGCTGGGAAGCAGGGCGCAGCCAGGTGTGGTCTGGGGCGAGCTGAGGTCTCCATTTCCTCGTCTGGAGAATGGACTCCCGGCTCCGGCTGCCTCACGGGATTCCGGAGACCGGTGGATGTGGCTGTGCTCTGAGATGGAACATTCCATTCAGATGAGCATTGTGAATGGAGGGCACTTGTCCTCCACCCGAACCAGGGGGCAGAGTCTGAGGGGGCTGTGAGTCGGTGGGCAGGGCTGGGGGGAGGCTGGAGGTGGGAGGAACAGGAATGCAGGATTTGCTCTGCAGACCCCTCGTGGTTCCTTGGGATTGAGTGCCAGTGACCCAGCATGGGGGTGCCTTGACCACAGGACTGGGGGTTGTAGGGGTGGGAGAAACTATGGAGTGGGCAGCTGCTGGCAAGGCTAAACCTGGCCCCTGTGGTCAGCGTCCAGCTTCTACATAACAGTACCTTCTGGGCTCGGGCACGCCCTGAGAGCCAAGGTGAGATTCTGGCGGGATCCAGTCCCCTCTTTGCACCTCTCAGCCAATCAGTACCTGGGTTCTGCCCTCCCTGCCTTCAGCGGGGTGGGTGCTAGGTGTGCCGCTCTGGAACGGACTGGCCGGCTAAGAGAGAAGCCCCTCTTCCAGCCTTGCAGAACTGCCCACCCCCAAGAGGGCCCTGGAGGAGGCCTCACCACGGGCAGGCTTCGGGCCTCCCTCGCCGGCGGCACCAACCACTGGGCATCGGGCCCCTCGGGCCCTCCTCAGCCCATGCGTGTGGCCCCAGTGCCCTTCCTGGCACAGCTGGCCTGGTCAGCAGCTGCAGGGGTGAGTCACAGCTCTCATTAGAGCTTAATTAATCAATTGAGTTAATCAGACAGCTGGGATGTGCTGTGGTTGCAGATGGGGGCAGGAGAGAGAGAGCCAAAGCATGAAGGGCTGGGCTGGGGGAGCTGGGGCTGCCCGGGCCAAGGCTGGCGGCGGAGCACAGTGCGTGGGCAAGAAAGGAGGGTGCTGGCCAGGTCTGCACCTGAGGCCTCTGGAAAGAATGGGCTCAGCGAAGGCCCACGATGGGCCGCTCTGCAAGTGCCCTTTGCTGGGGGCCAGAGGCAGGGCCTAGGGGAGGAGAAAGCAGAACCTCTTCCACCCGCCGCTTCCTCTCTCGTTTTACTTTTTAAAGATTATTTATTTACTTACTTATTTATTTTTAGAGAGAAGTGAAGGGAGAAGGAGAGGAAGAGAAAAATCGATGTGCGAGAGATACATCGAGAAACATCGATGTGCAAGAGATACATCGATCGGTTGCCTCTCGCACGCCCCTAACCGGGGACCTGGCCCGCAACCCAGCCGCGTGCCCCGACTGGGAATCAAACCAGCGACCTTCGGGTTTGCAGGCCGGCACTCAGTCCGCTGAGCCACACCAGCCAGGGCTCCTCTCTCATTTTTTGTCTGGTCACGTGTGTCTCTGAAAGCTGTCTGAACTCCTTATTTGAATGGAGGGGGGGAAAGAGAGAAAAGAAAACCCAGAAAGGTATGTCCTCACATTCCCCGTGATTCCAGTGACGGAGGAAAGCAGACGTCCGCTGGGACTGCGGCAGAGACCCAGACTCAGAGACAAAAGAGACGTCCTCTCTCGGGCCGAGTGGCCCGGGCTCTGGACATCTGGGCTGGGGGATGGGCACGGGCCGGAGGGGCCGGAGCCGAGGTTGGGCGGGAGTCCAGGAAGAACACGGGAGGAAGGGAGTGCTTGAGCGTAGTTCACACTGTGATTTGCAAAATGTTGTTTCTTCTGGTTTTCCTTACACCTGACCTTGGAATTAACGTGGAGGGGGGTGGGGTCGGGGTGTGGACAGGACAGGACGTGTGAGGGTGGGAAATGTATTCAGAGAGGACTGGTGGACATGGACACCCCCCACAGACCCTTCCCTTCAGGGGCTTACAGTTCCCACAGGGCAACAAGCTAAGTGCAGTCTCGAGCGACCCAGAGTCTGAGGCTGTAAGAAATAAGGGTCCAGGGCCTGAGACATGCAAGGAACTACGGGAGATGGATTCAAGGGGGGCGGTTGTTGAGGAGGTTGTGAAAGGCTTCACAGAGGAGGTGCATGTGAGCCAGGCCTTGCAGATGGGTAGGACTTAAATTTTTTTTTTTAATTTATTTGAAAGAGAGAGTGGAAAATACGTGTATATATGTGGGTAAGTATATATGGGTGTGGGTGTGTATATGTGTGTGTGTTTGTGAGCGTGTGTATGTCTGGAGCAGCGGTTCTTACTCTTTAAGGAGTCACAGATGCCTCCAAGCTTAGACCCGCAGCTTAGAAAAATTCTCATACTCAGGGGGCACGAAGCCCACAACAACGGAAGACGGGAGGTGTGTTCACAGATTTTCTGAAGCCCGTCCATGGACCTCCTAGCTCTCAGATCCCTTAAAAGCCCAGCTCTCCCTTAGCTGAAGAGTCTTGCAAAAGCTGTAACTGAGGGCTCACCATGGTTCCCAGGACCTGGCAGGTGTGCCGAGGGCATTAGATCCTGGGCTTGGTGCCTCTTCCCACACCCTTCCCCTGGAGGGACAGTTCTGCAGCCAGAACAGGGGGGGAATGGTGGGTAACAGGAGCTGGGGCCACTTGGGTCCAGCATGAGAGTTCCAGGATGCCAGGCCCCTTCCTTCCCTGGCTCCCAGCATCAGCAGGAAGCGTCAGCCTAGCCCTGGGAGGTCTGCATCCCCATCAGCACTGAGCATCTTTCGCCTCGCTCAGAAATAGGCTTATTCACTCCTTCCTGCAGATCCTAGTGCTGAAAGCTGAGGAGCAGGGCCCAGGTGTCCAAGCCCCAAACCACGGAGCCCCATCTAAGCCATTTCTGGGTTTGCTGTGTGGCTCCTGGGGAATCACACGCTCCCTGGGCCTCCTCTCCTACCCTCCTCCTCCAGCTGGAGCCCGCCTCGCCCCCAGGAGGAGGGTGGCCACTGCAGACCCCCCCGAGAGCATGCCCAGCAGTGGCCACCAAAGAAGGGGCAGCGTTGGAAGAGGCTTCCCTGCCCTCCCTCCCTCCTCTGTCTCTTGCTCACACATGCTCACAGCTTCCAAAGTATACGTTCTTTGTGTAAGAGTCTCTCTACCCCTGCCGAAGTGGGGGTTACAGCCATCCCCACTTGAGAGACAGAGGAGCTCTGGGAGCAGCCTTGCCTGGGACCCCCAGCCAGCAAGCAGAGGCACCAGGGATGAAAGGAATGTCCAAGTCCAGCTAACAGGTTCTTTACTCCAGGCTGCTCCAAGTGCCCAGGGTATCTGAAAGGGGAGTGTCCCCCCCAGGTCCTGCCCAGCAGAACTAGGGACCTGCAGTGGGCCCGCTGCGGGACCATCAGGACCATCAGTCTGCCTCCCTCGGAGGGTCTCCAGCGGGGCGTCGTGGGCCCCTTGAGTCGATGAAATTCACCCCGCACACAAAGGGATGCTCTGCCTTGAATTCCACAGGGGCACACTGCCCTCTGCCTCCAGAGTCCCCTCCCTGCTGCCAGAGAGGCAGAAGCCCCTTACCTGTGGGCGTCTGATTCCAGATCTCTGCTGGCCCAGCATGGTAGCCAGGCGCCACCCGTGGTAACCCAACACTTGGAATGTGGCCAGTGCCACATGTTAAAATGACGATATTTTAGACATACTGATTACATTTAAAAATAAATTAATTTCCCTTGTTTCTTGTACTTTTTCCGATGTGGCTACCAGAACCCTTAACAGCACATGTGGGGCCGGCACTAAGTTTCCATTGGACGGGGCTGCTCTAGACAGCAGCGGCCCTGCCCCCTGCTGTGCAGTGTTTGGTGCAACCTCACAAAACCTCTGAGATGACACTGAATGTCAACTGCAACTGAAAAATTAAAAAAAAAAAAAGTAAACTTGGTGAGATGAGAGGAATAGGGGTTACAAACCTTCATGTTGCAGATAAGGAAGGTGGGACTCTGAGGTCAAGTGACTTGGTCAGACGCAAGGGGCGGAGCCCGGGTTTTCCTGACTGTAGAATGGAGACCACTTTCCAAGGCAATCCAAGAGATGCCCCTTTCTCCACATGCTGGTGCCGAGCCACTCACCTCCCCCGGCCCTTGTTGCAGCCCTTTTCCCCTTCGCCCGCTCTGGGAACCTGCTGGAAACTACCTCCAACAACCCCGCTGACACATGGCCCTTGGCCCTCTGCTAAGGGCAGACTCTAATCAAAGCTGGTGCCCTTGCCCTGCCAGGAGAAGCACGCTCCTTTGTACCTGCTGCCCTTCACGTAGATGCCCAGGGCAAAAGAAGCAATGGCCGCTGCTCCTGGGGACAACCCCCACCCCCACCCCATCCTCAGCCTGGGTTCCACCCCTTCTGCCTCCTGCGTATAGAGGAGTATGTTCAATGAGGCTAAGGGATTTTTTCTTTAATTTCCACCCCCCCACCCTGTCCTTGGTCCCTGGAACATGATAAAAATACCCAGCATTGATCTTCTTTTCTTCCCCTTCTGCCAGGGTAATGTTTACCCAGGTGTCAATCAGGAGAAGAATTTGGCTTCCTAATTTCTCTTCCCCTCCCTGGGGGCTGCGTGTCTCCCTGCCTCGCATGGACACTGAGCTGGAATCAAGGTTACTAATAATCCCCCAGCACACACAGACACTGAAAGCACATATATTAAAGTCACATATTGATTTATATTTTCAGGTCCCTCTGCCTTTCTGCCCAGCCTCAGCCTTTCTCTCTGCCAAGGAGAAAAAAGAATTACACAGCTATATTTATCACCGAGATGTTTCGTGTAAAGAGCCTTGTGTCCGAAGGTAATTCCCACCCCTTCCGCCCTCTTCGGGGATATTTTTTAGAAAGAGTGTGGCATCGCCTATTCATAAGCATTTATCTTTTGTTGTCCGTTCTTTAACTTTTCCGTGAAGGAAGTGGTGAGAGATTTAAGGTAGACTGCTGGCAGGACTTTCTGACTTGACAAATGGTGCCTGCCAGCTCTGAGGTGGCTGCTGGGGTTGTCTTGCCTGCAGAGATAGTCCTGTTGTCGGCGGGGGTAAGGCTGGGTAGGAAGCTGTGTAGACGGTGGGGCAATGGACTCAATAACTTTTAGAGGTTACCCGCCAGTTCACACAGGTCCTCATAATTTGTGGCTCACTGCCTACGGTCCATTCCACAGGTGGGAAAACCAAGAGGCTGAGGAATGAGTGTACTTCCCCCTGGAGCTCCATATTCCATGTCAGCCTTGTCATTCCATCTAGACTCCGAGCTTGATGGGAAAAAACGCTTTCCTCCAGGCCTGGGTGGCTCCTGCCCTGAGGAGTGGAGATGGGGCACAGTAGTCCGGGAGCAGGTGGTGGCGGAGGCCAGTGTGGAGATGCTTATTCTTTAAGGTGAGATGGGGGAGGAAGGCCTCCCAGAGCTCCAAGCTCAGAACGCCTGTCACTCTGTCTGGCGCAGCTGCTATTTAAAAATTCCGAACTATTTGACTCTGGTTCCCTCAAGAGGCTCTCGGGATGGAAGCAATGTGGAGCCCACAGACCCACGAGCGAACTCTCACCATCTTCTGAATGCCTCCCAGTGAACTTCCTTCCCACTCACATACCTCATCTCCTTTATTATTCACAACTGCTCTGGGAGGCAGAGGGTGTCAGCCCCATTTCACATATGGGAAAGCTGAGTTTCAAGAACTCGCCCAGCCTCACACGGCCGGGACAAGGCAAGCCTCCACTACCACCGGGTTTCCTGAATCCCCTGCAGGGTGCATAGCCTCACCGCTACCATGGAGGCAGGCTACGGCGGCCTCCCGTCCCTGCAGCCTCCTTCCCTGGCCCAGCCTGTGGTCCGGCTGTGGGCTCACCTCCAGGCCCAGCTGACTCTCCATCCTTGGTACCGAAGTTCCTCTTCTGGCTGTGCCCAGACGCGTGGGGGGATCCTGACCTTGTCCTGCTGCCTGCCCAGCCTCTGCCAGGGACACTGGGTGGCCTGGCGGGCTGCCGGCTGCTTTCCCTTTGGTATTTTCCAGTAACCTGACTGAGTTGCTTCCAACCGGGTCCTTCACTTCATTCTGGAACCTATTTTACCCCGTGGCAGAGACTGAGAACTGACGTCTGTGGGCGCCACTCGGTGCCGCCCAGTGCAGGGCGCTGTCCTGCTCGTGTCTGACGCCACAACAGCCCTGCAAGGGAAAGGTAGAGCCCCGTATTACAGACGAGAAAGCCGAGGCCGGGGAGCACAAGTGACTTTTCCTAGGTCACGCAGAGGGTAAAAGGTGTTACTGAGATTCCATCAAGTCCATGTGACCCCAAATCCCAAAGTCCTGGCTTTGGAGCTCACTCCCACTCCCACTGCCGGGCTGTTCCCCTCTGACAGTGCTGGTGAGGGCCACGGAGGCCGGGGGGGTGGGGGTGGGGTGCCAGACAGCTCAGGGCGCGGCATGAATCAGCAACGAGGACCCTCCCGGATAACTTTCCCCATTGAAAATCTGTTTCCCTCGCGGCCACGGGTGATGTATGGCTGGCGCTGATGAGAAACGTGCAGCGGAATGGAGGCAGGCAGCGCGGGCGCCCAGGCAGCCTGGCGGGGGCGGCGCGGCATTGAGATTCCGCGGGACGCGGAGGGGGCGGAGGGGGGCGGGGCGGCGCGAGCCCTGACGCGGGCCGGGTAATTGATCTGGAGGTGCCAATTTGCAGCAACTAAATATTTGGTTTCTGCCTCTGCCTGCTCCGCACTCTGCTCAAACAAACTTCAATTAAAAGTGAAAAAGGAGGGACGCGGGGTGAGGGGTTTCCGCGGGCCCGGTTCCCTGTGGCCTGATCGGTGGCGTGGAGCCTGCGGGTTGTTGAGGGATGCGGCGCGCCAGGCCGGGAACAGGCGCGGGACCGTCGGCCAGGGTGGGGAGGGCGCTGCGGGGCTGGCGCCCTGTTCCGGATCAACGGGCGCCGGGTGCGCCCGGCCCAGGAGAGGCAGCACTTCAAGCCTGGGGCAGTGGCTTAGCCTCAGTTGGCCGAGCAGAGGTGCCCGCTGTGTGCCGGGAGGTGTACACAGGTAGCGCTAGCCGACACCCCCACTCCAGAGGGCCAACCCTGGGAGCCGGAAGCGGGGAAGGAGGAAGCCCAGGGCGCTGAACCCTCTCTCCCAACGCACCCCCACGGGAACTTTGATGGCGGCCTTGCCGTTCACTGAGCGTGCCTCCTGAGCGCTGCAGGGTGCCAAGGGCCCTGGGTGCTGAGATCCACCCCCTTTCTTGTCTGCTTTCAAGCGGACAGGAAGATTTCAGGAAGAGATTAGTCTACACTGGGGTCAGCAAAAGCCATGAGGGTGAGTGGGGCACGGGCTCCACCCCTGGAAGGGTCTTCGGAGACAGTCTGGGTTTGGGGGAGGGGCAGTGAGATCCTGGGGATTGGGGGAGGGCCTAGAGAAGTGGCTGCAGCCGCGAGCAGGGGAAGGGATCTTGGGGTCACAGTTGCCTCTTTTCGGGCTTCAAGACACAGAAACAATACTCATTCACTGGGCGAAGTCAGTGCACAGGAGTGACTGTCCCTCGAGAACCCTCCAGTACTTGGAGGGAGAGGCCCCAGGTCTGGGGAGAAGAGCTGAAGGTTGGTGCTGGGAAGCTGGGGCATCTCAGGGTCAGCCTGGGGGTCATTACGGCAGTTCTGAGAAGGATATGATGAGGGGTGGGGGTGAGGTGGGGTGGGGGTGGGTACGAGGCATCCAGGTCCAGACAGACAGAAAGTAGAGGGGATTTAAAGTTCTTTCATCCGAGAGAGAGTTTCACGAGGGTCGGAGCTGGGAAACAAGGCCAAAGGGCTGGGAGGGTGATTCAGGAGGCCGCTGTTTTCTCACACACTTCTGTGCCCACGGGCCGGAGTGAAAGAATGGCTTCCACGCTCACCCCTGCGCCAAGGGAGGCAGCCGCTGGTGCACTCAGCTGCAGGCTGCAGCGCCTTCCTTCCCTCTCCCCCTTTCTACCCGCTCTGCCCTCCCCCAGGGTCCCCTTGGTTCAGGGCTGGGTGTGGGAGCACAGGTCATGCCCCAGAGGGCCCCAGCTTCCAGGTGATCTGACGGCCCTGCACAGCTACTCTGGACCAGGGAGGCCCAGTGCAGTCCCCATTCCCAAAGACAGGGTTCTGGGGAAGACTGGTCTCGCCATCCCCTTTCTGCCCCCCTTCTACTTCAAGCGGTTGCCTCACAGCCCCCCAGCCTTCCTCACCAGCCCACAGCCCCCACCTGTCTCTCTTTCTTGCTTGGGGCACCAGTTTATCATCACAGGGAAGCTGGATCCGGGAGCCTCCCTGCCCACCACGACTCCCCTCCCAGATCCTCCAGGGGGCTGCCGCGTTCCCTGCCTCAAGCCCCTTCCCAGCTGTAAGCTGGGCACCTGCTCCCTCACATTCCCGTCCTCCTTCCCACCCTCTCCCCGGGCGCTGAGCGGTGGAGCAGAATGATTTCCTGTAATTGGCCAGCAATCTGGCTGCCCGACTTGTTCTATCGACATGCTGGTTAGCTGGAAATTGTATTGGAATCTGAGCGACAGGGCGGGGAGGGGCGGGTGGGGAGCAAAGAGAAGGGGCTCTTTGGGCCTCGGTTGGGTGCAGCCTCAGCTCTGTGGGTGGGACAGAGGAGCTGCAGCCACATCACCCCTTTCTGGGAACAGCAGGAATGCAACCCACAGGGCTTCGCCCTTCACTTTGCTCTTTCTCTCTCGCCATCTCTGGGGGGGGGTGAAGAGGGTCTCCCCCACCCTCCCCTCTGTGCCCTTTTGCCAGTCATCACTGCCACCCCATTCATTCCCACGCTGGCTTCTAGGACTGGTTCCTCCTGATCTGAAGTGTCTTAGCAAGAACTAGTAGTGGTGCCCAGCAGGCATGGCTATCCCTCGTAGCCGATTTCCAGCCATGGACGCTCATCATGGAGTGTCCCTAACTTCGCCCTGCTGTCCCCAAGCAGAGAGAGGCTAGACATCCGGAGAGTTGAATACCAGATAAAGAGACAGGGTGTAACTAATGGGAGCAGTGCAGGTGGTGGGAGCACTGTGTTGGGAGTCAGGAGCTCTGGACCCCATGGATCAGCCTCTGAGCCTCTGCAAAATTCTAGCTTGGCCGCCTTCACAGAACTGGGAGATTTCAAGGGGATAACCACGTGAACACGCTGTGCAAACTGTAAAGCTCTGAGCATTATCCCAGGACCAGCCGGGCCTGAAGGGGGAGGAAGGCTGGAGTGGGGTGGTTTTAGGGCCTGCCTGTCCCCTTCGCACCCCGCAAAAGTCCAGTCTGCCTGCCACCCTCACTGGAGTCTTCACTGCTCCGCGTCCCGTCCGTGTTGGGGTAGTAAGGCCCCGCCTGGAGAACGAAGCCCAGTGCCCAAGCAGGAGGCTGGAGGGTGAGAGGGTGGAAGCCTGGGGTCTCTTGTCCTGGGAAAGGGGGGGCGGGTAGGGCAGGGGGCGGGGCGGGTAGGGCAGTAGGGCAGAGGGTAGGGCACAACCCTCTGCCCCGCAGTGCTGGGTGAGCAACATGGCTTCTTAATAAGCACCGTGGGGGCCAGGCAGTGCACACCCTTCCCCCAGGGGTCCCGCCACAGGCACTCGGTGGGGTATCTGAGGCTCGGCCCAGAAGGGAGGCAGCGGGATGCCACAGGGACAGAATAACCGTTTCAACAGCTCCCACCGCAGAGGTCGGACCCCCAACCCGGGTGGGTGCTGCCACCTGCCGGCTGGAAGGGATGACGCCCTCTAGGGCGCGGGGCTGGGGCTTCTGTTGCAGCTTGGCTCCAGCTGTTCCGGGGGTTTCGCGGCCGCACAGGTGGCCTAACCATGGTGGCACGCCCTGCGGGGAAGTCGGCCTTCTTCTAAGCCCACCTTGGGCCACCGAGCCTGGGAAAGGGAGGCGGTGAGGAGGGAGAATGGGAGCTCTGGGGGGCCAGGGCAACTGGGAGGACTGGGTCCCGATTTGGCCGCCCTGCCAGGTTGGCCGTCCTCTGACGTTCTTGCGCCAGACTCGGCAGACTGGATCAGGAGATTCTTCGGAACTCTACCGTTTGCAGGTTTCTACTGTCCTGCCCGAGGTCCTCTGATGTGAGCATCACGATGCCCACCTGGTGGAAGAAACGGTCCAGGACGCAATCCCAGATCTGCGGCTGCCGGGAGCCCGGGGGTGCAGTGTTAGGTCACCTCTAGGGTGCTGGTTTTCAGCTTTTCCTTCTGTGGAACACACAATTACTAAAATTCTGTGGCACGCCAAAATAATATTTGTCAACCTGACAAAAATTTGTTGTAATTTTTATGATTCATTCACACTGGACGACTATTGTCGTGTTGGCTGTTGTCATTTTCTCATTTGACCGTCTAAGGGAAAAAAGGTCAGTGCCCCTGACTAAAATAATCAGGTATTTATTTGCACGTTTTAAAAGTTCTGGCAGCACAGCAGGTGAAAACCACTGCTCTGGGGTGTTACACACCCAGCAAAGTGTCCGACATACGGCACGCATCTGTGAGGTCATTTTCTCAGTAACTAGGGTAATGGGACACCCTGTTACCTCTATGGGAGGCCATACCTGTTCCTTCCACCCTGCCCGCCAGGTCCAGATAAACCTGGGAAGCAGTATCCCCCCTTTCTCGTCCTGCCCTGGCCCCACCCCGAGGCCCACCCCAGGCCGGCCCAGTCTTTGCACCGGGGGTTTTCAGGGAGTTAATGAGATGGTCTCTGAGGTACATGAGCAGCTCTGGGAAAGGGGGCACTCACTACAGCCACCACAGCACTCACATTTGTCACACTCGTTTTTGGCCTTAATAGGCTGCTGGCCACAGGATTGCCACATCAGCGGGTCTGCCGGCTCTGGGGGCGAAAGCCGATGTCAGCCCTGGTCTAATTGGGTTGGGGAAGGAAGATGGACTTCGTGGGTGTGATGCTGCCCCAGGGCCCCCACCTGCCTCTCACAGGGTGCACCTGGACCTAGCTGGAACCCTCCTCCCGAATCCCCATTAGTCAGAGGGCGACTGCAACTTCGGGAGCCCAGGCTTCAGTGCGGGAGGAGGACAAGTGTAACCCAAATGGTATCAGCCAAGTCTGCGAACTTGAATTGGTCCGCGGTGCTACGGAACAGCGGCAGCTCAGGGCACTCCAGATCAACACACTTTATTAAGCACCAACAGCGATGCAGGCTCTGCACCGGGAACAGACATAAATAAGACAGTCCCTGCCCTCAAAGGGCTTACAGTCTAGTAAGAGAGACCAGACCAGCAGTTTTGGGCTGATTACTATACTGTGGACTCAGACGAAACACAGGGATGGTGGTATCCCAGAGCACCTAACCCAGCCTGGGGCTTCAGACCGTGCCTGAGCTGCGAGTCAGCCAGTTACAGGAGGGAAAAAAGGGGATTCCAGGTCAGGGAAGAGCATGGTGAAGGCACGGAGGTCAGAAACAGTCTGATGCACGTGGACCACCAAGAGTTCAGGGCCAGGAGTCCGTGGAGGGGAAGGTAGAGAGTGGTGGGAGGTGGCGAGCAGGGCGAGGGGAGTGCCGGACAGATGCCGAGGCGGGACAGTGGACCCTCCCCAAAGGGGCCCAGCCTCTGCCAGCCACTGCATCACCCACGGGGAATCCCACTGTGTCCTGGCCAAGAGCGCCAACCTAGGGAAGAGTCAGGTTTGGAGGTGGTAGCCCCTGGTCTAAAATGATCTGCCATGATCCACGAAGGTGGTTTTGGCCACAACGGGGTACATGCTAGAAAGGGTCCAAGCCCAGGAAGCATCCCCGCTTTACACACTGACGAGGGCCAGAGAGACAATGTTCCTTACCCCCGCCCACATGTGATAGTTTCCCATGATTGCTTTCATATCTCACTGTGGACACTGTTCTGTAGGTGGTCCCAGAGCGAGGGGTCCTGGGGAAAGTGGGAAGGAATATCTACTGACAGCTGTCTCTTGGCCTCAAGAGAGAATGCACCCCAAACGGTCAGCCCAGTGCAGGGCTCCAGCTGAGACAGAGAGAGAAAGAGAAGGAGAAAGACAGTGTGTTGAGGGGGTGGGTGGAAACTGGAGGCATTCGTCACCTAGCTTCAGCCCTCGAGGACACTGAGGCTGGGGCTTCCTGCTCTGCAGTGCCCAGCTAGGGGGAAGGCAGGAGGTAGCGGGTGAGCAAGTAGAGGAGGCTGGCGATGCCAGCCAGACCTGTGAGGACCCCAAGCCTCAGCGGCAGGTACTCCAGAGAGCGCTCCAGCTCGGCGTGCAAAAGGATGACCTGGCGTTTGGTGATACCCCACTCGCCTGAGTTGTCCAGAACGTGGTGGGCCATGCGGGCTTTGTCCTTCAGGGGCAGCTGGGCGTTGATGCGAGCCTCTGCGTCCTCACGGTTCAGGTTGTTCCGCCGCATCAGCCGCGCCAGCTGTGTATCCCGGTCACTACAGACAGGGCAGAAGGGCAGATCAGGCTTTGGAGGCCCCAACCTCCCCAACCCCAGCAAGTTACAGGGGTGGGCAGCCCCCTCTCTCAAATCAATTTAGGGTCCCAAGTCAGGGAGGGGGGCCTGGAAGCTCTCACAGGCTGCTCCCACCTCATCCTGCTCTTGGAGGCCCTGGTAGCATGATGGGCTCAATGTGAGGGGTGGTGCTACAGAAGCCGCTTCCTGCCACCTGGAACTCTGCCTGGCCACCAGACCGGAGACTTCCCAGTTACAGGATGGGAGGGTTTGATCTCCTGGAATCAGCTACATTCTGGATCCCTGGGTGCGTGACCTTTACCCAAAAAGGCCTGTGCCTGTAAGCTGCACGCTTCCTGCACTTTCCCTGGGCCCGGGGCCCGCTGCATCAGAAATAGATTCCTGGGCTGCAGAGACCCTCTCCTGGCCTCCCCACTCCCACGTTTTAGAGCAAAAGAATCATGTTGAAATGGTGGCTACTGTGCTTGATGCCACCAATGAAGAGGGACAAGCAAGCCCCAGGATGCTCCTAGTGGAGCAAGGACTTGAGAACGGGATCCACTCTGCCCTGGGACAGGAGAAAGCCCTCCCTGCACGAAAGCTGGGCAACCCCCAATCTCCCGGTTCCGAAGGGAATTCAAAGGGCGCCCCTTTGGCCCACTCCAATACCACTGCTGGGTCCTCTCTTTGGGAACTTCCTGTCCTGTCTGCGCCCAGAGGAACTGCCCGCTGCACCCTGGGACAGGGCCATCTCTAACTTCCCTCTGGCTCTGTGGCTGCCTGAGCCCCTCGATGGGAACAAGGGGAAAGGACAGCAGGAGCCGCTTTCTGCCGTCGGGGCCCCTGGGCTTTGCTGCTGGGCCTGAGATTTCCCAGGAGCAAGATGGAACGATAGATCACTACCATCTGGTCCTCTTTAGGTGTGGCCTACACTGGAGGGACTCCTGGGATGTAAAGACAGGCCTTCTAAGGACAGACATAACCTGAACACTAGCTAGTTCCATTTCAGAACAAAATGCTGCAGAAAATCATTTCCGGCTGGCTGATCAGGGGAGACCTTTCAGAAGAGACAGCATTAGAAAAGTAAGTAGGACTTCTGATTTCCTTTGTTACAGCGACAGTGTGCTGTGCCGGTCATGGGCCAATCCATCTGGCCGAGAAAAGAACTCTCTCCAGCCTTAGGCACACCTCCCGCCTGGGGCTGGGGAGAGTGGGCTGAGAGCGGAGGCCACCCGCCCGAGTGTGCACTCCTCAGAGGGCGCGGCCTCGACCAGAGGGCCTCCTGGGCTGTGCAGGCAGAGCGCTCCACCAGGCCTTCCTGGGGCTCAGAAACAGGCCCATGCGGCTACTTAAAGCTTTGATGCTGTTTATGGTAATGAGATTTTTAAAGATTTTATTTATTCATTTCTAGAGAGAGGGGAGGGAGAGAAACATCCATGTGTGAGAGAAACATTGATCGTTGTCTCTCACACGCCCCCAACTGGGGACCTGACCCAAAACCCAGGCATGCGCCCTGAGTGGGAATCGAACCAGCAACCTTTCAGTTTGCAGGCTGGCACTCAACCCACTGAAGGACACCAGCCAAAGTGGTAATGAGATTTGTATCAATCGCTTATTCCACAATTGGCACTTTCCTCGAAAATAAGAATTATCACATTTTGGTATATTCATGCTTTAGTAAATGCCCCGTGTCATTGCAAATGCACCAGGGGCAGTGTGACAGTTACAGGAGCCCACGAGAACCACCTCATTTCTATAAAGTGTAGGTCCCTTTCATGAAAAGTGAATCATCACTCACTCATGTCTCTGGCATCTCTCTGGAGTCACGTACCCACGTGTGCCAAAAGTGGGGAAAAAACAGCACCAGGACTTTGGCAAAGGTTCTCTCGCTGGAGAACCAGGCTGGAGGGTCTGCTGGAGAAGGGACAGAATCTATGCAGCCCCATGCACGCAGCTGCCAGGAGCCACAGCTACCTTTGCTCCTGGCCAGCAGACTGACCTCGAAGGAGAGGGCCGGAAGGGGGAGGCAGCGAGGGGAAGCATGGAGTCCAGGGTGACCGCAGATGCAGCCTGTTCCCTTCTGTTCTCTCCCCTACTCTCAGGATCCATTTTTCTGTCTGCATCCTTTGGTACACAGTTCCAGCTGCATGAAGACTCTTAAGACTCCAAGGCAAAGAGAATTCCAAGTCTTCATGGAGTGTGCTTGGCCTCAGGTCATAGTCTTTCACAAACAGGGAACAAAGAACCCAGAGAGGCTGCAGTTTACATGGAGAGACGTGGGTCCAAGCGGGAGCCATGAGAAAGCCTGAATCTCTACGCCAGGCTCGGCAGACTCAGTCAGTATTTTTTCTAATCCTCACCTGAGGGCATTTTTAAATTGATGTTAGAGAGAGAGGAAGGGAGGGAAGGAGGAAAGGGAGGGAGAGAGAGGGAGAAAGAAAGAGAAAGAGAGAGAGATGTGGGGAGAGGGAGAGAAGGATGGGGAGGGGGGAGAGACAGAGAGAGAGGGAAGGAGAGAGGGAAGGACAGAGGGAAGGAGAGAGGGAGGGAGGGAGGAAGAGAGAAATCGACCTGGTTGCCTTTCCATAGATGCCCTGACTGGGGCCCCGACTAGGGCCTTTCGGTCTAGGGGATGACGCTCCAACTGAGCCACACCAGGGCCAGACTGGGTTTTATTTTGTTTTAAAGATTTATTTATTTTTAGAGGGAAGAAGAGAGGGAGAGAAACATCAATGTGTGGCTGCCCCTTGTGCGCTTCCTGCTGGGGACCTGGCCTGCAACCCAGGCATGTGCCCTGACTGGGAATTGAACCGGTGACTCTTTGCTTCGCAGGCTGGCGTTCAATCCACTGAGCCACACCAGCCAGGGCCAGACTAGGTTTTAAATGACAGTTTAGGACGGGGAGCTGGGGGGCAGGGGAGAGGGAGGGCAGGGTAGTGCTCGGGGCCCTGAGCGCCCTGGGCCCGTCTCCACAGCGCCGGAAACCTCCCCGGCACCAGTCTCCCAAGAGCCGCCGGTGCCGAAATACCCGCGGAGCCGAGTGCCCACCTCTGAGTGTGCCGTGCTGGTGGGCGGCACCCGGGAAGTGTCCGGGAAGCAGACACCCTCATCTACTCCCTCATCACCCTGGGACTGGGACTCATTCTCTCTGACAGTCTGATCCTCCTGTTTGTCAGACCTGGATTCCAGTTTGCTTCAAACCTCGGGGATTCTAAGAACAAAGTTCCTTCCGCAGCTGGGCTCTGCCGGCCCCTCCCTGCGACTTTCCGACCACGGGTGTTGCCAACGGGAGACCCTGGACAAATTTGGTTACCTCTCCACGGGCCCCGCCCCCAAGTTTCCCCTTCTCTAACTCGGGAGTATCAACTAATGACCTGAATACCTCACGTTGAAAGGTAAATTCGGTGAAGTAATAATAAGTGTGGAGCTGTTTGGAAAACTGAGCAGTGCCAGAAGAGGGAGGGGGACCCAGCAAGTACAACATGGAGCCCAGGGCAGGGCCGGGCATCCAGGGAAGTACCTCCAACAGCCAGCAGGCGGAGCCCTTCCCAAGCACTAGAGAAGCCTGGGGGCGTCCCTTTCCACACCTACATGGGGGCATATCTGGATGGGGCACAGAGGTTGGTTTCTGCAGGCTCTGGGTGCTGCTGCCCCAACCCCGGTGCTTCCTGGCTGCCCTGTGGGGAAGGGGCGCAATGGTGTGCACTATTTCTCAGGTGCGTGCCTTACTTCAGGGGTCCTCCTCTCCAGCCTGCCCAGCCAGCGAATGCCACTCACTCACCAGTATACGACCACCGTGTGCTTCATGTATTTAAGCAGTTTCTTGGTCTCAAACAGCAGGGGGATATCCAGAATCACGTAGCGGTACCCTGGGGAAAAGCCGGAAAAGCCACAAGGTCAAATCTGTAAGTGCAATAAGGACTAACCATGTGTTGGGCACGGGAACAGAGTTGAGGCCACTGTCCCCACCACTGAAAGCTCCCAACGGAGGGGCAAACCTCCCCAGGATAGCTGTAATTCCAGCGCCAGGCAGAAGAGAATGCTGCGGAAAGTCCTTTTGGACTGGAGGAGCAAGTGAGACCTTGTAGAAGAAATGTCCTTTGTACCAGCCTTGCAAAGCAGGCAGGCAGGACTCCTGACACCTGGAAATGAGTGGGTGAAAGGCAGGGTTTCAGGAATGGGGAACGGCGAGGTCCTACTGCTCTGGCTGAAGTGGGGGCCTTGGGCAGTGTGAGGTAAAACTGGCGAGCTGGTCAGGGGAGGCACAAAGCACTGAATTCACCTTGACCTCGAACCCAAAGAGTCATTCTTTCTTTCTCTTCTTTTAATTAATTAATTAATTTTTAGAGAGAGGGGAAGGGAGGAGGAAAGAGAGGAGGAAAAACATCAATGTGTGGTTGCCTCCCATGCGCCCCCCACTGGGGACCTGGTCCACAACCCAGGCATGTGCCCTGACTAGGAGTCGAACTGGCAACCCTTTGGTTTGCAGGCTGGCACTCAATTCACTGAGTCACACCAGCTAGGGCCAGAGTTGTTATTTCTGAGCAGGGAAATGACACAGCCAAAACTGTAGGAGACTGAGAAGACTTTCCAGGAGTGAGGACCATTTCTGCTCTACCTCACCCACCTTTGTTTAAAAAAAAAAGGTCTCCCTCAAGAGCAGGGTCCAAGCCTGACTCACTGCTGGAGAAGAGTCCTGTGGGGCTGTCTCCACCAGCTCTCCACGAGAGGCTCACTCAGGTGGGGGTGGCCGCCGCAGCCCCAGCAGGAAAGAGGCTGCTGCTTGGACAAGGCTGGGGGTGCCGCGGTCGTTATGACTGATACTAACCCACACTGAGGTCAAAGCACTGGCCACCCCCGCACTGTGAGCCAAGGCCAGTCGGGGGCAGCGCCCTCACGCGCTGTGAGCGGGCACATCCCTGGGCTGCCCGCCCGGAATGCCGTGGGCCCCGCTCCCGGTTCTCTGAATGCCGACGACCCCGTGCAGGTGCAGGAAAGCTGGCGGGGTCCCAGAGCAGTAAGAGGAAGGAACGAGCGCCACTGCTGCCCAGAGACCCTGCCGGTCTGGCCTGGATGGTGTCCACCGCCAACACTCGGCCGCAGAACCAGACACATACGACACCAATTCCAAGAGAGTCACAGTGAAACGGGCGCTGCCAGTGATGCAGGGAACGAGGTGACAACCCGAGCAGCGGGGTCCCCTGTTCCCCAGAACCTGTCACTCACAAAGCCTTCCACTGAATGAGGGGTTAAGAGAGTGTGCCCTGACGACAGGCCTGGGCTTGTGGCCCCCACTTTCTCACTTGTGACTCGGGCCCCTAACAAGCCCCTCCATGTGAATGAAGGAAAGGACCGCCTGCTTCCCAGGAGGACGGGAGGACTACATGGGTGAAGCCAGGCAGCCCACCCAGCGCTCCTCGCCCAGCCCCTCACTAGGTGCCCCGTAAGTGACGGTTACTACTGTGGCTGGTCCCTGAGGAGGGAGCCCGTGGTGCCAGCTCCCCCCCCAACTCCCCCAAACTCAGCACAGGGGCCGCTTATCTCTCTTCCCTGGTCTGCTCCTGCCCCTTCCTCTGCCCTCACTGTCCTTTCTCCTCGGCCCCTCTTGGGAGCTCGTGGCCAGCTCTTTGGTTCACCGGCAAAGGGTATTCAGCTGTCACATCCCTCCTGCTTGATAAGCTCTGCAAACTACCCTGACTCTATTAAGACATCCGTCTGCCTACACAGAGACCTCCCCGCAGCTGGTGATCTTATCTGACGTTTGATTATACCAACTCTGACAGCTGTATTTGTTGCAGTCACCGGGGAGAAACTGGGACTGTGGAAGCCACGGCTGTCGTCCCCATTCTTCACCTTATCGAGCTGAAAAGAGCTTTCTGGCTTTTATTTGAGTGGTGGTGGCTGGAGAGAGGGGAGGCTGGGCGGATGACACTGCGGGAGAACTTTGGAGCAGTGACATTATCTGATGTTTAATTTCGTACAGGGAAAGCCACTGTCGCCTCAAAGCCCTGCAGAGGCGCTTGCTGCCGGCCCGGAGTGCACGCGAAAGGGCGGGAATGAAAGGCGGAAGGCTCTGCTCCCGGGTAGGGGGCAGGGGGCAGGGGGGGCTTCTGGCACACATACAAGAGGCAGGACAAAGGAAGAATCTACAGACTCTCCTTGAGGGAGGGAGACCTGAGGCAAGGTGCTGAGATGCAGAGGAAAGCTGTTCCAGCAGGGAGGGTGCCTGGAGCCAGCCTCCACCCTGGCCAGAGCTGGGGGGAGGGGGGGGGTCAGCATCACGGATGTCTGTCAAGTCACCCCTTTCCATCTGGTGGGAGGTTCTGGCCAGAGCGGGGTGGGACTGCCGACTCTCTCTATGAGAACTTGGCACCCGAGGAAATAAGGGGTTTGGCCAGGATCACAGAGCAAAAGCCAGAAGAAAACCTAGAAGCCTCCCTCGTGCCCCCAGGAAGGAAAGTCTCAGCATCAGAACTGAAAGAGGGGGGCGAGCAGCTGGGCCTTGACCTCTGAGGCCCAGGCTGGAGGCCGCGCACGCCAAAGGCTGCAGGGCCCTCGGCAGGCCTCCCACTGAACCCAAGCCCCTGCTCTCCCCCTAACCACTGTGGTGACTGATCCCGTCGTGGATAGTAATAGGTCAGCCCTGCCCAACGCCGTCCGAGGAACAGGACTTGAACTGTGGAGTATGGCTTGGGAAGGGCAATAGCTGCAGAGGTTCTTGCCAACTGACCACAGACCCCAGCTGTTCAAACGCTCCCCTTCTTGCAGTCCCGGCAAGGCCCCTGGCTGCCCCTTCATGAGCCAGGCTGACTCCCCACTGAGCCCCAGCCTCCAAGGCTTATCCCCCACTTAGAACCCTCTTCACCTGCCCTGGCTGTCCCAGACCCTCTGCAACTCTCTGTCTGCAAACTCACTGTCTAGGCGGCGCTACCAGCCAGATCTGACTCTGATTGTGGTTTCTGGGTGTGGGGTGAGGGACAGTCACTGACGTGGACTCTCAGTCCCCCCGACAATTTTACAAGGTTGGCATTATTAGCCTCACTATGCACCTGGGGAAATGGGCAGAGGGCTCTGCCCCCTGATGAAGTCCAACAGTGAGAAGCTGTGAGGGCCAGGCCACAAACTCAGGTCCTGTGATCCCGTTATCCACCAGCTGTTATCACTCCCATCCCTACTAGAAAAAGCAGCTTACTTCCTGAGGATCATGGCCCAAGAGCCTCAGTGTTTGTTCTCAATAAACTGTCAGCCTCCTCTTTAAGGAGTGATACGATAAGGAGTTGAGTGGTATGTGCTTCTTTCTCGTGGGGCTGGTATGGGACTCTGTATGGGGGTGCGGGCGGGGGCGCCAATGAACAGTGTGCACTCTGCGCCGGCGGCCCAGCCCCCCACCCACCCGTGCGGGGCCTCGGGTCTCACCCCGAAGGAAGCACTTGAAGGTCTCCTTCATCATCTCCTTGCGGATCTCAGGGTGGGTGATGGTGTTGAGCAGGTGTCGCCGGTCCGGCTGGTTAAATATCAGGTCCCCCAGGACCTTGCGGTTGATGTCGCCGTTCTCCAGCAAGACCTCAGTGCCGAAGGCCTCCACGATGCGCCGGTGGGCGGGGCATCCCGGCTGCACAACTGCGGCGCGAGGAGGGGCTGGGTCACTCTGGAGCCTCCTGGCCTGCCAGAGGACCCCAAGTGACTAGAAGCAAAATGACAGGGCGACCCAGGGGTGCTTCTCTCCGTTGAAACGAAAATGAAACGAGGGGAGGGGAAGCGGTTAGGGAAGACAGCAGACTGCACCGAGCCCCTCACATCGGTCACGGGGTGAAGTGAAGGAGGCAGACATCGAACGGGAGGCAGCAGCAAAGAGAAAAGCAAAGGACAGACACGGGGCACGGAGCAGGGCATCAGACAGGACTCAAAGGAAAGCCTTCCCATCCTCTGGGACCTGGGGAGGCCCCATGAGAAAGGCGGAGCGGCCTCATCCTCCTCAGGGAGACCTTATAAAAAGGAAGCACGGGCAGCCGCCACGCACAAGCCCACAGCCTGACCCCTCCGACTGACCTTGCCGGGCGATGACGTCGACGTCGATCACCGCGCACCCCAGCTGCTGGAACACCTGGATCACGGAGCTCTTGCCCGAGGCAATGCCCCCTGTCAGGCCCACCAGGAACATCTTCCCAGGGAAAAGCAGTCAGGGAGATTGAGACCCTGAAGCTGGATAGTCACTGGAGCAGGGCAGGCTCAGCCAATCGGGATGGGCCACCACAGGAACGCCAGGAGGACCTGCCGGTTGGACAAGAGCAGGCCCGATCAGTGCCAGGGAGGAAGGCAGAGGAAGGGAGGGAGGCGGCCTGGCTGAGCAGTCAAGGCCAGAGCTTGGGGAGAGCTGGGTCCATCCTGGAACAGGACACTCTTTCAGGAAAGGCCTCCAGTATTCTTTTAAAAACACCCATGCTGCCCTGGCTGGGGCGGCCCAGTGGACTGAGTGCCGGCTGCAGACCACACGTCACTGGCTGGATTCCCAGTCAGGGCACATGCCTGGGTTGCGAGCCAGGTCCCCAGTTGGTGGTGCGTGAGAGGCAACCGGTCAATGTTTCTCTCCCTCTCTTCCTTCCTTCCTTCCCCTCTCTCTAAAAATAAGTAAAGTATTAAAACAAAGATTTAATGTATTTATTTTAGACAGAGGGGAAAGCACAGAGAAAGAGAGCAAGAGAAACAAAGTGTGTGGTTGCCTCTTGAGCCTCCGACTGGAGACCTGACCTGGCCTGCAACGCAGGCATGTGCCCTGACTGGGAATCCAACCAGGGAGTCCGCAGGCCGCATGCAATCCACTGAGCCACATGAGCCAGGGCAAATAAGTAAAATCTTAAAAACAAAAATAAAAAAACCACCACTCATAAAGAAGGCAAACTAACGTAGCCTAAATTCAGCGAGGTGCTGAGGAGGCAGAAGAGGGTCAGGGGCCGATACGCAGAGTGTGCTTTCAGGAGGGGCAGGAACAGATGTGGCATACTTCCACAGGAAGGGGACACCTGTCCCTCTCTGGAGAACCCAAGGCACTTTCCAGATGCCCACAGAAGCAACTTGCCCTCCCCAGCCTCCACGTTCTAGTGTGGGACACGAAGGCCCACGGGAAGACACGGCCTGCCTGGACCACCCGGGACCAGCACTAGGACTGAGCGGCTCGTCCAGAACAAGACGAGTGACCCCTCCTTGCCAACCCAGAAGTGGGTCAGATGGGAGCCGCGATGGCAAACAGTGGATCAGTGGCCACCAAGCCTCAGGGTCAGAGAAGTACGGGTGTTGCCAAGAAGGAATGTGAGGGAAGGACAGGCTGGGGTGGCGGGGACTCTGAGCCTGGTGCGACTGGCGGCGCTCGGACCGCGGCAGCAGCACAGCGCAAAGGTCAGGAGCACACGGGTCAGGAGCACGCAGGTCAGGCACACGGACCTCTTCAAAGCTAGTTCCCCGCGCACACGCTGTGCGACCCCAAGCAAGTCACTTTCCTCTCCGAATCTCGGTTCTCTCATGCTTAAGATGGGGATGACTGAATCTGCCTCACGCATAGGCTGCTGTGCAGACTGAGCGAGAAAATGCTCGTGAAGTCCTTGGTGCACTGCCTGATCCAGCAAAGGGCGTGAGGGTGGAGCAGGGGGAGGAGGAGGGGCAGTCAGACTGCAAGAGAAAAAGACTTTCATGAAGCTATGGCCCCATTCCTGCAACCGGGACTATCCAACAACAGATATATTTTTTTAAGTCAGGTTGCATTACCTGGAGTAAACAGGGTTAGCATGTCTTGAACTTTGCTCCCAGACTGAAAGAAATTTAAATTGAAGGCCAGGCCCTCCCATCCTTCCTTCAGCATCAAATCACGTGTCTGTCCGGGAGCTTGAAATCTGGCACAGGACTTTGTTGTCACCGTTGTTGCTAACGAGCAGGTTTACCGCCCTAACTACACTTTTCTTGAGCTTATACTGACATGACTCTGTTCCCGAGGCCACACCAAATGACGGGGGGAGGCCGAGGTTCAGATGTGAGCTGAGTGGATGGGTGGCTTAGAGCAGTGGAGGGACCCACCTCAAAGTTCAGACCTGCCCAAGCTCATTCTCACCAGGGGAAACCGGGCAGAGCGGGGAAAATGCCCACCGGCTTCATCATCCAAATGGAGAGACCTAATGAAGTTATCAGCCCATTTACAAAACACTGCTTCTCAGTCTGAGACTGGAGTCACCCCAGGTGGTCCCCTCCAGCTTAAAAAAAAAGGAAGAGTCAAGGATAGGGTTCAGTTGTCCAAAAGAAAAAATCACCTACTCTGCTGAAGTTTGACAGGGAGAAATCAGCAATAGTGTATTTATTTATTTATTTAAGTTGATTCTGGGGGGGGGGGCAGAGGGAGGGAGGGCGGGAGAAACAGTGACTTAATGTTCCATTCATTCGTTAATTCCTTTCCTATCCTGACCAGGGATCAAACCTGCAACCCTTGAGCATCAGGACAACGCTCCAACCACCTAAGCTATAGTCAGGGCCTCTAGCAACGGCATTTTTAATTCCAACTCCTTCCTGTTACCTCCAAATCAGTGAGTCTGCTACTCGTTTGTTGAAGCCCAATCTGGAACAACGGGAGTGGGACTTGAGAACAGGTTGTAAAGGGGCAAAGGCCAGTCCTCGTCCGGGCCCCAACCTCTCAACGGGAAAAGCAAGCCACTGTCATGGGTCAGTGGGGCTTTACCTGAGCTGGCTGACAGGGCCTGGAAGGCTGCGTGGCTAAGATGTCACCCCCTGCCCACCCCCAGGACCAGGACACTCTCGAGACCTACTGAGCCAGAATCCTGGGGATGGAGGCGCCAGGCAGTTGTGCCGCGTACCTCGGCCTGGGACCGACTCCCACTCTTGACTCACAGCAGCGGCGCTGCAGCTCGGAGAGGGCAAGGCACTCGCCCAGAGTCACGGCTGTGAGGGGGGCCTGGATGCAATAGAAGGCCCCAAACTCTGAGTCCAGACCCTGCTTTCTGTGCTAGGGAATAAAAATTAATTTATCTTTAGAATAGGACAAATAGGACAGGCAAATCTGTTCAGAGCCCAAGAAAAATGATCCTCGACCACACCGGGATCAAGGGTCCCTCAGCAGAACAAAGGCGGGGTCTCACAGGAACGAGCAGGGCGCAGAGCAAAATCCAGGCTCGGCACTGCCCCAGGCTCCGGGGGTAACCTAACGCGCATCTTCCCTTCTCTGCGCCCTGCATGACCACCTGCGGAAACAGACCAACAGCTGCCTGGCCTCCGTCAGGAAGGCCAAGGGGACAGAGAAGCACGGGTCCAGGGAGGCCCAGGGCCCCTGCTCACAGCGGCTGGACAAGTAATAGCTGTTCCTGTCCAGCAAGCCCTCCATAACTCATTCCCTTCCCAACTGCGACCTGAGCTCCTCTGGGCTTCGCAGCACGATGCCAGGACCTCCCGTGCTATCAAAGGAAAACACAGGTCTTGCCCCTCCACGAAACTGGAGAGACAGGCAGGACAAGTGAAACCCGCTGACAGGGGAGCAAGAGGAGTCCTTGGTACAATTGCCGGGCCCAGGGGTGTGTGGTTTGTTCACGAATCTGCTCAGGAAGGGAGCCACCACCAGCAGGAGCCCGGTGTCCCTCACAGCTTACCAAGAAGAAAACAAAGGCCTAGGTTCCAAGCTGCCTCTAAGTCCCACCCTACCCTGCCCCTGCAGCTCCTCCCGAGGCACCCAGGGAGAGGTGGCCGCCTCTGATGACCTTCAATGATCCTGTTCCTGCTCAGGCCCGAAAGTCTCCATTCTCTAGGATCTGCTCCCTTCTCCTTGTTCCGCTGCCTCTGATCTGAGCCTAGGAAACTCTAGAAAAGGCTCAGAAGCCCAGGCTGCTCCCCAGCCCACCGAATCCGAATCTAGGGCGGGACCTCGCATCCCAGCCAGCCAAGCACCAGAACCACTGCTAAAATGGGAAGTCGTGGGCTGGAAGTGGAGAGGCCGGGGTCCCAGTCTCTGAACTCTGCCACAGAGACCTGCAGGAAGCGGCCTCACCAGCCTGGCCCAGGGTGGCAAGTTTGGGGTAAGCTGAGCCCAATATCTGCCCTTCTCTGAGCCTTGGTCTCCGCACCCGTAAACGAGGGAAGGACCGGACTTCCGGGGCTAATACCACCAGCGTCAGCTCCTGGGGGGGTGGAGAGTCACACTGATGCCTTTTTCTCTGAAAGTGCTCTTCCCAGAGCAGCCAACAAGTGCTTGCTGGAGTAACCAACCAAAGAATGACGTGGCCTTGGGGGCCCGGGAATCTCCCCGCTGGCACCCAAAGGTGTTCAGAGAACTGGCTTGGCCGCGGGAGTAAGGACAACACTGAGCCCCGTGGTCAGAAAGAAAAGCTGATGCCCGGGCAAGAAGAATGGAAGCTGTATCCCAGAACCCGCCCCAGGCCTGGGGTTCATCAGCCACGCTGGGGCTCCGGCCCCAGGTAGCCACATCCAGTCCTTTCTTTCCCTTACTCTCCGCGTGCGGGGAGGGGCAGCAGGGCGTAAAGGGGAGGGCTGGAGTCAGAAGTGGACCTAGACTGTGAAGGCGGGCCCTCTGAGTGAGCCTCTCCAAACTGCCTTCGGGTTTGACCCCTGGGCCCCACGGCCGGGAAGAGACAAAGAATCCCCCCAGGCCACGTTTCTTCGGGGAAGGAAGGAGTGCACGGCTCCACGGGCTGCCAGACAAGCGCCCTGCCACACACTGCCTGCCGGGTTCTACCCACTAAGCTGAGCCACCAGCGCCCCACGCCCGACCTCTGCAGTCTCCTGTGCTCTGACCCCCCAGCCCCTGCCTTATTTCTCCCAAGGCAGCCCCCGGTCTGGGTTTAAAGGGCACCTGATGATGTCACTCTCCTACACAAAACCTTCCCTGCGTTCCTCCTCCTCCACCTAGCCCCTCCCAGAGGTCTCTGGGCCTCGTGTGACATGCCCTAAATCACTCCTGTGCCTGTCATGCACCTGCCTTCCGTCCCTGAAGGGGCAGGCTCTTTCGTCCCTCGGAGCCCCCTGCCCACCACACTCACCATCTGGCTAACTTCATTCATTCCTTCCTTCAACCTGTCAGGCCCCAGAAGCTGTCCGAAATAAGAGCGCCCGCCCCCCACAAAGCTTACACCTTTCTGCCCAGGAGGGGTAGACGACATGAACAGGCAGTTCACGCGGGAGGTGGTGCTGAGGTGCCAGGTAGCGGAGGGGGTCTGTGCTTCAGATGAGGGGCAGGGCCCACTCTCTCTGAGTGAGGCCCTAAAAGCAGCGGCGAGCAAGCCACAGCTCCTTCCTGGGCAGCCGGTCCTCCCTCCGCCCAGACCAGGCCCTGACACCTCCCACCGCCCGTCTCCCTTCTTTCCCTTGTACCCACCGGACCTTGCACATCTGTAACATTTGTTTCACTGTTTCCGACACATCATATAAAACAAGCTCCATGGGGCCACGAGCTGTGTCTACTCTGCACCCCTTTACCTCCAGCACCCAGCATAGCGTCCGACATCTGTGTGTCACCTACCAGGTGAGAGGTACTGGTTACGTTACTTCGCCTTCCTTCAATTCGGTTTCTGCATCTGGGAAACAGCTAATGGCACCTACTCTCAGTTGCCGTGGAAATAAATGGGTTAACACACGTGAAGTGCCTGCAGTAGCACCTGGCACACTCCAAGCACTCAACCAATGTTCCCTATCAGCTACGAGAGTGTTTGGTAAGTGTGGCAGAACGAACCACGGAATGCCCAAGGAAGGAGAGGGGAAACACCTGGGGTCACGTTCTCCTCACCAAACGCCTGGCCTGCTCCTTCCCCCTCAGCATGTGCTGCTCTGCTGCTGCAGGTAAATCCCTCCTGGCGGCGGGGAAGGAAACAACACACCCGATGGGTAAACAGAACAAGGAATCGGCATCTGAATGGATCCTCTTTCTTTGCTCCCTTTGGACTTAAGCTGGAAGTGGTTCTGGGGCTTTGCACCCCCAGCGGCAGCAGACACCTGTGGGCGCGGGAGCCAGGCCTGGCTCCCTCGTTAGCTGGCGGCTGCCCTTCCTCCTCGTTTTGTGGCCTCTCAGGATCTCATACTGGGCACGTCTGACCAGCCAAGTGCTTCTCCACCGAACTGCACTCCAAATGGGGGAGGCAGCCATTTTGCTCCAATGATCAATATAATCATTCATGAACAGAGTCACTCCCTGTCTTGGGACCCAATTATTTTCTTGTGGAAGCAGTGGTTGCAAAAATATATTGTTTTCCAGTTAACTAGTAAGCACTATTTTTAGCTATGGTCTCCCCACTCCTAATCTTGTATTATTGGTGAGAGGCTGCTGTTTAAACCTGAGTCCACGTCCCCTCGTCTGCTAGGTCCATTAAAAGTCACCCCCTTCCCTGGACTGCCAATTATCCGCTGGTGCTGGCAGGCGGTCTTCCTCTCCCTTCTCCCCTTGCCCACAGGAGGGGCGGGAGGGTACAGGTCTTTCTTCTGGAGCCCCCCACGAGCACAAGCCAGCACTCCAGGGAGCGCTTACAGGAGAGCAGGGAGGCTGACCGGACCGGACTACCATGCTGGCATCGGTACAGAAAAAGGATCAAAGGGAATGCCAGCTCTCAGGAGCTCTGAAGTCATCGGGGCCTAGGCTGTCATCTCAACTCCATCCCTCAGACAGCCGTGTGGCCTTGGGCAGCACGCCAGCATTGTGGACTTCTGTGAACGTGCGTGTAAGATGCGATTAACGGTGACTACTCAGAGGGGTTTTGTCAGGATCAAATGAGGTAACACAGGTCACGGTCACCTCATCTTCTGCAGCTCAGTGTGCGGTCAGTCTCTGAAGTCAACTCCATGTTCCCAAATAACACCTCCATCCTTTCAATTACTCAGACCAAAAACGTGAGTGTCCTCCCGGCTCCTCCCTCAAACCCATCAGTGCCCCCTGCCAGCTCTGCTCCCCACCTTCACAACCAGGTCGGACACCTGGTGCCACCTACCACTGCCATCTCGCTCCTGGATTACTGCAGTAGCCCCTGTTCCCAACAGTCTGTTCATTAAACAGCAGCTGAGCTAGTGTGACCCTTTAAAAATCCCAGTCCGATCATGTGACCGCTATGCTCAAATCCCTCCAGTGGGTCCCCCACCACTTGGAGCACAAGCTAAGTCCTTCCAGGGCCCCACGGGGGCTTCATGGCAGCTGTGCATATTTCCTCTGCAGGCATCTCCCGCCACTCCCCCTCCAGCGTGCCCCTCCTAGCACACAGGCCACCTTGCATGCTGGTGCACTCCTACCTTGGGGCTGTGGACACGCTGTTCCCTCCACATGGAAAGCTCTTCCCCAGGGCCTGCATGGCCAACTCCCTCCTCTGCCCCACTGTCACCATACCAGAGACTGTCCTGAATACATAAAATAGCACCCCCACTTCACTCCTTTCTCCTGTGTCCACTTTTCCTCACAGCACCCCAGTTCCCCTCTGCCCAACACACCAAGCGCCTGGGCTTATTTACTGGAACTAGCCCCTCTCCCCGGAATCTGGGCACAGCTGCAACCCAGGTGCTTAAAACTGGGCCTGAAAGTAGCAAGCCCTCGAAAGACCTGCTGAATATGTAAAGCATGGAGCAAAATTTCTAGCTCATGGGTAAGCAGGAACGCAACATTCATTATTTTAAAATAAAATCATATATGGTCTAGAAAACCTACTATGAGAATCACAAAATCTTTCCACATCACTTCCCACACACACCTCCCCAGGCTGACAGTATCGTGGGCTCACAGATAAGGAAACTGAGGCAGCGTGCCTAGGAAGGCATACTTCCCACCAGGCAGGAACCAGAGCAGCCAGCCACCCACGGAGTGCTCTCCATGTGCAAGGGACATCCCTGACGCCACCTAATCAACAGAACCAATGGAGCCGGTTCTTCGATTTATTCCCATTCTAAAGGTGAAGAAACAGAAGTTAAAAGTTAGCGACTGGCCCATAGTTCCAGGTGGTCCTCACACTGGGGAATGAGGAGCCCGGATGCATTGAGATTTTGCAAGGGGCACAAATGCACAGTTTAAAAGGAATCAATTTCAACTCCATTCCATACCTTCTTCCTGTAGGAACAGACCAGCCATGGTTTCTGCCTGTAGGCTCTCCTTTCCCAGGCCCCCCATCCATACTCAGCCACCTCCTGCTGCTTCCAAAAAAAAGGGGGGGCATAACTACCCCCCCAGGGCAAATCTTACTAAGGTGCTTTGTCCCACAGTGCAAAATACCCCTGGCCCCACAAAGGGGCAACTCAAAACAACAGTATTCAGTCTGAGACTGTGACTGCCTATAGTGCCGACGTAATAAATCCTCCTGCTGAGTCGGGTGGTTCCCAACCTTCGCTTTCCACCAAGTTCAGGGAGGACCTGAAAGAACTGCCAGCTGACAGACTGTTGATAAGTGACTTCAATGATAGATCACTGTGATTTTTGGGCCCATAACTCAGAAGGTGTCCGAAGAATTGAGTAATACTGCCATGGCAAAATGCCTTTAATTCCTGTGCATTATTTACACGAACCAACCCTGTCAATACGCACAGCTATGGAGTAAAGAGGTTGTGCTGATTCCAGCAGACACATACGGGTGAGTGGGTGAACTGAAACAAAAAGTTCCACTCAGCGCAGGAGGAGAAGCATTTCATAGCAAACGTTTTATGTTTAAAAATGATCAAAACTAAGCCCTGGCTGGCGTAGCTCAGTGGATTGAGTGTGGGCTGCGAACCAGGCATCGCAGGTTCGATTCCCAGTCGGGGCACATGCCTAGGTTGCAGGCCATGTCCCCCAGCAACCGCACATTGATGTTTCTCTCTCTCTCTCTCTCCCTCTCCCTTCCCTCTCTAAAAATAAATAAATAAAATCTTAAAAAAAAAAGATCAAAACTAGGAATATATTTGTTTAGATCAACTGTATATTCTGAATTCTAAAAACTCAATCTCAAGGAAAATGTTTGCTATGACCACAACACGATTTCCAAAAATGTTTTAATTTTTGTAAGTATTTTTGTCGCAGATTAGTAGGGTGACAAACGAAAGGCTTGCAAGCCTAAAATCTATTCTACTAGAAAATATTCTGGGGAGGAAATAAAGTGGGAGTATGAGTTCCAGGGTGAAAAAAGAACAATGTAAACCTTCAAATGTTAAATAAAAACTGATCCATGGATTTTTTTCCCCCAAAGAATGAGAGAAATCAAATCACTCCGGTATTTAGGTTCCACTGAAGATTTACATTCCTGATGTAACAGTTTTATTTTTTAAATGTCAATATTTATAATTAACTACAAGTCATATCCTTTACAACTACTGAAACCTTCAGAGAAAAATTTTAGCTACCTACAAATGTGCAAGTGGGTAGTTTTCAAAACAAAGTGAAGTGTCTGTCCCGAACCCCTCCCCTCCCCCCCTCGCCTGCCTTCAGCTATCAGCTCTAGTCTTTTCTTTTAACGGTCCAGGCAGAGAAAGGCTCTGAACCCTGGAAACATTTTATCCAGGGCAAATTCCGACTGCTCTAGATAGAAGAGGATTTGGTGGGAATCTAGGGCCCTGCTAAGATAAAACCACCCGAACTGGCCCGGCCACTTTCTCTTCATCAGCCAGCTCTCCCCGGCACTCCACCGTTTTCCAGGCCTAGGTTTGCACTCGCCAAATCAATCTGATTTGTTCACGTAAAATCAGCTCCCCCATCCCATATTCAAAGTCTTCCATTTCCTGAAGTTTAAAACTAGGAATTAATGTGAAGATTAATCTGGGTGATGATTTTCCCGTAAGTGAGGAGGAAAGAAAAACATTTTAAAATTCATGAACAAAGTCAACGCCAAAGGCGCTAACGCCTCCATTTGGGAAGCTGGGAAGGGACGAGAGGCCGGTGGTTTGGCCGCCCTCTTCCTAGCCGCCAAGGTCGGGGGGGAGGGGTCTTCACTAAAACTTCGAAAGCAGTCTAGCCTCCGGGGGAAGAGAAACGCGGAGGGGAGCCAGTCCTGAGAGCGAAGATGAGCACTCAGCGAAACAGCATACAACTTTACACCCATCCACCCTGCGACAGGCACCATTCTCATTTTTTCCAGGTGAGTAAATTCAGAGTCGGAATGGCACCCCAAGTCAGAGAACAGGAAAGGGCAGAGACTGGATCCAAAAAATCAAATTTAGGAATGACCAGAAAGCTCCACAATAAAATGGCTTTGGTCTGAAACTGGGTTTGAACCCACATTTTCCGCCTCATTCTACTTGTAAACCTTTCTCCACAGCTGTAAAACAGGGAAAATAGCACCTTGCTTAGTAGGGTTGCTGTCAAGGCAGTGAGCCGTAGATGTAAAAGTGATCCAATGGCTGCGACATAGTATGTGCTCAATAAATTGTAACCAAGGCTTGAAAAAAGGCGCGTACTCTAGACCCTACCACGACTGGCGCGCCTCGAGCTGTGGTTCCGCGCGCCCAGGGCCGGGCCCAGCGGCGGGGCGCAGGCCAGGCGCGGCAGACAACAAAGCAACCCCAGAGCCGCCCGCCGACTTTTCGGGGCGTAGGCGCTATCACCCACACGCCCGCGCGGCGCGCTACCTACCCGGGGCCTCTGACCCGACCTGGGCCGCCGCCGCTCTTCCAATCTTAGGGACGCTTACTGAATGACTACCGGCGGGCAGGCGGGGCTTCGGGAGCACGCGCACCGGAAGTCCCGTCAGCGGAAGGGGCGGGACCGGGGAGCTCGGCGTCCCGGGCAACTGTAATCCGAGATCCCCGGCCAGAGTGTGGACCTTGGAGTAATTCCTCCCTCGCAGCCAGAGGCTTCCCACGCGGGGAGCTAGGGGGCGACTTGGAGTGTACTAGCTTCAAATCCAGCCTGGCCATCGTTGGCTGCGCGGCCTCTGGCAAAGGTAATGAAAGCTATGGTAGTTAACTGAGCCCCCCTTACCTGACAGGTCCTAAAATCCTACAGAGTACCTACAGATTCTGTAGCAATCATCTCACTGAATTTCAACAGCCCTTGAGGTGGATACTGTTACTATCCCCGTTTTACACAAGAGGAAACTGATAACTTAGAAATTAATCAGTTTGCTCTGTCTTACAAAGTCAGTTGGCTGCAGAGCTCAGATTCTGTTCATAGAAGTCTATCAAGTCATTTAGCCTCTCATCCCGTCTCCCATAATAGACCAAGTAATCGCTGTGTCTCTCGTTGAAAACAGTGGAAATACACAAGCCCTCTCTATCCGCGGTTTTGCTTCCGTGGTTTCAGTTACCCATGGGCAACCTCAGTCTAAAAAATATTAAAGGAAAAATCCCAGAAATAAATCATGTTTTAATTGCATGCCTTTAAGTAACATGATGCAATCTTGCGTCCTGCTCCATCCCACCCAGGTTGTGAATTATCCCTTTATAGTTTATCCACACTATCCACATATAAGTCACTTAGTAGCCAACTCAGTATCAGATCAACTGTCATAGTATCACAGTGCTTGTGTTCAAGTAATCCTTATTTCTTATTTTATTTTTTTGCATTGGAGAAATATTGGCTATTTTATTCTAAATGGCACCACCCAGGAGAATGGGAAGCTAATGTTCAAAAGCCCAAAACTCCCTGGTGGTATATAGGTTGCAAATTATAAAGGGCACAATAACAAGACACCATGGGATAGGGGTTTGGGATCGTGCTGGGAGCTGATCAGTCTTAAGTAAGGGTAATAAATCATTCCTTCGGGTCTGGAGGAATGTTCCAATGTTCCAAACGTCTGAACAGACATTTGGGTCTGACGTCTGTTCCAGTGTTCCTCTGTCTGGTTTCATGGTCAAGTGGCCAGGGGTCATCCCACCTTAGGGCATAGGAGCTGAAACATAACTTAGGCCAAGATGTTATCTATAGCTCTGGCTGATGTGGCTCTGTGGATTGAGTGCCAGCCTGAGAACCAAAAGGCCGCCGGTTTGATTCCCAATAAGGGCACAAGCCTGGGTGGTGAGCCAGGTCCTCAGTTGGGGGTGTGCAAGAGGCAACCACACATTGATGTTTCTCTTCCTTTCCCATGTCTCTAAAAATAAATAAATAAAATCTTTTTTAAAAAGATGTTATCTCCCGCCTGACAGAGGTCTGGCCCTTGTGACCATTAGTCAGATCCAGGCTACTGTCTTCTGCGGCCTAGGGGGGTGCTGATTATTCCAGGGAAAGGCTAGATTTCTAAGGGGCATAGAGAGAGAGAGAAGTGATTTCTACAGCTATGATGTAAAGCTAAAATTAATCAGGTTTCAGGTTTGTCTAGTATGGAGCTGATCTGTTACTCAAATGTTTAAAAGGTACCACAAGGGTCAGAGCATGAGAAAGCTGAGGTGAAGCCATCGACTAGGATAGAGCAGGTGGTCGATCCTGGAAAACCGAGGGTCTCGGCTCTTACTCTGCGGCAGCCTGCCACTTAGGTGTCTGCTATCGGGCTTGCCGTTCAAGGATGCCCGCTGACTCCCACCTGTGACCTGTGCACCGAGCACTGAGCTTATTCCACATCCCCCTTTGCTCCCAACTTGAGCTGTATTTCTGTTTTGTCAGAGAACGTTCTTCAACTTTTATCTCCACATTTGTTTCAGTCTTAGATTTATAATCGAACCTATTCAATTTTCATTATCTGTCCTTTTGCCAAAATTTCCCAGTCATCTCTTAATTGGATGAAACTTGACCCCTAGTAGAATCCTCAGCAAGGGTTCTTGAATAGAAAATGTCTGGAGTTCTGAAAGTTTAAAACTGAAATTCTTAGTTCCCACTTTTTACTGGAGTTTTTAAAAACGTTTCTTCACTCTTACTTTTTATAATCCTGTTGTGTAGTTGATGCCACCTGATTTTCATTTTTTTTAATGTTTTTATTTTTCAATTATGGCTTAAGTACAATATATTAGTTTCGGGTGTTCAACCCATATAAGTGGTTAGACATTTACATAACTTAAGAAGTGCTCACCCTGATAAATCTAGGACCCATCTAACACCATAACATTTAATAATTACTTAATAATGGCCCCAAAGCCCAAGAGTAGTGATGCTGGCAGTTCAGATACACCACAGAGAAGTTGTAAAGTGTTTCCTTTAAGTGATAAGGTGTGTATGTACAAGAAAAAACACAGCACACCTAGGGACTGGTACTCTCTGGCATCCACTGGGAGTATTGGAAAGTATCCCCCACAAACAAGGTGGGGCTACTACACATAAAAGCATCTAATGGTGCCTCACATACAGTAGGTGGTCCTTAAGGAACTCCTGCCCTGACTCCTTTCCCTCTCCCTAAACTGTACTTCTGCACTCTGCTTCCTTTAAGGTAGGAATCGTGTACCTTCACCCTCAGGATCCCCAGTGCCTACCACAGTGCCCAGTGTGGTAGGCGCCCGATACACTGAGGAATGAAGTAATTCAGCATCTTCAGTTACTGGGACCTTTCTCCTTGGCGTCAACAGCACTGGCGGCACCACCCACTAAACAGGATTGTACCCCATGATCACAGGGCCCATTTGGTCCAAACACCTTCCCCTCCACATCATCGTTCCCGTCGTACTTAGATACGTCCAGTGTTGGGAGGGAACTCCCTCGCTGATTTTGGAGACAACTTCATGCTGTCTTCGAAGTCCAGTCCTGTCAGAAAGCTCTTCCTTAGATCTTTCCTAGTTCTGACCCACGGGGCCACGCGGAACAATTCTAACACCTATCCCACAGAACCAGATCGAATGGCTCAGCCCCCTTCCTGCACCACACAGCTCACAGATAACCGAGGTGTGTGGTTCCGAACCTTTTCCCTACTCCAGACATATCAGAGGGATACCCAGGTTCTCCCATCAGTACTAGTGGGGGTTCCGTCTTCTCAGTAGGCATCCTCATGGTCCAGTCCGTCAACAGCAGCTGCACGCGGCTCTGGGACGGCCCCAGAGCAAAGGCTGCAGGGTGGCTGTGGGTGCTGCCGCCGCGGGGGCCTTCTCAGCTCGCACACAGAGCCTCCATCGTTCGGGCCGCAACAGGGAACTCTGAGCGGGCTCCAGCTGCTCCCACGATCCCACTTCACCCTGACAAAGCCAGCATCCCGGTCACCTCTGTGTCCTGGGCATCTAGCGTGACGTCTGGAATAGAGTGCTGCCCCAGGTTGTGCATGATGAGCAACCCTCTGCCTCCAGGAGAGATGACTTCTTTGACTCCTGGTCCTTAAAATTAAACTTACTTTTCAGATGTTTATTTTTAATAAATATTAATGTGCAATTAAACTCACACTGTACCTCACAAATACCATTAATATTTATCCTTTATTAAACAGCTTCAAAAAAAAAAAACCAACTCCTAAAGGTTGTCACCAACTAGAAGATAAAGTCCAAACTCCTTAGCCTGAAACTTAAGGCCTTCTATAACTTGGCCCCTGATCTCCGCGGATGTCTCACCACGGTCCCCTTGACAAAGGCCGAGGACGGGGATTTAGTTATCACACCAGACTTTTTGGACTCACACTAAGTAGCAGTGAAACTTTGGGCAAATCATTGGACTTACTGTTTTCTCATCGTAAAACAGGACTAACACGTACCCTGCTCATTGCGGAGGGTCGAACAAGGCGGCTGACGTCAGGGGTCAAACAAGACTGTGTGTTAGTGCATTTTGTGGGCAGTGCGGCATCGTGCAAACATCAGGGGTGACTACACTGTGTTCCGGCCTTGACCCTTTGCTTGCATTGCTTCTGCCCCCTGAAGGCTTTACCCCTTCTTTCTCGACATTCACTCACTCACTCACTCACACATTAATTAACCCAACAAATATGGAGGGCCTACGGGGTGCTGGCTCGAGGGATACAGGGGTGAGGAGAATCGTCTGTTCTCTGCCCCCACAGAACATAGGGTCTTGTGGGGGGAAATGGTTACAAACGAAAGTAAAGCTGTGATTTCAGCGTAGGAGCGGGTCCATAGGACCTGCCCTCAGAGACTATAATGGAGGGTGCGGGAATTAAGCTGTCTCCAAGGCCATGTTCAAAGTCTGCTTTCTCCAGGAAGCCTCTCCCGACAACGCTGCCCTGGAGAGCTGCGCCCCTCGCCCTGCCACCAATTTCAATGAACTTACCTATCTAGCTCATTTCATCATATCCCATCAGGCCTTGTTACAATACTTTGTTTTCAAGTGAGCCTGGTTTTCAGGATTTCACTGTAAGTGAATTCCCAGAATTCCCTTCTGGGCCGGGAATGCATGGCACGATCTCTCGCACGGCACAGGACAGCAGGAGCAGAAGGCTGGACCCACTGTGCTCCAGGCTCAGGGGTCAGGGGATGTCACAGGAAGGAAGGGCACCCAGTCCGAAAATGAGCTGCGGCAGAGACAGGACACCGCCGAAGACCATCTCCCCGCCCCTCATTTTGTGCCTGAACCCACCAGCCCTGTTCTCCTTCAGAGGAGAACAACTCTTCCCTGGGACATCCAGTCGGCTCCCTAGGGCACCATCTTCCCCCAACAAAAGTGTGATCATGTCTGTCCCCAGCTCACAATCGTCCGTGGGTCCCAAGTCTTCAGGACAATGCCTGAACTCCTCAGCATGGCATCAACGCCCTCAGGGTCTGACTTCCGACTACTCTCCAGCCTCGGCATCCAAAACGCTCCTCGCTCGAAGCCCCAGTCGCAGGTTCTTGTTGTAGTGCCTCGAAAGCACCTTAAGCTCAGGCAGACGGACTTTGCAGACCGTCAGCCTAGACTATCCACCCTGGTTCATCTGCTTCCCCTACGAAAACTCAGCTGCCTTTTCCTCCAGGACCCCTTTCTCCACATTAAGAGTCCCTTCTGCTACCTCCTGTGCCCCCCACTCTCCTACACAGTCTTCTGTAACAGTCTGGGCACTGACCGACTCATGGGATGAGGCCAGGGTGGGGACTGTGTTGTTCTAGCCCTGTTCTCTAGGTCCTGACGTTACGAGAGAGTTTTTCTTTGATCATTAACAGTAGTAATGCTGACTTCCTGGGAAGGGAAGTGGTTTACAGGTATTAACGGTCCCAGACACTTGACAAAGAGTTTTGTGTACACTGTCTCATTTTACAGATGACCGTATTCAGGCTCAGAGAGGTTCAGTGACTTGCCTAAGGTCACTTCATTAGGCAAAGGCAGAGCCAAGATTTAGAACCCAGGCAGCTCTCAGAGTCACTCTAACCTGCTGTGCCCAGAAACAACCGTGACGGAATAATGGAGGTGTCCTCACTAGCAGCCGATTCTTCCAGAATCTGCAGAGTTCCACAGGCACATCCCTCAGTCACCCGCTGGGCCCTGCTGGGCCCCACTTTCTCCTTACAACGCTCCTGCCAGAACAGGTGGGTAAGAGGTGGAGGGGGGAGTCCTCAGAGCTAGACGGGGGAATCCTGCTGTTCTAGTGTGATGAGATGCTCAGAAAGCTAGGACTGTTTACCTTGGAAAAAATAAGAATTTTAGGGAAGTGGCTATTAATTGTAGAAAATGTAACAACTACCTGCAAGGACACAGGATTATGTTTCTACATAACCCCATAAAGCAGAACTTGGCCAATTTTCCACCAACGAGAGCTTTCTGAAAGAGGAAGGCTCTTATAGGGGAGTGGGGAAGAACAAATATGAGAACTCTTGAAACCCCAAGAAAGCACTTACAGACCAAATGTAGGAAACTCTACATTGTATTGTGACTGTAAGCTCAAAACTAAACTCAGGCACCAAAATCACACACGGGAATATTCAGCTATCAAGTGGTCATTAAATAAAAAAGTCACATACACTCAGTTTATTTTAAAAACAAAAAGTTAAAATTTTATTGCAGAGAAATCACGGCGGATCCTACAAAATGTGTGAATGTTCTAACTTGGAAAGTCCCGAGAGAGAGGGAATAAGAGCCTCTCTTTGATCCTTTCTAATTCTGAACCTCTCGGAGGTGCTGCATTCCAGAACTTTGGTCTTGTACTCGCGTTCTGAGCTCAGTCAGGGTCCCACCGCCTGCCTGCCTCCCAGGAAAGGCTCGCCAGCGAGCAAAGCCCACTCAGTTTGCAGCAGCACGCAAGGCAGGCTGCCTCACTAAAGCTTCCAACTACGAGAATGGCGGTGTCCACAGAAACCAGCACCTTTATCCCCTCTGTCACGTGTCACTAGCCTTCACTTAACCTCTGCGTGCCTGTGAGAAAGGAAAACGCAGGGCTGGAAACTAGAACACCAGACCTGGGTTCTGGTTCTGCATCTAGATATCACTGTGATTTTTTTTTTCCCAAGCACAATTTTCTTCAAGTCCCCTTCCCTACCTACTTCACAAGGTCACATGAGCTACAACAGGCGAAACTAGCACATGGAAAGCTTTACTATTATCACCTCTGACCGCCTCCACTCGCCTGCAGCTGCAGGTAATGTGGCCCTGAGACGGGGCTGTAGGGGACAGCTCTCAGCCCGAGCAGGTGTCTCTGCCTGCCTTCCAAAGTCAAATATAAATAATTGGAGATTACCTGATTTGAATCATATTTGCTTCCGCTCTGGCCACTGACATAAAAACTACGAGTTGACAATACTTAGCTGTGTTTTATTTGTTTCCCTGAGGCAGAGGGGAGCTGTTTCTTACCATGGTGGACGTTTTTCCAAAGCAAAGATCATTTCCCTTTTTGGCCAAGAAGTTCTCCAAAGTTAAGAAGCTCCTTCCCTCATCACCCACCGCAACCCAACCTGACGGGAAACCTCTCGGAACCCGAACCACGCCTTTGAGCTGTCTCCTCAAAACTCACATGTATCAGAGCACACTTTCGATTTTCAGAAGCTGCAGTTTCCGTGGTTTGCAAACTATTCATCTGAATAAAGTTTCTAAAAACCCGAACAAAACTCAGGTGTGATTAGTCAATCACAGGGTGAGACCCAAGGGACTGAAGCATTCAGTCAGGGCTAAAAATAGATTAAGATGTTGCAATTACCTTCTAATTCCCGGTTTCCTCGGGTAGACGTATGAGACAATGGAATTTTTGTAGTGGTCAAGAATTAAGCGGGCCTAAGGGCAGACAGATTAAGATTCATATACTGATTTTGCCATTTACTAGCTTTGTGACTGCAATTTACCAACTAATCTGAGCCACGTTTCTTCGACTGTAAAAAAAGGGGGGGAATAGAACCCACATGCTAGGTTTGTTGAGAAGATTAAAAAAGAAGCTCGAAAATCTTTACCGCAGAGCCTGGTATATAAGGGCTCAATTAAGAGTAATTGTGGAGGGCTGCCGCGGAGAATGAAAGGGACGCTGTGTGCGGAAGAGCTTCGTGGACCGGTACCTGGAGGTCCACAAGAGCGTGGGCCTGACGGGGCAGTCAAGTCTCCTGGGTCTGAATCAGGGCTCCGCACACCACCATCCACCATCTCTCGTGAGGCCTTAAGGAAGGCGGCCAGGAGCCAACCTGGGTTCTTGCAGGAAAGCCCCTCTAAGAAGGCCTGATGCATTCAGGCTGCCGGCGGGGCACGCCCGCCGGTCTCACGCTCTGTTACTTACCCGGAAATGGTAACAGTTGTCAACGGCAGTCAATAATGGCTCACCTATGGCCCGGGCACTAGCAAGGGTAGGTTGAGGTCAAAGCTCGGATTTTGGAGCCTCCACGGACGAAATCCAGAACGAGCATGGAACTACAAATCCCAGCATGCTATACGATCCGCAGGGTCGCAAGGGTCAGCCTTCAAAGCGCGGCGGAAGGCGCAGGGCTTCCGAGCGCTGCCGGCCCCCGACTCCAGACAGCCTCCCCTCGTAATTTCTGGGTATTGTAGTCCACCTTGTTCCGGTTTCCCGGGAATGAGCCGCGCCTACTCACGGCTCCCTTCGCCACAAAAACTACAAAACCCAGAATATAGTGCCAGTTCCCCTCGTCCAATAGGAGCCCCCCATGTAGCGAGGCTTGGAGGCCGGCCCTCGGAACAGAAGATGGCGGACGAGAGTGAGACAGCAGTGAAGTCGCCGGCCCCTCCGCGGCCGCAGATGATGGAAGGGAACGGAAACGGCCATGAGCACTGCAGCGATTGCGAGAATGAGGAGGACAACAGCTACAACCGGGGGTAACGAGATCCTCGGAGTTCAATTCCTGTCCAGCTTCCCACAACCTGGGTCTCTGGGGTGCGGGGAAGTCACCGGGAGCTTAGTGTAGCCCCGCCCCCATGTTCTTATTGGCTGAGACATTGAGATCCTGCCCGGTGATTGGTTTTTGTCCTTGTCGTTTACCAGAGGTGGATGCCTAGTATATTAAGGGCCGGAGACATTCAATACTTTTATTATATAAAAGTTCTTCTGTGTGCGCCTCAGGCTCGTCCTGGGAAAAGAGCCTGTAGGATGGTGGTTTTAGATGGCACAACACAGGTCAGTATAACAGTACAGTTCAAAGGGAATGTTAACTTAGGTATTGTGCGAACAGCGTGATCAGTAAATCAGTAATAAAACATTTCGTTGCAGTTCATCCTCAATGAGGAAATTCAGGCTATACAAACCATAATTATATTGTAAAATGTCGCTACCAGAGGATCTCAAAGTATAAACTCACCTTATAAACCCTGCGTAATTACTGTATGATAATGTTTTGAGGTATACATAGTGCCTGTTGCTCCAAACCCATGTTTCCTGAGCAATAATAGATAATTAGGTCTTCCAGCATATTGCTTTTGTTAAGCTTGCAAAGTAGCCTCCAGCTTCAAGAAATTGAGCGATGATACTTCTTGGAGCGTGTTTGGAGGTGGGCTTAGCACCGCATCTCCTGCACTTTAGGGTGTTGCCTACTAGTGACTGGTTGTTCCTTCCGCAGCAAAAATGTTTCGAGCGTTCCGGTGTTGAGCTCTGTTCCCAAATCAGTTTTCACTCTTGTGAGCCACACCCCATCATTCTTCTTTCTTCACATTGTTGCAGAGGCTGGAGCTGGCGCTCACTTTCTCTCTGTGTGTTTTTCTAAAGGTAAGGTCAGGAGAGACTGTTTTGTATGTATAACTTCTGCGGAGTCTGTGGTCTGATTTGCAGTATTAATGGTATCCTGGAGGTAAGGTAGGGTTGAGATCTTTGGATAAACTTTTTAAAAAATTCTGCTGTCTTGTGGAGATGGGAGAACATAGGATTATTAAAGCGGTTTATAATCTTCCAGTGATGAACCCCTAGGTTAAAAAATCTTTTATGTTATTTTTACAAATTAATTTATTTTTAATTTAGTAATAGAGAAAGAAACATCCTTTTGCTTTTTCTACTTATTTTCTACTTATGCATTCGTTGCTTCATTCTTCTGTGTGCCCCGAGGGAGATTAAACTGGCAACCTTGGCACATTGGCAGGACTCTCTGACGAGCAGGTAGAGGAAAAGGAAGCTTGTCAAATTTGATTTCGTATGACTATGTTGTTTTGGTGTAACTCACAGCAGATTTAAGGCGGCAAAAGCCTAATTTTGCAGTTTGAAGTTCCTAAGAATGGAAGAACGAGAAAGAGGAAGTAGGAGGAACAGGAAGAAGGGAGAGTGTAGCCCTTCTGCATAGAGATCCCAGTCGTAAATGGGAGCTGTTGGACTAGAAAGTCATTTCGGAAGTGAAAGTCCAGGTTGTTTGCTCTTTGGGTACTTTTATGTTTTTTCTGCTAAGCTGTTCTGACCACTGTCTGTCGGTCTGTAATGGGTTCTGTTCTCCATAATCTGTGAATCATTTTGCAGAACTGCTTGGCAGAAAGTTCTGTTTTATCAAAGTACAACAACATGGTAACCTTAGAAAACTCTGCAGGCGTTTCTTTTTTCAGTGATTTTTGTTTTGTGTGTGGTTGTGGTCTGGGTGAACAGACCCTGAATCTGGAGGTCTTTCTGATGAAGGAGTTTGGAGGTGGCAGGTAAGAAACGGAGGACCCAGCCTAGAGCACAGAGTCTGGTTCTGGCACTTGGGTCCTGAGGGGGGTCAGCATGTTGCCATTGGCTGTTGGAGCAAACGGTGTTGGGAGGAAGCCGTGTGGCACGGTGAGGAGGTGCACACCAGGGAGTCATTCAAAGCCTGGTTCTGACACTGAGTAGCCCTGTGACCTTGGGAGAGTTGCTCAGCCTTCAGTTGTAGGATTAAGTGAGACAAAGTCTGGAATGCAGTCTTCCCCTCCCTCCTAGTCTTTCTTTGGCTCTTCTCCGCCCTCCTCCCAGCTCACCTCCCTGCCCTCATCACAGACAGTGTGTTTTGTGGTTCCTGTCATAACACTAGTTGAGCGGCACAGGTGTCTGGTCCTCGCCTCGCCCGGCTGGAAGGCGCCTGAGAAGAGGGTGTGTGTCTTTGCACTGCCTGGTGCTTAGTTTGCATTAGTGAGTGTCTGCGGGCTGGATGGGTGGCCAGTGGTAAAGTTCTCAGCCCAGTGTTAGTGGGGTTTCATTTCTCCTCGCTGGGGGGAAGGATGTCAGCTTTTCCCTGTACACTTTCTCTCTCCAAATAAATCTCATTGTAAACCTTACTACAGCTTTTGTGAAATACCTACAGAAATCACAGATCCTTGAGTTTACTGTGGAATTCCAGTTTTCTGCATTTTGGCTTCTTGAACATTTTCTTGTCTTATATTACTCAAAATGTTTTCAGAAAATTTTTTTAGTTCAACGAGAGCATCTCCTTTTGATGCGAATGATTCTCGGGTGTAATAGGCAGTTAGCTAATGATGGTCCGAACCAGCCCTTACTCTCTCAGGCTTTCCTTTCAGGGCGGGGGGCTCACAGCGCTTTGTACTGATGAAATGAGCTGCATCCATGCCCTGGAACAGTAGGAAATGCAGTTGTCTAACTCCTTAGGTTCCTTCTTGTGTCTAAGTTTGGTTCTTGACTTTCCTTGTCATTCATTTCTCCCCTGACTAAACACGGGGTGAGTATAAATTTCATATGTATGTAAGAACATAGGCATGCACATGCGTACATGTATAGCACGTGTGTGTAGCAGAGGAAAGGAGCAGCATTTTCGCCGCGGTTACCTGCCTGATGTGGTCAGTCCCTGACAGCTGAGAGGAGAGGCAGACTAAGGTGACTTGTATGCCATGTCCTCCTGCAGTTCATGCCTCACCTGTTGGGTTTAATTTGCTTGGTTGTTTTTAGTGAAAGGCTGTCCAAGAAGTATCATTAAAGAATAAACCTTGTCAGCTGGCAGATTGTTTTTAACCTTTGTGGGGCTTGGTCTTGTGACTTCCCCTGGCAAAGATTGTATCAGTCAGTGGGGCCCCTGGCAAAGATTGTATCAGTCAGTGGGGTGCACCCGGGAAAACAAGCTGCAGGAGGCATTCCAGGGAGAGGGGCTAACATGGGGGTGGTTGTCGCAGGTGGTGGGGACCAGTCATCTTGTTACTGGAGGTATTGGCTGCGAGGTGGCACCAGTTGTTACCAGAGAGGTTGGACCTTGGCTTGTGAGTTTGGCGAAGAAAACGGACGCAGGAATTCATATTATGAGGGAACATTGCAGAGGGGGTAGAAGTGAGCCAGCTGGGCCGCGCAGGCTCAGGAAAGCAGTTGCAGAAGCAGGAGGAGGGCCTCCGGAGCTCTGGAGAGAGAGAGGCCGAGATAACACTCCTGGGGGGGAAGGAGAGGGGGAAGGAGAGGTGCGGGCGGGGGTGTTCCCAGAGGGAAAGTGCACTCAGCTGGTGGGTTTTAATTTTTTAATGATTTTATTTATTTATTTTTAGAGATAGAGGAAGGGAGGGAGAAAGACAGGAGAGAAACTTCGGTGTGCATGTGCAAGGAAACAGATCAGCTGCTTCTCGCACGCCCCCAACCAGGGACCTGGCCACGGCCCAGGCCTGGGCCCGGCTGGGAATCAGACCGGCAGCCTTTCGGTTTGCAGTCTGGTGCTCAGCCCACTGAGCCACCAGCCGGGGCAGATTTTAATTTTGGAGTACCAAATAGGTAGAGTTTATCTGAGTGTTTGGGACAGGAAGAACCTTTAAACTATTTCGTTCCTAGGATTCTTTTGGAGTCTGTTTTGCTGTGTCATCCACACCATTGAGAAGCTGGTAAGCCCTGGGACAAGAACCCTTTGAGAAGGGATGTCTCCTTTCCGCCCGTTCCCTTACTCACCCGCGGGGACGGGTTCAGATGTGTTCTTACAAGTCTTCCTTACTTCCTAATCATGAGTTATTATCCCTTCTGAATAAACTTAAGGGAAAAAGAAAGGTCTTTTTGAAAGGAATTCCATAGGCTATCCTTATTTGCTTTTTTCCTCATTGTCCGTATTCTCTAAGAGTGGTTCTTTCCATATTTCTTTGATGGCTTATGGCTGCATCTAGCTCTTGGCAAGAAATCTTTTTAGTTTCTTTTTCTTAATCTCTCCCTTCAGCTTTGGTTTTTCAAAACTAGATCAAAGCAGAAATGAAAAGAGAAACCTCATCACTGATATCAAATAAGTGTTCTAATTTTATTTCCCAATTAAGTGGCAATTAAAAAGAAACTAATCAAGAGCTGCTTCAAAGAGAAGAGACTGGAAAGCAGAAGAAATGAAAAATAAATGAGGGCCTATTTCAGGGAGACTGCTGCTCACAACTAGCCCATTCTGCTGATTTGTCACATTGTTGGTGAGCGGGCGGTGGGCCCGCTCCAGAATCCCCAGCTTGACTGAGCCTGCAGTTAACCCCCTCCCTGCGGGGTCTGTCGAGTTTGGGACCATATATTCGGTCACTTTGGGAGGATGACTGACTCTTCAGTTAGCCCGTCCTCTTTAACTGTAGTTTTTAAAATTTGCCCTGCTAGCCTCTCTTCTAATTCCTCAAGGAAGGTGCTTTTGTGGTTGTTGCATTTCAGGCACACAAAACATGGTGCTTTCTATGGAGAGTGCGCACACACACACAAAGAAACAAATTCTTCAACAGGGTTAGTCCTTCAGAACTTTTTCTACTGCTGCTGACTGTCAGAGGCCCCTGAGAGGATTCACTGTTAAGTGTCCAGTAAATGTTATCTCTTCTCTCTCGCTGCTATCACTGTGTACTGGGCACTGGACACTGTGCTCAGCCCTGCGCGTGGACTGTCTCAGCTGGCCTTCAGTTATAATTGGTTTAGCTTTTGTCACGAGGCTTGGGATTTGCGTCCCCACCTCTGCCTTGGACACCCTGAAGGGACCCATTCTGGATTTAGAAATTTCTTTTCCCCACTGTGATTGACTTCTTCATCCCGACTCTTCGAGTGTGAGTTTTGTCTTCAGATGTGTTCTGTAACCTGTGGACTCCCCTAACTGGGGCACCAGTTGGTGATGGAGGCGACTGGCCCTTGAAACTCGCCTTGATGGACCAGTATCTATCTCAGGGGTCCTTCCAGGGTGTGAAGTTGCTGCTAGCATTGAGACATTTTTCAAAACAGTACTGAAAGATGGTCTCCGAATAGCGTTTGATTTGACCTCTGAGTTGTCAGTGTACAGGCCGGCTCCCCACGCCAACCCAGAGGATGTGATGTTCACATTTCTGTCCCATTCCTGTTCTCTTGAGTGTTGTCAGAGCTTCTGTGACCCTTAAAACCCCACAAAAAATGTTTTCCTCCATGACAGGAGTTGACCTTTTCACCCTCGGAACTGTGGGAGTGAACGCAGTCTTCTGCGCTCCCTCCCCATGCCTGTGGTTCTTCTCGCAGGCCCCCGGGGTGCCTCGGTGGCTGTGCGGCAGTGTTTTCATTTCCCCTGTCCTGAGGATTCGCAAGCAGGATTTGATGTCAGTAACTGGTGGGTCGGAGTTCGCAGAGTGTGCATGAAGTGCAGTCCTGCGGCCACAGCAGGAGGGCGGAGAGGCCGCCGGTGCTGGTTCACGCCCCGCGGCTCCTACCTGGGCACCCCTGTCAGTGTGGCTGCGGTCGGCCCGCCCTGGGCCCGCCGCGTGCTGACGGGACTGCTGTTGGACGGATATGCCTTGTGAGTAAATTGACCTGCAGAGGGATTTCCTGATGTCTGAAGGAGCCAAAAGGATATTAGAGGCTAGAATTTAGTTGGTAAGCTTCTCTGGAAATGTTGAATTTTAGCCCAAAGAATTACTTTCCAGTTTTTAGGAGTAGAAAACAAGTGACTGAAGAAGGGGACTTTCACTTTCTGAACTGTTTTTCTGTTGGTCTCATGATCGAAGATAAGCCTGTGGTCTGTGTCTGAGGCGCGGGGCCGTTCGATGCAGTCGCAGTGGGGCGAGGGGACGACAAGTAAGAAAATCGGTGAGAACGCTGGTGATTTGAAATCCTAACCAGTAGCTCAAAAGGACACAGCACGGTCTATGGAAACATCACGAAAGATGTTTTCTGACCCTCTTTCAAGCTCTAGCTTTTCAGAGTTTTATTTTAGTCTGTTATGCCTGTGAAGCATCCTTCTAGCCCGTGTTTATTGACCTCTCTTTAAAAAATGTTATTGAACTCTTTCACAGTTTGATTTTAATTAATTGATTAGAGAGAGAGGAGAGAGAAACATCGATTTGCTTTTCCATATTTATTGAACTCTGTAAAAAATGTTATTGACTGATTAGAGAGAGAAGGGAGAGAAACATCGATTTGTTGTTCTCTTTATCCTTGCATTGATTGGGTGCTTCTTGTGTGTGCCCTGACTGGGGATCGAACCTGCAGCCACTCCAGCCAGCTGAGCTCCCTGGCCAGGGCTTGTTGTACTCTTAACCGTGTGCTCAGCTCAACCGGAGATGCTGTGGGAAACTGCTGTATAGCATGTGGGCCCTACGCGTAGGAAATTTTCATCTCATTGGGAGCCAGGGAGCAGCACATTATTATATATAAAGTATTAAATTACTTGGGAGATCATAATCTGAAACAAGGCAGACATCAAGGAGAGCTGGAGTAAGCAGGGGGTGGGGGTGCCTCTCTGTATAAAACGTGGCTCGCTCTCCTCATTGCCTTCAGTACTTACTGTCCTGATACACAGAAGTTTGTTTAGGGCCCTGTGTGATTTAGGGCCCAGTGTCCCTCCGGCTTTGGAGATGCCCAGGTAAACTCTCATGGGGAGTGAGGCTGTTGTGGTGGGAGGGATGGGCCAAGTCCTTGGAGGGTGGTGGCTTTCCCCTGGGTGCTGCTGGTTAGTTGGCAGCCAGTTTGCCTCACGTCTTGGGTCTCGGTTTCCTCTTCTGTGAACAGTGGGTTAAGCCAGATAGCGCTAAGGTTTCTCGCAGCTCCGGGGGTTTAGCACGCACGCTAGCAGCTTGCGGTCCCTCACCACGCACCTGCAGGTCGTCCAGTGGCGCTGAGAGGAGGCCCGTGCTGCGACCCTCACTGCTCACGTCTGGGGGTTTGCTCCTCCTGTTGCTCGTCGGCAGCTTGCCCTTCCCTTCCGCCTGCTTCCAGACCCTGGCACTGTGTTCTGTTTCTAGAAAGGAATGCTGAAATTTCGTTCTCCCCAACCCTCACTTTGTATCAGAGCACCGTCAGGTTTCCTCTTCTATGTTCGAAGTTAGAATATTTCGGCCTTCATTAAAAAAATGACATTCTTAATCGCTTTTTTCCATATCTAGGGCTGTCATTCTGCTCATTTATCCACATTCACTAGGTTGTTCATTAATGACTTGGGTTGATCAACTTCAGAATGTAATTTTCAAATTTCTAAGGCAAACACCCATCTCCCTTTCGATTGCATGCACATACCAATCCCCCCCCCCAAAAAGAAGGCAAATTTCACTAATTCTCTGCTCATTAGTTTGGAACCAAATGAACCAAAGCTGGATTTTGATTTGCTGTATTCCAAGGTAGGTCAGGGTAACTAGCAGGCTTGGGGAGCTCGAGAGACTTGTGTCTATTTGCAGAATCTCAGAATGCCCTGTGACAACTACCCAGTGAGTGTGGGCTTCATGTCCCTTTAAAAATTATGTTGAGCCCTGGCTGGTGTGGCTCAGTGGACTGTGCACCAGCCTGCGAACCGAAGGGTCACCTGTTTGATTCCCAGTCAGGGCACATGCCTGGGTTGTGGGCCAGGTCCCCAGTAGGGGGCGTGTGAGAGACAACCACACACTGATGTTTCTCTCCCTCTCTTTCTCCCTCCCTTCCCCTCTGTCTAAAAATAAATAAATAAAATCTTTTTTTTTTAAGATTTTATTTATTTTTAGAGAGGGAAGGGGGGGGGAGAGAGAGAGAGAGAGAGAGAGAGAAACATCAATGTGAGGTTGCTGAGAGACATGGCCTGCAACCTAGGCATGTGCCCTGACTGGGAATCAAACCTGCAATGCCTGGTTCGCAGCCCGCGCTCAATCCACTGAGCTACACCAGCCAGGGCAAAATAAATAAATAAAATCTTTAAAAAAAAATAAAAATGATGTCGAATTCTTAGAGAAGGGCTAGCCTGGCTTCTGTGGGTTCCTCTGGTTTGGTTCTCCCCAAATCCAAATTGAGGCCATTCTTTTGTGAAATGATACTGGCTTCCTAATGCTTCTTGAAAACCTACTCTCAAGGTCTCTGAGCTTGGTTCCTTGTGAATAATTATAATCACCCTAAAAGCTAACCCTAGTGGACTCCTCGAAGCCCCATCTCTGAGTCTGTTTGGGGTGTTCACTGTAAGACCGTGGGGGGCCCATAACGTGTTCTCATGGGTGTGGCTCAGTACCTGGAAGCTCAGCAAAGGTGACTGGGAAAGAGCTTCCCTGTGCTCTTCGGCTGTCTCTGTGGGCTTGGGGTGCGAGTTGGAACGGGACCGTTCAGTAGCTGCGTGTGCAAAGTGAAGCCAAGACAAAGAAATGGTTTTACTTTGGGTCTTGAGGTTTGCCAGGTACTTGTACTAATAATTCATTTAAAAGAACCAGAGTTCAGCTCAAGATCCTCCCATCAGAATGGGGTTGTTGAGGGCTGTTCCCCTGAATGGTTTTTAATGATCTTGCGCACTTGCAAGATGTCTTTTCTTTCCCTCATGTGAACTGTGTGTGGTGGGGTCCAGCTGATTAATAGGTAACAGTATTCACCTTGACCTTTTGGATTCTTTTTTTCCATAGAATTATAAAAAACGATTCTTATGGTAATTCATATCCAGGGACCAGAGAATGCATTCCATAAGCTCAAATGAGAAAGGATTTATAAATTGTATCAACAGTGGGATGCTGGTTTGTCTCCGAACATCAACCAATTTTTAAACCTTGTAATGCTGCTTATAATCCCTAGATCAAAGTGAGAATCTCTGGAATAAGAAAACCATGTAGAGTTGTCGTAGGCTACAAATGGACCTGTGTGTGATAACAAAATTGAGTTATTAAGAGAAAAAATTATCTTCAGGGCGTAAATGACTTACGGTTCAGTTCCTGTTCTTTTTATGGCCTTGGGGGCTTTGCTGCATGTCTGATTTTAAGGAGTTCACCTTAAAATCCCCTTCACCCCTCTGAATTATCAGTTTTTTTCCATGTTGTGCCTTCTGTGTCTCATTAATGTAATTTGTAGGAGGGTGCACTTGCACGTGGACTTCATGACCTCACGTTTGCACTAACGGAGCCTCCCGCTTCCCCTGGATCTCCCTGACTTTGCAGTCTTTGCATCAGGGATCCGATGAGGGGCCTGGCCAGGTGGGCGCAGGCAGGTACCCCCGAGCAGGAGGAGGACAGGGTGGGTGAGCTAGGCTGGACCTCAGTGGCATGGGCCCAGGGAGACGTTGGGCTTCCAGGCATGGGAGGGGCACGTGGTAAGTCCCGTTTCCACAGAGGGGAGTCCACGGCTGCAAGTCCCACAGAGTTGTGGACGATGCGGGAAGGTTGGGAACTCAAGGAGACCCAGAAGTCCTGAAGGAGACTTCAGTCCACGGGGGAGGCCACGAGGTCTGGGTGTGAGTGCTGCCTCGGGTGAGGAAGAGAGCAGCCTGCAGGCAGTGGCTGCAGTGCGGCTGCAGACTGCCTTCCGCTCGCACGGCGTGGCGTGATAGTTACTGTTCGTAGTCCCCCAGTCGTCGTGCGACCACGGAGGCTTCCTGAATTATAAAGTGAAGTTTAAGTGGTATTTACCGCAATGTATGGGAAGGGTATTTTATACTGTCTTAATTCTTTGAAACTTGGTTACCTAGATGTATGGCCAAAACAGTGCTCTGAGCTTCGCCGGTCCTACAGATTAGGGCTCACGGTACTCAGATTGGACTCCGGACTTGAGAAGCAATAAAATACACAGGAGACAACTGTGGTTGGTACATGCCGCTTGTCAGTAACGGTGCATCTGAACTTGACAGAACAACTAGTTTCTCGCGTATAAAGTTCAGCCTTTGAAGTATGTGGGGTGAGGTGTAGTGTCTGTAAGTTACTGTGAAATACACTGACTAAGGTGGATGAACGAATGGAGGGATAGATGGACTGACGTGATAAAATAAATATAGTAAAAGAACCTAGCTTAATTGCAGAATCTAAGTGGAGACATGAGTATTTACCATAAAATTCAACTCTTTTGAATTCTTTGAAAACTTTTATAATAAAATGGGTGGAGCGCCTCTGCTATTTGTTTTCAGACTATGAAGACGTGTTAGGTGCCTTCACATTTTGTCTCAGACAACCCAGTGAAGGTGACATTAGCCTCATTTTGCAGGTGGGGAAACTAGGGTGCAGAAACGTTGAATAATGTGCTTGAGGTCACTCACTCGTGGACGTGAGCTGAGCCTGGAACCGGGCCCCTGATGGAGGAGAGGCTGTGCTGCGGTAAAAATAACGCCCGGGCCCCTTGGTGATCACTTTGGAACCGGGCTCAGAGAAGCGGCCTGTTCAGAGAGGCGTGTGAGTCACCCGCTGCCACTCCTGGCACGCAAGACGCGCCGCGTGTGCCCGCCTCCCTGCTCGTTTCTTCCCGGGTTCTTGTTCTAAAGCACGACCAGCACATCTCCGTGGGCCAGAGAGGTCTCTGAACTGCTGGCGTTACAGAAGAAGTTAGACTGGAGAGACCGTGCTTCCACATTAACTCCAATTACAAGTAATTCGCTCTTTGTTTTAAGTCCCTAACCTTACACATTTCCAGTTGCTGTGGCCCAGGAATACATCTTTATTCAAAAGATGTGAAATCCAGAAAACATGCAGATATCTAAAGAAGGAAAAAAAATTACAATAGCCAATTCATAAAAGTTTCTGGAAAAAATTAAATTCATTAAGCTGAAAACTTCTGCAGACTGTGCAGAGTGAGCGTGGGGCCAGAGTTCCCCACCTGAGGCCTCTGGCTCTCTGTGGCCACCTCTGCGTCTTCACGACCAGAGTGCCAGCAGTGGCTCCGTGCTGCCTGTGTCTCCTTCCCAGATACTTCACTCGCACAGATCAGCAAGCGGAGCTCTTGGTGAGCTCCCCCAAAGTGGGACAGGTCCGAGATGTGCCCTCTGGTTCGGGAATCCCGAGTGGGTACCCGCTCCTTGAACAGGTTTTCCTGTCTAAGAGACCCCAGCTCTGAGGAACAGGAGAGAGAGAGACCAGCATGCTCTGAGGGAGAGAACACTCCAAAAAGAAAACCCAGTTAGGTGGAATGTTTGCTGTGCAGCAACCCCAAGTGGGCCTTGGAAGTGGGAGCAGAAACCTCAGAATGTGGGTTCAGCCCTCAGGTGGTCACTCGGATCCCTTCCAAAGGAACTTCTCTGCTCGTGTCCTCACGGAGCTTTGCTTTCCTTCAACGCCCACTTCCTCTCCTCACCCCTGAACTCACGGACGCTGCCCCTTCCCCTCCAGAGAAAACTGCTTGTCTCCTGAGCTCTGCCGCCCGTGTCGCCGGGAGATACCTGGGGAGCGCCGGAAGTGAACTGGGGCATGCCGGGAGAGCCCCTCTGCAGGCGGCTGCCGCCCTGGGCTCTCGCCGGAACGGTGGGCCCACTCGTGGGCCCCCGGGCTGTGCTTTGTGCTTGACGCCTTCCCCACGTTCCGCCCCAGAAGGGCCAGCTGCTAGAGCAGACGTGCTGGTGACTGAGGAGAGTGGGTAAAGCAGAGGCCGCAGTTGGGGCAGGGTGGTGCTTCTCGCCTTTGCATGTGCCTGCGGACAGCCCCAGAGGGGTGCAGGCAAATCCAGCGCTGCACCGGGGACAGCTGGAGGGCTTTTCACCTGCACGCCTGTGCTGGTGGGCTGCCGGCAGGTGGGGCTAAGTCAGGGCCTGGGTAGGCCCTACCCAGGGCTTCTCCCCAGTGAGAGCCTGCCTGTGGGTGGCCAGGGGAGCCCCTGGCAGAGGTGTCGCCCACCATCAGCAGGAGTAGGGCTTTCCACCTGTGGGGACAAATTATAGGAGAGATGGACCTGACACTGGTCACAGGGAAGGGCTGGTCCCCAGAGTGAACCCATATGGTTGGCCGGGAGGGCGGGGTTGCTGAAGTCGCAGTCACGCGAGAGTAGGTGGTCTTCAGGGTGGGGTGTCCTTGAGCCAGGCTTGATGGAGCTCCACCCACAGTCCCAGTGGAGCTCTGGGCAGGTGGCTTTGTGGTCAGGGCCCGCTGGCGTGCCGGGTGGTGGCCACTGCTCGAGAGACACTCCCGTGCTTCATCTCTTTTTGTTTGGGCTCTTCTTCAGCCCTTCTTTCTCCTCTCTCCCGTCCCTGGGTCGTGTGGCCTTGCCCTGTCTCTGCTGGCAGTTGCAGGGCTCTCACCCTCTAGGTCCTGGGCCTCCCGCCTTCCACTTCTCCCACCCAAGAGAGCAGGTTTGGGGCCTGAAAATCCCAGAGGGAACCCAGGTGAGAAGCTGGACCCCACAGTGTAAGAATCCAGTAGATGATGATGATTTTTGACTTTTTAATGGGAGAGTTCCGAGGAGGATGGCGGGGTGACATCAGTCATTATTCCCAGCCTGACACTGCCAACTTCATTCAGTCTGACATAGTGGAAGCTGGCGACAGCAGTGGTTAGGGGAGCAGGCCGTGGGGTGAACCTGAATGTTCATCAGTCAGGTGGAGAAATCCCAGAGTCAGAACTGCTGTCCTAAAATCAACAAGAACCGGAAGAAACATTTGGGAGAAAATGCATTGAAAATGTCAAAGAATCAATATAATGTATGATTTGTCTCTCAGTAAAGATACTGGGACACAGCACAGAAACAATAAGAAATGGTAGAAAACGTTAATGTGGCCAAGAAACTTTTTGCTGCACTCAGTGGGTGTGTTACAAAGAAGGAAAAGGGCAGGAGGAGGCCCCCATCACCACGCTCACGCACACGCACGTTGCGTGTGAACTCTGTGGCGGGAATGGCTGGATGTTTCGCTTTCGCCAAGATTCCCAGTGCTGGATTCTGCCTGTGGTGCTCGCCCGGTCCTAACCGGCCCACAGTTGTCCTCGTCCTGCAGGCCTGCTTTAGGCATTCTTCCAGACTGGACCGGACCGGTGGACGATTTTGGCCGCCGAGTGGAGCAGCGTTAAATCGCCTGTTTCCCTGGTGCTCCCCCCTTTCCAGTACTGCCTCCTGCTTTAGGTCCAGCTGGGGAAACTCGTTAAACCTGGCGTGTTGGGAGGCTGGGAGTGGCTGTGAGGAAGGGTTTCCGCAAAGACCACTTTTGGCTGTCATCCTTTTATTTTACTTTATCGTATTTTTTACGTTGGGTTAGGGGGGTGGATTTGTGTTCCACCGTTTGTGCATTCGTTGGTTGATTCTTCGTCTGGCCCTGGCAGGGATGGAACCTGCAACCCCGGTGGATCGGGACGCCCTCTCACCCTCCTGAACTTGGGGCCCTAAGGGTGTATTGGTGGTTTGAGTGCCCTGTTCACGGTTATCATTTTTCTTTGGTGCCAGCAGCCTGGGAATCTGAAGAAAATAAACATATAAAATAAAAGCAAGAATAGAAACATTCCTTTCAAACAATTACGACATTCCTTGCACAGCACTCCCTCCCTGGGAGCTCATGGGAGTGGGGAGGAAGCCGTGTCTTCTGGTGTCCACCACATGCCCCTCTGGGGACCCGGGTTCTCTCGTCTGCTCCGGAAGCCAGCAGGCGTGATGCAGGAAGGTCTGGCTCCACACAGAAAGTTCTTTGTCGGTGCAGCTCAAAGCAGATGATTTTTTTTTTTTTAACAAATCCTGCATCATTGTTTACTTGTTTTACAGTGGTTTGAGTCCAGCCAATGACACTGGAGCCAAAAAGAAGAAAAAGAAACAAAAAAAGAAGAAAGAGAAAGGCAGCGAGACAGATTCGGCCCAGGATCAGCCTGTAAAGGTAACGAGGAGGCTCTGTGTTCTCGTGACTGAGCGTCGATTTCTCACGTGACAGAGTTAGGGAATACACGTATAGGGACAGCGTGGATTGACGGTCCCCACTGGCGTTATTTCAAGGTGAGGCGTTGCCGCCTTTTGCCCCCCTAAACCCAGGTGACGAATCTGTTCTTACACCTCAAGACACAGCAGGACAGACACTGGCTCCCAAGCACGGTGTCCCCTGAGCGCGCACAGGTTCACTGCTGCAGTGGCACTGCGCAAGGCGCCAGAGGGAGAGGAGAGTGGCCGTGCTGTGCCCCTGACCCCCGTGGCCTGGTCCCTTCCGTCTCACACTCCCTCCCTGTGGGAGCACAGGCCTGTTCTTTGTAGGGCAGACCTGCAGGCATTGCACGCGTTCCTTTACTGCAGAGTGGGTCTTTGTCACGAAAACCCGAGTCCCGGAGCCGAGAACCACTGACCTACCCCAGTCTGTGACCTAAGACTCACAGACCTGGAACCCAGAGGTATGGGGAAGGATTGTTCTGTTTTGTAAATAAAACTACAGTAAAAAAGAGAAAGCCTTTTATTTCAGGTAAGTACTGTCCTCTTTAAAGCAGGCCCTGGGGAAAGTTCAAAACATACCCACAATTTCTTTTTTCGAATTGCCTCCCCAACAGTTTGTAAGCCTCACAAGAAAATCGGTTTCATTCTAGGTCCATGCACTCACTTCACGCTCCAGCTTCAGTCTTCTTCCGGAGATGGGGCTTGGAGCAATCTTTTACTTTTGTCAACATCAAATCCCCTGTGAAAAAACTACCACCCTTACTGACCGCAGTGTTGGCTGGGTTCTTGCCGGCACTTCAGTGTCCCTACAATGGTATTAAAATGAGAGTCTTTCCATTTTAAAGACGAGAGAGGTGACCCACCCGGGTCTTTAGTCGGGAGTGTAGTCCAGCGCATGCTCTGGCCTGACGGATTTCCGTCCGGGCGGTCTTCTGTTTGTCCGCCGGCGCGTGATTGGGTGGGCCGAGAGTTTGAGCTCGGGCCGGTGTCAGAGTGGTTCCCTTTGAAATGAGAAAACTTTGGCAGAGTGCTGTTTACATAGCTCCTGCATTTTCCTTTTGTAAGAGTGATGATGTTCATTGTAGAGAATTTGGGGGGGAAACATTTCAAGAGGAAGAAAACTAAAATCAGTTACAATCCTCTGGATGAAAAAGGGACGTCGTATTAAACCTGACACGCTCAGGGGAGGCCTGCACGATGGGCCTTACAAACTCAGACCTAAAGTAACTCCACAGGATGGTCTGAAATTAAAACTTCTAACAAAAAGCGAGTCACAGCGAGTAGTCAGGTCCAAGGCCAGTGTCTTCCCTAACAAGGTCAGTCTTTACCTTAACTGAGCCTTTTGCCTTTTTGCATCTAAATAACAATGAAACAAGTACCACCATTACTGACTGCAGTGTTGGCTAGGTTCTTGCCAGGCGCTGCAGTGTCCCCACAAGGGTGTTAAACCTTTGGAATGTCGGGGTAATTGCATTCCCGCCCTACCCCGCCCTTCCCCTCCCCATCCCTCATTGTACCAGAGCAGAGACCACAAAACCCCTCATTGTTATTGTGGTTTTTATTGCTGTCCTACCCACAAATGTAAAAGAAGTATGTGACTTTTCATTTTACTTTTTATCCAATCCCAGAGATTTCCCTGCTTTGCCTTCTCTGCTTCCCTAATCTAGTTGTGAATGGATTTCCTGTAACCCCCGTGCGCTTCCTCCTCTGACTGTAATGTGTGAAATAAGGTGCAGAACCGCTCTCTCTGGGGCACTCTCTCTGTCCATGGAGACCGCTTTCTCGCCAGTGTCCTCCGTTCGGCTCAAACGAATTCATACAAACTCTCTGCAGGCCTAAACGTTTATTACGTCAGCAGTACTGCCTCCCAGGAGTCAGCAGTGTAAACACGTTGGTTTATAGACTTCCTTCCCTTCATGATTTAACCACCACCCCCCCCAAAAAAAGTAGTAAAGTATTAGAAAAAATTATGCATATTTTATCATTGTAAGCCTGACATAAGACCCAGAAGCCATAAAGAAAACTTGACAAATTTAAACTTCTCTGTAAAAGTCAAAAAATAAACAATAAACGGGGAAAATATTTGTAATACATGAATCAGTCAATTTAAAGTAATGAAATGAGTTGGCAGTTCACAAAAAAAAATATAAATGCTCAGTGTATGAAAAGATGATTAAATTCACAATGAAAGAAATGAAAATTAAAGCAATATTCTTTTTCTCCTAGATTGGCAGAGATTAAGATTTGGTAAATCTAATGGTAAGAGTCTGGAGAGACACATGCTCTCATACCACTATTCGTTGGTGTGTTAACCACTAATTATAATTTCAAATGTGCATATCTGTTGACCCGGCAAGCCTCCTTTCTTAGACCTTATCCTGCAGGAATTCATGTCCAAATGAACAAAAATCGATGGACGAGAAGGTTCACTGCAGCATGTCTGCAGCACTGAAGAGCGAAACCGCCGAGGTGCCGCTGCTGGGGGTTGGCTAAGCACTGCGGCCCGCGCACAGTAGTTACGGTGGGCGAGTGCGGGTGGCCACGTGGAAAGGCCTCAGACACAGTGTTTGAAGAGGAGCAGCTTATAGAGTAATACTGTGTGGTCCGAGTCTAGTGCTGGAAATTGTGTGTGCGTTTGGAACCTGCAAGCAAAAACATCTGAAATTGTGTTTGTCTCTTCTCTCCACTTCCGCATTAAGACGGTTGACGACAAGGATTATATTTAAGGGATGGGATTTTTTTTTTTTACTTTTTATACGTATTACACTTTTCTGCATCGTTTGGAACTTTGCACAGAGCACGTAGTAGGTCTGCCGTCACACATCACAAGAAGGGGACAAACCCTGTAGGAAGCACCCACCTCATGTTGCTCATCGTCAGCAGCTTTCTCTAGCTGTGCAATACATGGCTGACCCCTGGGGTCAGAACAGGAACCACACCCCTGTCATTGATCGGAAATGCTTGTTAACGGAGTGGGCCTTTTCTCTCCCCAACTTGTCTTGTCCAGATGAACTCTTTGCCAGCTGAGCGGATCCAGGAAATACAGAAGGCCATTGAACTGTTTTCAGTGGGCCAGGGACCTGCCAAAACAATGGAGGAGGCAAGCAAGAGAAGCTACCAGTTCTGGGACACACAGCCCGTCCCCAAACTGGGTACGTATGAGCTCTCTTCCCCAGTTACAGGGGCAAGGGCAAGGGGTGGGTCGTAGCTGTGCTGAAGGTTCCTCACTGAGTTTGTGGGGGAGAACAGTAGAGTCCTGGAGTGCCTTGGTTGTTTTTAAAGGGTAGTCCTTTTTTTTTTTTTTTTAAGATTTTATTTATTTTTAGAGAGAGGGAGAGAAACATCAACATGTGGTTGCCTCTCACATGCCCCCCAGCTGGGTGCCTGGCCCACAACCCAGGCATGCGCCCTGACTGGGAATTGAACCGGTCACCCTTTGGTTCACAGGCCGGCACTCAGTCCACTGCGCCACACCAGCCAGGCTAGAGAATAGTCTTGAAAGTGCAGTGTAGGAAAGGCTATTGTTCAGGGACCCTTTCTCTGCACAGTAGCACACACTGATTCTGACACATAGTGATTCTTTCGGTCCATCATCAAATCTACAAAGAAAAACGATGTATTGGCACGTGACAAGTGGGGATGTCTGCTCAGGGGTGTATCTTTCCCCACAGATTTTAGAAAGAGACTGTCTTGTTTATCTGGGCAAATGTTTAATCCTGGAATGGCCAAGTCCCCAGTCTCTTCCCCTGGTCTCTTGTCAGTGCACCCTTACTAACTGCAAAGTAGTTTGACATTTTGCTTAACCGCGATGGTTCACACCTGGAATACCGTATATAGGTTTGGTTGGCACCCCTAAGAAAGCTATAATGAACTCGTAAAGGCTGGGACAAGCAAAAAATCTGAAAGAATCCCAGAAGAGACTGGATGTAGCGGAGTTGGAGATGCCTCCCGGGACCGAGCCCCAGCTAACCTGCACGGCTCACGTCAGAGGGTCCTGCTGACGAGGTCCCGGAGCCGTGCGTGCATCATGGCTCCGGGCCCCTGGAAGCCCCTCTCCCCTTTTCTGTGGCTGGGGAGTTAGTGCGTTGGAAGAACGTGTGTTCCAGCACCAACTGTGAGTGGCCGGCAGGACGTGCATGTTACTGCTCCCTCCAGAGACACAGTGCGACTTGACAGTGTATTTGGTGGGGGCGGGGGGATGGGAGCAGGGCCAAAGACTGGTGAGGGACAGCTGTGTCAGGACATTCGTCTCCAGAGGTGGGGCGTATGCAGTACAGAGCCTTGCTACTCAAGTGTGGTCTCACACAAGCAGGGTGGCATTGCTTAAGGGCTTGTAGAATGCAGACTCTTAGGCCCCACTCTCGATCTTTGGAGTCAGAACCCGCAGGGGACTTGTGTCCACTTTGAAAGTTTCGGGAGCTCTGCTCTGGAGCCGTGCAGTTCTCGGACAGGAGTCACAATCCAGAGGTAAGCTGAGGTGCGCCCCCTGCAGGCAGAACTCTGCCTGGAGCCTTAGAGCCATGAATCAGCAAGCAGGCAGGCACTATTCCAGAACCCTGTCCCAACCCATCCACCCTGTCTCTCTCGGGCTGCCCCAGGCACCTAGGTCCCAGGCCCACTGGCTGAGCCCTCCAGCAAGGCTTTGGGTCACAGTAGTGCTGCTCCTAGGGCGTTACTAGTAGCCGCGCCCAGTGACCTCTCCCTCTAAAGGGAGCAGAAAGGATGCAGAGCCACACGCTGTGCCTCTGAGTGAAATGCATGGAGATACATTTTGTGGTGACTGTCAGACCTCTTAGTCCAGTTATCAGATGGGATTTGGCGTTTTGGTTTGATTTTATTTTTCACTGGAAGTTTGCAAGTGGGTAGCTTAGCCCCATTTTTTAGCGATGAGGTGAGTTAGGTGATGGGTTTCTGTTCCTCTTTAGTCCAGTTATTCTTTTTTCTTCGCCTCGGTTTCTCTACTTGTACTTAGACAGAAAGTGCTGTGGTTTTGTTTTCAGAAGGTCATGAGAAAGCCACGTGCTTGCTCACGGGGGCCCTGACACACTCGGGTGCAGCGGGGCCCAGTGCTATTTCTGCCACACGTGCCTTTGGCACACATGTGTGGAAGAGCCCTCACTCTGAGCGTCTGTCTCATCAGTCTGCCTTTCAGGCCCGCGGCCAGTCACGGAGAGCGAAGGGCTCCTTCGTGGCCGCGAGCCGGCCCGCAGAGAGCACCGCAGTTCGGGTGCCCGCTGGTCTGCGTGGCCGAGGTGCCTCCCTCGTTCTGCTCCTGAGTGCCCCAGGGCTGTGTGATTTCTGGCTTCTTGCTTTATATTTTCCACTGAAATGGGGCTAAAGGTTTTAAAATCCAGGCATTTCCAGTGAACTGCGTTTCCAGCTCTCCCACCTTGTTGCGAGAGTTGTGATTAGATTGCATCCCACTGAAGAGGTCTAGAGCTCTGCAGAAATGTAAAGTCGTCCTAAATCCCCCGTTTAAAGGCCGTCTAAACAGCAAGTGTTTTAGGCTGTGTGACAGCTCTGTGTGCTCCCAGGTGACATTTTTACCTCCTTTCTCAGATCACGCCACTGTTCTTTTTAAGTCACCTGTGTCTCTTTTCCTGTGCCAGCTCTTGCCACGGAACTGGCGCACTCCAAGATTCCGTGAACAGGTGGTGCAGGAGAGAAGGGAAACGCTTGTCGCACGCAGTGCCGGTCCTGTAACCAGCCCTATTGGAAGGGTTTGGCCTTGAGATGATTGTAACACAGCCACGCGCCGCATAGTAATGTTTTGATCAACAGCAGATCACATATGCGGCGGTGGGCCCATGAGACCGCAAGGGGCTGAAGGAGTTCCTGTCCCCGAGTGGCATCGCCACACGGTGAGCACAGCCGCTCCTGCGCCACCTGCTGTGTGAAGTGTAGCGTGTGCGGCTGCGTGTAGCACCTGGTACTTGACGGTGGAGATGAATATCAGTGTTACCGATTTCTGTGTTTACTGTACTGTGTGTGGTTATTTGAGAGTGTACCCTGTTTATTTAAGAGATTGTTTGCTCTGAAACAGTTCGCCGCATTGTGCTGACAGCAGCCTTGTACATCTAGGGTTTACATCTCAATTCCGTTGTTTTCTCTGGTGCCCGACCTACTGTCGTGTGGTTTTGCGCGGCACCATGCTGTACAGGCTGGCAGCTGAGGGACAGCGGGCCGTGCCACGGGACCTCGGCATGGAGCAGGTCACACCGTCTGGGTCTGTGCGGTCACCCCGTGCCGCCTTTCTCAGCAGGTGTCCTCGTCGGTGGCAGTGCCCGCGCCGTGGGGAGGACCGCCGGTACCCCGGCCTCGGAGCTCACTTGGGGAACCAGCAGTAAGAGACTCTGAAGTTAAATGTGCTTTGGAAAAGGTGTGAGTTCAGTGTGTGACAGGGGACAGACCGGCACCTGGATGAGGTGACAGTCGCGATCCTTGGTGCCTCCCAGGGTCTGGCCCTTGGCTTTGGAGGCTCCAACAATTTTACATGGTGTGGCCAGCTGCTCCCCTGGTGTGTGTCCCCGTTGCTGGTTGTAGTTTCCAGGTTGTGACCCTTAGCACATTGGTGATGTCCCATTTCTTGAGTATTTCCCAAGAAGATGGCACACTTTGTGCGGGTGGGGACCGTGTGTTTTCTCCTGGCTGTATTCTAGTGTGCAGTGTCTGGTGCACCCTGGTGACCAGTAAACATTGTTGAGTGAAAGACAGTTGGGTGATTAGTGCTGGTGGCCTGTCCTCAGGTCACAGCCACAGGTCGCCGTCTGTTCCTGGGAGGGTCTAGAGCTGCCCGTCGCACGTGAGAACGATATGCTTGAGCCAGGAGTCTGGAAGTCGGTCAGCGTGAGCTCGGTGTCTGGTGCACAAGGTGCCCTGTGTTAGGGGCGGACAATGTACTGAGTGGGTCCTTCTTGAAGACTCAGTTTTCAAAGTGTACCAAACATTGCATTCTTCCAAGTGTGAACAGCAGTGAGCTCTAGATTATAGAAACTGAATAACACCAGTGGCCAAAACTAAGTGATTGAGTCATCCAGCATTTATCAAATGAGTCTGATTTGCCTGTGGGTGGGAGCTGGGGCTGTATCTTCTGAGCACCCCCAAGCACTGCCCACGCACCCTGCAGAGGAGGGGTGCGAGAGCCTAACTTCCCGGCAGCGTTTTGTGGACTCGGTGATTCAGCCCAAATGCGCTTTCAGACTCTGCAGACACCGAGGGCACACATTGGCGGCAGCAGGGAACTGGCCCACGGTGCTAAAAGCTAAGGCTGGCAGGGCCAAGACCCAGCCTGGCGCCTAGATGCCTCTGTCTGGTTCAGGAATGGGCCCAGGACGTCATCGTCGCTGTTGACACAGAAGCAGCCTTGTTGCAGCTCTTTACAAGCCCGTCTAGGTCAGCGGGCCAGGGCCGTGACAGTGCTCTTCGCCCCAGCCCGGAGGCGGGAGGCCAGATCAGTCAGCTGTCACTCGGCAACCAGAGAGATGTAAGAGGATTTCCAACCACCCAGCCAACTGGGACCCCAGTGATTGCTCTGAAGTTCTGCCATGAATTGGCCCTCATTAGGGGCCGAGGGTGGCTGGAGAGATGGTCTGCAGCTGCCAAGCACAGAGTGTTCTTCGGGGGCTGGGCGGTGCTCCTGAGGGCAGACGGCGAGGCTCATGGCTGTGCTCTTCTTCCAGGAGAAGTGGTCAACACCCACGGCCCCGTGGAGCCCGACAAGGACAACATCCGGCAGGAGCCCTACACCCTGCCCCAGGGCTTCACCTGGGACGCCTTGGACCTGGGGGACCGTGGTGTGGTGAGTGGGCCCGGGCACCCTTTCCACGGGGAGCCCCGCAGGCACACAGAAACAGCTTCTACTCAGGCCTTCTTGAGGGCTCTCTGAAGAGCTGAGCCACACAGGTCGGAGCTGACCCCCCGCGTGGCTTGCCCCTGGGGCCTACCCACGCCGTCGCAGAGATGGCACTGGGCTTCCCTCTGTAGCTCCTCAAGGTGGATAGCCTTCTCTCGTGCTTTCCTTTTTCCTGTTCGTTCGTTCATTCATTCATTCATTCCCTTGTCTTAACGAGGCAGTGGTTGGTTGCTTAGATGACATCCTTGGTCGTCTGCCACTCTGTGTGCTTAAGTCTTCCGTTCTGCCCCTTGGTGGCTCAGTTTTCTGTTCCAGCTAGGGCGCTCATTCCAGAAGAGTCCCTGCCATGCCTGGTACGGAAAGGATTCTGAGATCCAACACGGTTTCTGGTAGCTGGCCTTGTCCTCAGCAGACTCGGAGCCCCAGGGTAGTGGAGCCGCCCCCGCCGGCAGAACGCCTCTAAGGCAGCGCCTGTCTCTCCGCAGCTGAAGGAACTGTACACCCTCCTGAACGAGAACTACGTGGAAGACGACGACAACATGTTCCGCTTCGACTACTCCCCGGAGTTCCTTCTGTGGTGAGTCGTGAGGGCGTTCTCTTGGCGCTCCGCCCCGGGGCTCAGGGTTCTCTCCCCACTGCGCTAGCCTTCGAATGGCACGTTGGCGTGTGGTTTCTGAGTCCCGCATCTGGAGGAGACTTCCTCCCAGTGGAGCTTAGAATAGAGACCTTATTTAAGACAGAATGACTGGGTGAGGGGGCTTCATGGAATTGTCACCCAGGAGAAAAGACCACCTGGTGTGTGGTGACTTTATGTGAGAAGGGAAGGAGAGGTGAAAGCTACTCAGTGTTGGTTTGTTTTTTTAATTGGAAGAGTCATTTTCCATGCAGTTCCAGAATATGCTCAGTTGTGTGAGAACGGCCTCGCCTGGCTGGGCCATCCGTCTTCCTGGGCCCCCACACTCAGTATCCGGACAGGCGGAGGCGCGAGGCTGAAATGTAGAGGGCTGCTGGTGGAGGAGGGGGAGGCAGCGCGGGCGAGCAGGAAGGGGTGGTGACGGGCCGGAGGGGAGTGCAGGCCAGTGCTCCCAGGGCTCCCCGGTCGGCTCCCAACCACGGGGCTCGCTGGACTCAGAGCCAGGGCGTTCTGGCCTCTGGCTACAGCTGTCAGAGTGAGTGAGGGTAAAGAAACTGGATCAGGTATGAAGCTTCAGTGTGGCAGCCTTGGATTGGTGGGTGAGTTGGCCACGAGGGCTGAGCAGCGAGAAGGGGCTGTGGCTCAATTCCATCTGTGTCCAGGAGGCTCGTCCCTCAAGAGAATTCAGGTGCTCACCCCCAGGGAAGTGGGAGCAGGAGGGTAGAACCACACTCAGCTCTACGGGTCCTGAGCAGCGGCGACTCGCGTCTGTTCTAGGGCTCTCCGGCCACCGGGCTGGCTCCCCCAGTGGCACTGCGGGGTTCGAGTGGTCTCGAGTCGGAAGCTGGTGGGGTTCATCAGCGCCATCCCAGCGAACATCCACATCTACGACACGTAAGCGCCAGCACCGCCTCCCGACCCCCACCCCCACCGTCCTGCTCAGGCTGGGGGGGGGAACCAGTACACGCGCCTGCCCCAGAGAGAGAGGGACGGTCCTGTGAGGGGAGGGACTTGGGCCCTGGGAATAGAGACGCTGGCAGCAAGAACGGCCGTTTCACTCCGAGTTGTTGCCGGTTCTCTCGTCTGGGACCTGGGCTGGAAGAGGGCCGTGCTGACGGCCAGTCCACTCCCTGAAAGGCAGCTCAGCGCTCACACCTGTACCAGGTGCACATTGACGCACTTGAGCGGCTTCAGCAACAGGCTGGAGCCGGTGTGACTCTCACTCAGGTGGTGACGGGCCTTGGAGCTCTTCCTTCTCCCTGAAAGCGTCAGAGCCTCCTCCCATGGTCTTCTGGGTTCGTAGGCCGTGGGTTCCTGTTGGTGTCATACCCTCGCAATCCTAGGATAGCCCTTGACTTTGTGAGTTTCCCTGCCTGCCAAAGGTGGGACTCCCGCAGCCTGCCACCACAGCATCGTCAGGGAGGTGCTGGCAGTGTCTTCAGATAAGCAGCTTGCTTGAGTGCCACTTGACCTTGGAGGGAGAATCTGTGTTGGGGAGACGGTGGCTCCGTGCCTGATGGAGCAGAATGCCTGCCCCAGCTGGAGGCCCGGTCCCTGCGCGGGTGGCGGCGTGTACCTGAAGGGGCTGCCTTACCTGTTGAAAGCCTTGTCACTTTTTTTCCTCCCTCTTCAGGGAGAAAAAGATGGTGGAGATTAACTTCCTGTGTGTCCACAAGAAGCTGCGCTCCAAGAGGGTGGCTCCCGTCCTGATCCGTGAGGTCACCCGGCGGGTCCATCTGGAGGGCATTTTCCAAGCTGTGTACACCGCCGGAGTGGTGTTACCAAAGCCTGTCGGCACCTGCAGGTGACCGTCCCTTCCTGCGAGGCCCCGGGAGTGCTGGGCGTCCACTCCGGGCGAGGGGCCGTGTCACTGTCCATCACGGCTCTGCCTCCGCCCAGCGCTTGCCTGAGAGCGTGTCGCCTCTCCGGTGTCTGATCAGAGGGGCTGTGGGTGCCCCCGGGAGCCAGGGAGGGAGCGTGGGGAGGCGAGGAGTTTGTGGGAACAGCACACTGGGACGGGCGTGCCCTGTCCGAGGGGTCAGTCTGCCAGGGTCTTGTCTTAGGGATAAGTCCAAATCTGGATTTTTATGGTAAATGTGCGACAGTTTTAATGGTTGGCTCAGTTTTGTTTTGAGTGTTGTGTGGGCCCGAGAGAGCGTGTCTGATCCCTTTGTGACCCAGGGAGAACCTCTGGCCCAGAAAGCTGTTGGAAACAATCACAGTCTGTGCCTCAGGAACTTCAGAAGGAAAGCAGCAGACAACACCGCAGAGGAGGGAGGAGGAGGAGGGTGAACACCCACGGATAACAGTGCTGCTTTCCCACGGACTTGATTCCAGGGCGGGGCGGGGGGTGCTCTTCCCAGACAGCTCCGGTCGCAGGAGGGTTTGCAACTGAGAAGGAAACGGGCGAAGGGAAATCCAGGGAGAGCTCTGGCAGCTCCGCGTTTGCGGCAGCGGCCGCGGCGGCGGGCCGACTGGGGCTGGGGAGCTGGGCGCTGCTGCTGGCTCGGGAGACGTGTCTCTCGTGCCACCTGCTGGCCATCTGGGAATCTCCATGCCCTTGTCCTCTTAGTGGCACTTGCCAGAATCCTCTGAGGCCCATGCATTTGTGTCCCCGCAGGTACTGGCATCGGTCCCTGAACCCACGGAAGCTGATCGAGGTGAAGTTCTCCCACTTAAGCAGGAACATGACCATGCAGCGCACCATGAAGCTCTACCGACTGCCAGAGGCCGGTGGCGCCCCGGGGCCGAGGGCGGGGTGCGGGAGTGGCCCAGGGAAGGGAGCAGGCCTTTGAGTGGGGGAGGGAGCACAAAACTGGCTCACCCCATGTTTTCCAGATTCCTAGACTTTCCATTTCCGTTGCTTCCATTGTTTTTAATAAGGGTTTTTAGTTTGACTTTCTCCGTTCCCCTGGGCCTGCAGTTGGGCTACTTTTCTGTCGTCGTGGATGGGCCGAGAGGATACCTCTCCTCTGCACTTAAGGCCTGCGCGAGCTTGAGGAGGAAGGGGAAGCCACCCACCAAGCGCCAGTACTTCCCAGGGCCCGTGTAAATCAGCCGCAGCGTTTCTGCCGCTCCCTCTGCCGCGCCGGGTGAAGGGCGGATGACCCGGGCTCATGAGGGAGGCCCAGACTCCAACCCCAGCCCCTCCCAGACTTTGCCATGGAAGGACTGGGCCACCTGCCATGAGCTGGTTCCTATTCTGGGCCTCGGTTTGCCTAGTTTCCCAACAAAACAAATGCTCCACGTCCTCCAGCTGTGCCTGGTTTCAGGGTCCTGATGGGTCCTCAGATTGCTTCTCCTCCCTCGAGCTCCCATAGGCGGGCCACGGAGTTCCTGGCTGCCTGCTTATCGGAGGGCAGGACTCCTCCGCCACCCAGCTGGTCGCTCCCCCGGGATCAGGCTAATCCACCAGTGGATTGGGGTCATCAGCGTCCCGTTTTGAGGGGCCGCTGCAGTGCAGTTAGACACTGCCCCAGTGGAAACAGATTCGAGGGGCCACGGTGGGTGTCGTCTTTCTGTTGTTGTGACAGCTTTGGCCTGATTTCCAGGCGGGCAGAGATCATTAGGGTGCGCAGCAACCCAAGAATAGGGAACAGCTCTGGATCTCTCTGCCCGTGGGTGCAGACCCCCAGCATGGCTGCATTGTCAGGCCAGGGTTTGAGGTGTCACTGTGGGAGCTACTGTGTAGAAACAAGTCAGCAAGTGTTCCCTAGAGACATCAGGGTTAGCAAGGGATTTTGGCAGCGAGAGGTCTTGGAACTGCTGTTCTGAAAGCAGTCCCTGCGTGGGGAAGCAGTTACAGCGGGCAGCGACTGAGGAGTGGCGGCTTAACTGCCCCGTTTTCAGATGTGGCTGACCCCACCTTTGCAGATTGTGCCTTTGGGGATACTCTCCCAGCCCCCAGTGCTTCCTTCAGGGCACCACACAGCTCTGTTCCGCTGAAGTACTTTTTAAGAAAAGTTGTGGGGTGGGGTTCTGGTTTGAGATTAAGTTCCGGGAGTTTGGTGCTTCTCTTCTGAATCTAACCTGCACGGATGTTCTGCCAGGGGACTGCGTGCACAGTGGGGTCCAGGTAGGCAAGGCGAGCGCCCAAGTGCCGGTGTGCTGGGTGGGGGCTCCACAGTGCCTGCAGCTGGGAGCTGGCCTGAGGTGCTCTGAGTCTGCAGGGTGGGGGCTGGTGCAGGACGAGAGCAGCCGCGGTGCTGTGGGAGGAGCTGGAGGGCTCCGAGAGGGCAGTCAGGGACAGCTTCGCTGCAGCCAGGGTCAACGCTGGGGTGCTCGGGGCTTCTCTCCGTCTTGGCACCTCTCACATTTTGAACCTGGTAATTCTTTTTTACTTTACTTATTTTACTTTATATATTTTATTTTATTTTATTTTAGAGTTTATTTTTTGAGAGGGGGAGGAAGGGAGAAAGAGAGAGAAACGTCAATGTGTGGTTGCCTCTCACATGCCCCCCACTGGGGACCTGGCCCACAACCCAGACATGTGCCCTGACTGGGAATTGAACCGGTGACCCTTTGGTTCGCAGGCCAGCATTCAATCCACTGATCCACACCAGCCAGGGCAGGCCAGGTGCTTCTTTGTCCTATCGACTCTCCTGGGCACGTAGGGTGTTTTAACAGCATCCCCAGCTTCTGGATGCCAGCAGCACATTTTGTGACAACCAGAAGTGTCTTCCGGTGTTATCAAATGTCCTCGGGGGGGTGAGAGGCGCAGTCACAACAGCCAACCGGTCTGGGGTGGAAGGTCTTGTGCTCCATGTTGAGTTTGGAACAGGGAGGGGTGTGGGGGGTCATGTTTCTTAAGAAGAGGGGTGAGCCTTATGGATAAGAAGTTGAAGCAACAGCCTTAACTAGGAGGGAAGGGCCGAAAGACACTGGAGAAGCAGGTCTTGTGCCTGATGGATATGGACATGGGGGAGGGGGCATCACCAAGGGTGACCGAGGAGTCTGTTTTGAGGGCCTGGGTAGATCTAGGGTTGGGTAGGAAGGGGTCAGCGTGAAGTTTTTGGCGCTTCCAGGACCTGCGAGGAGCCGAGATGCTCACAGTCAGCAGTGCATCTGATGCGGTCTTTGGCTTCCTTCCAGTCTCCCAAGACCCCTGGCCTGCGACCAATGGAGAAAAAGGACATTCCAGTAGTGCATCAGCTCCTCACCAGGTACCTGAAGCAGTTCCACCTCACGCCGGTCATGAGCCAGGAGGAGGTGCAGCACTGGTTCTACCCCCAGGAGAACATCATTGACACGTTCGTGGTGGAGGTGCGTGCGGAGGGGCGGTCGGCCCCCTGACCGTTCACAGGGAGGCGTCCTCCTCAGGCGGCTGGGCTTCCAGGCTCAGTGACTCTGGAACCAGTCGGTGGGAGTGTGGGCGCCCCAGACTCCCTAGACCAGCGTGTTGACCCCCCCCCAAACCAGAGAGCGGAGTTATAGTTTGCATTTTCTAAAATGGTACCCTCTGGAGTTGGTGTGGGCCTTCTTGCTCCCCGCACCTCAGTCCCCACTGGTGACCAGAGGACAGAGCTCCTCTCAGGTAAGCCTGCAGCCCTGCCTGTCCCGGCTCGAGGTGGTGCTGGCCGAGCATTTGGGTCACAGTTTGGGGGAATGTGAACTGCAAGGTGTCCCTGGCAACGCTCAGGCCAGGGAAGACAGCGGGTGGATTCAGCCCACAGCCTGGCCTGGGTTTTCCTCCTGGCTCTGTCCTCAAGTGCCCTGGCCAGTGTATTTTCTCCTTCCTGCGTATTCTGTTTCAGTTTCCGTCCACTCTTTCAGGGGGGCACCCATAGGTGGTGTGAGAGCAAGAGGAAATACTTGTTCCCAGGCTGCGGGATTTTGTGCCTGCGTGACATTGCTTCCTTCCATTGTCTTCTCTCAGAATGCGAATGGTGAGGTGACAGACTTCCTGAGCTTCTATACGCTCCCCTCCACCATCATGAACCATCCGACCCACAAGAGTCTGAAGGCTGCTTATTCCTTCTACAACGTTCACACCCAGACCCCTCTTCTAGACCTCATGAGTGACGCCCTTGTCCTCGCCAAGATGGTGAGGAGCGGGTCGGAGGGCGGGCGGGGGGACCCGTGGGCAGGGCAGTGGAGTGGCGGTGAGCACAGCTCAGGGAGGCAGCTGCCAGGGGCTGGGGCTGGGAGCCGGCCATGCCCTCCTGCTCCGCCCAGGGAGGACCCAGCAGGTTTCAGCAGCGAGGAACGAGGAGGGAGCAAGGAGCGTCCATGTGAAGTGAAGGCATTGAACTCCTCCTGATGTATTTCAGTGAGTTTCGTGCTCACGGGAGGCGCTGCCAAGGAGCCTGAATAGCCAGGCCTGCTCGGGCAGAAAAGGGGTTCTCCCTACGACTCCCCAGCATGGGGATGGGGAGATGGGCTCTGTCGTGGTGAGTCATTGGAGCTGCCGCCTAGAGCATGGGGGAGGGTCCAGGCTTCTCTTACACAGCGAGTCGAGTTCGGTCAGCCCTCCACCACGGGTGCCGCCTGTAGTGAGCCCGCCCACCGTGGGCCCGGCAGGCGGTGGGCATTCCAGTCCTGCCCTGGGGGCGCTTCAGGTCAAGGCGGCTAGATGTAGGGGCACCTTCGCCACAGCCTCAGCGCCGGCGTGTTGGGTGCCGTGAAGTCACAGGGTGTGCACCCAAGGCCTGAGAGTCAGGGTGTCCAGGGAGTGAGGGCAACGCAAGTGCCAACAGGCGCAGCTTCTCTGAGAAGGGGGTTCAGGGCTTGGTCTGCAGAGAGCACTGTGCAGGTTACTGGAGTGCCTCGGGGAGTCAGCAAGGAGCAACGGGAGCAGTGGCCTGGACAAGTGTGCTTGGAGGGACACTGCGGAGAGGCCAGCTAGGGTGGCCTTAAGTGTCCTGAGAGCCGTCACTAGCGAGCGGGCACTGGCGGGAGTTGGGATTTAATGTGGGAGCAGCCGGAGCGTCACCAGGAGAGTAGCTCTCTGACCACCTGCCTATGGAGCGTTCTGGCAGGACAGAAAAGGGCGGGGAGGTGAGGCAGCTTTGACCGCTCTTGACCTGTTCTCGCTCCCTGCTGCTCTGCAGAAAGGGTTTGACGTGTTCAATGCACTGGATCTCATGGAGAACAAAACCTTCTTGGAGAAACTCAAGTTCGGCATAGGGGACGGCAACCTGCAGTATTATCTCTACAACTGGAAGTGCCCCAGCATGGGGGCGGAGAAGGTGGGTGAGCACCAGGTCAGGGAGGTGGTGGAGCAAAGACAGGGCCCCAGGGCGGGGATCCCGCATCAGCCTGGGCCCTGGTTAGCTGGTGGTTGGCCCCCCATGAAGTCCCCGCCCTCTGACGGCCGGACGAGCAGGGTCGGTGCTGCCCTTTTAGCGGCCAGTGTGAGGGTGGCAGAGGGGTGGGCTCCAGGGCCACCCAGAACCGTGCAGGCCGAGTTGCCCGCGGTTAGCCGGGAAGTTCAGAGTTCAAGGTTTGAAGACTTTTTACCCTGCTGGGCTGCTGGACCCCCGCCAGCCCTTCCCCCACCAGCTCCCAAGGGCGCCCAGGGCCGTGGTGTGGTCAGCAGGTGCAGAGTAACTGCCTGCTGGAGGAGGGCCTGGCGACCGCAGTGGCTCTCCTTATAGGGTGTGGTGAGTGCGTGACGCCTTGAGTGGAGGTTGAGCGCGAGCCTTGGCTGCTGCACCTCTGCTCACACGGCCCAGGGGCGCTCCGTGGGCTGGCATTTGGCCCTCCGGGTCAGAGTGGGGAAGTGGGAGAGGCTCCGAGCTCCTGTCACTCAACCCTGCCTGTCCCCATTGGCTCTCCTAGGTTGGGCTGGTGTTACAGTAACCAGTTGCCAGTGAGATTCTGGATAAAGCCACTGAGAATTCCAACCGGGAAATGGAACCCCACCACTTGTTGGTCCAATTTTCACAAACGTGAGAATCCCTGGCAAAGGGAACAGAAGCAAACCGGCTTTACCGAACAGCCACTGGATTTGACAGTTGTATTGTGATGGCGTGGGCTGCGTGGTGTCACCTCGGCCATGTCTCTGGTCTCCCTGTTTTCCAGTTACTCACATCCTCATGCAGCCGTGATCAAGGGAATGTAGCTGCTGAAAACTGGCTCGTGATTGGCATATTATGGAGTTAACGGGTGAATAATAAAAGTATATATATTATATATATAAATATTTTAAATATCTTTCATGTTCCAAATGTACAAGGATGTTTGGTCTCCATGGAAAAGCTGAATCCAGGTCATTCCTCAAAGTCAAAATCAAGGACAGTGCCATACGTACACATTGGTACAGCAAATTCCTTCCTTCCAAGAGCGGGCACTGACTTTTCTTGGGGGAGCAGGAGAAAGAGGATGGGGGGCATTTTACCCAGTTCCCCTTCTGAGTCAGCTGGAATGGTTGGCTTCGAGAACTTGGGGTACGGTGGAGGGACTGTGCCAAGCTTTGGGGGGGCTCAGATCTCACAGGCCACAGGCAGAGGCCTAGGTGGGGCCGGCCCTACTCAGGGGCTCGCCTGCAGGCCCTGGGCGTGCTCTGCACTCAGAAACGGGGCGGCCGTGGTGACTGGGGGAAGCAGAGTCCATTGAGTCCCTCCTCCCATCCTCTTGGCCTGCTCCCTGTCGGAAGTCCTGCCAACTCTGCAGCCAGCTGTTGCCACTCTCACAGTCACGAGGACCCTGAGAGACTGTTTTTCCATTCCCATGGGTGACTGGCAACTTGAAGGGGACTTTTGACCTCCTTGTAGCATTTGAGACCTTGAGACCATGTCAGTGCGATCCCTGGTTAGCTCGTCTTAGAGCAAAGAGCCAGCGCCCCGACGGTCCTGGGGCTGGCTGGGCAAGGGTGGCATGGGGCCAATTCCCAGGCCCCTTCGGCCCCCAGTCCCTGGCACGTGCCTTCCAACCCATTGGCCATCTCTTGGGCGCCTTTCCAAGACACATAGAGGTCAAGGAATGGCACAGGGAATGGTGGTTAGACGCCAGTCTGGACTTGGTAACAGAAATGGTTGTGTTGCCATTGTCCTAGTGTGACTTTCACGGAGGGTGTTTGTGGTGGTGGTGGTGGTGGTTGTGGTTACGTTTATGGATGCTGCCAGGTTCCCCGCCAGGGGTGGAGCCTCCAGGCATGTGGCTGCGCAGGCATCCCTCATCTGTGCCCAGCCCGGTGTTAGGGAGGATCGGGCCGTGGAATTGTCAGCAACCCGTGTCCTGGCTTATGTGTAACTTTTGCTGTGGGAGAAAGTGAGTGGGTGGATTGCATGGCGTGGGGCTTTCCTGGCTGCTTTCACCTCTCGGCTGCTTGCAGGGGAAAGGAAGTCAATAGCCAGGCGGCCGGGCTCAGTCCGGCTTCCTCACTGAAGCCAGGCTCTGCAGGCCAACACAGCTGGGTTTCAGGGTGTGGGTTTCGGTGAGGTTCGCCAGAGGCTAATGCTGCAGTCCCCAGACCTGGGGAAACCGTGTGCTTGGGGGAGGGGCCGTGCCACCTGCCTGAAGGCAGCCTGCTCCCTGCAGCCCGGACTGGACTTCCAGGAGAGGCCTCCCTTCTGTTGTCCCTGTGCTGTGACCTGCAGGCACCAGAGACCACGGCTGACCTTTGACTCCTTGACTCCAAGATACCCAGACCAAAGAAGCTGCTGTTCTTAGCAAGACACTCACTGCATTCCGCAGACAGGAGGAGTCGGAGAGGCAGGGGCTTGCCTTCCAGCCTCCAGGTGTCAGACACAGCGCCCCGAGTCGCCAAGCAGCTCGCCCTGTTCATTCAGGCTTTAAGGATATCAAAGAACAAAGTGCCCGCCTCCTTCCTACCTTGGGCAGGACCTGGAACTTGGAAAGTCCCTGGCAGAGGCTTGGTCAGCTCTGGGCCAAGTCCCAGCCCCAACTGCGTGTGTAATGCGGGGTGCTCGACAGCCCCTGGAGAGAGCTTGGCCTTGGTTGACCCAGTTCATGGAATGGAAACTCGAGGCATGTGGCTGCTCCGGAAGAAACAGATCTGGAAAGGCCTCAGTGTCTTCCTCCAAAGCCGCGTGGCCTGCTCCTCGGACTCCTGTTCAGGGTGGGGACCCTGCCCCACCCTCAGCAGCACCACCCGGGTCTTCAGGAGTCGGCTCGGCAGCTGCTGTGTTAGCCTCCTGTTTGTCCAGACAGCCCTTGGGTTCTTCGCTCAGTCCCTTCCAGGACTTCAGGTCAGAGCGCTCAGAGAGAACCATTGTTTGGGGTTCAGGGCCTCCCCACAAGGAGCCTTGACTGGGGCAGGGCGGTGGAGCTGTGGCTGGCTAGAACCAAACAAGGGAAGGACCTGGGGCCGCCTCCCCTGGGACCTGCCCCGGGCAGCTACTGTTGGACAGCCTCCTGGGTGCGGCCCTTCCTCTGCCACCAGTGCTCCGTGCTGGCGCCGGGCCGGTGGACTCCCGTGTGTCTGAATGTTTATTTCCTGCCTTTGGATTGACTGCATTTGACCCCTGACCCCGTGGCAAATCCCCACGGCCTCCCATCTCTGTAGGGAGAGAGCTGGGGAGGAGGGAGGCCTGGGCTCTGGACGGAGGTCTGTATAGGGCTTGTTTCCTGACACACGGCTAATTTTGTAGATGCTAACCTCTGGTTTGAAGGCTGGCCTACACCTAGCCACTTTGGACCCTGCCTGCACCTCCCTTCTAATTGCCATTATCCCCCTCCCTGCCCCCACCCCTGCCCTTACTCCCCAGCTCACTGAGACCCAAGGGTGGGTGACCCAGTGGTCTTTAATTCTTTGCTCAGAGATGACTAGCATTTAGCCAACCCAAGGGGTGGCCCAAAGGCCTGGGCAGCTTCAGGGCGAAGTGGTCTAGAAGTGGGGGGTGGGCTGGGAGTGTGTTTGGCCAGTGCCCACCTGCCAAGGGGGCAGCCTTCTTCTGGCCTGGCCCACCTGCCCAGACAGGAGACCGAGGCCGGGGTTCTGCCCTGCTGCCGAGTGAACACAGCCCGGCCCACGGACTGCCCCCGGGGAGCCTTTGTGGGGCAGCTGCATTCAATTCAATTCAAGAACATCGACTGCGGGCAGGTGCGGCATCGGGGCCTGGGGAAGCTTCACCTTCCTGTCTTGGCTTTTCTCTGGGCTGCGGGCGGGGCATCCATTTCCCGGGTGGGGGAGGAATTGCCTTGTCTGCTGGATACATCTCACTTGTTTCTAATAAAGGAAGCAGCTGAATAAACCCCTTCTGCCCTCCTGGTTTTCTCTGCACAGCAGGTGGGGGGAGACTAGAGGGCCCCCCTCCCTGAGAGAGTGTCCTGCAGGGAAAGGCTCTTGTGGCCGCAGCACAAGCCGCTACTGAAGACACTTGGCGAGGCCCTCGGGGCAGACTGGGCTGTGTTCCCCAAACCTCTGCCCACCACCGAGGAGCCAGTACTGACCCAGCTTCACTCAGCGTCCGGGGAGCAGCCGGGCACCTTGGCAGAGGCACCAGTCCCGGGCCGGGCTTCTGCAGCGGGGGGGGGTCAGCCCCCTCGGTCTGGGATGGGCACCGTCCCCTCCCGTTGTTTCAGATGCCACATCCCCTCTGGGCCAGGGTCCGGCGCATCTTGAGCCGCCAGAAGTGCTTCCAGCACCGCAGACCGGCCGGCCCCACTGCCCACCCGCTGAGCCGGCTCCTGCGGGGGGCCCAGGGCTCAGCTTTGGGCCGCCCGTTCCCTGTTGTCTTCCCCTGGAACTTTAAAAAAATTTTTTTAGCCCTGGCTGGTGTGGCTCAGTGGATTGAGCGCAGGCTGCGAACCAGGCATCGCAGGTTCGATTCCCAGTCAGGGCACATGCCTGGGTTGCAGGTCATGTCCCCCAGCAACCACACATTGATGTTTCTCTCCCTCTCTCTCTCTCTCTTTCTCTCCCCCTTCCCTCTCTAAAAATAAATAAATAAAATCTTAAAAAAAAATAACGGTAGAGGCTAAATTTAAATTGGGAAGGAGGCAAGAACGCCCACCACCCCCACCACTGTTTAAAAAAAAATTTTTTTTTAAGATACTTTTAATACAACTTTTTATCCTCATTGAGGACATGCTTACTGATTTTAGAAAGGGGAGGGGAGGGGAGGGGAGGCATCAGTGAGAGAGAGACACTGATCGGCTGCCTCGCACGAGGCCTGACTGGGGACCCAGACCTGCGGCTGTGGTGTGCAGGGCGATGCCCCGCCCAGGTGAGCCACGCCGGCCGGGCCGCCTCTGGGACTGCACATGCAGTCCCGGACCCTGTGCCCCTTCCAGACCCCATGGCTGGTGCCTCTGAGCCCCCTTCTGGAGAACCCGGGCCCTGAGCTGCAGCCCTAGAGGACAGAACCTGCGTTCGGGAGCTGCCGTCCAGCTCTGCCCTTGTTCGGGGTCAGTGTGTTGCCTGACAGGACCCGAGGTGGCAGGGCTCCACCTTCAACCCCAGAAACACACCTTTCTGCCCGTTTTCTCTGGATTCTGTCGCCTGGTGTCTCGGCGGCTTGCTCTCCTAGGGTCTTTGGAGGCCGCCGGGGGCAGCCGCGGCCTCCAGGCCTGCATCTGAAAGGCTGCTTGGCTGGTGGAAGGCCAGCCCCAGGTTTCTGGAATCTGCCGACCTGCCCAGTGCAGAAAGTCGGGGACCCGCCTGAGGCCCCTGAGGGTCCCGCCCCCACCCTGTAGGGCCGTAAGAACTCTGTCCAGCAGAAGGCCATCCAGGGTTGGTGCGGGCAGCTTGTGATGGGCGTCCTCACAGTCTGCGATGCTGGCAGCAGCGTTAAGCTAGAGGGCTGGGGGCTATTTTGAGCCCTGGGGTCTCCTCCAGCACCCGCTGGTTGTCTCAGATGAACTCACACCAGCTTCTCTGAGGGGCTCTGCCCCTGTCCCTCCTTGTGGGCCTGGCTGTGGCCTCAGGTGCTTGGGGTGGCAGTGGTGAAGGAAATTTCCTTCTTCATTTTAAAAATAGTCTTGTTCTCCTGTCCTCTCCGGGGCTCTTCTGTGCCACAAACTAAAACCTACTTCTCGGTGTCCCCAGGGCTCCCAGCCTCCACTCTTCCCTGGCTTCAACGAGAGAAGGGAGCTCAGGTTCAAAAGCTAGAGGGGGAGCCCTTGGGGTGTGGCCAGTGCCTGGGTGGGGGGCAGAGGGGACGAGGCGCTTACATCCTGCTTCCGGGTCTTCTGGCTCCTGGCGGCAGCAGGCCTGGCTCTTCGTGGGCCACAATGTGGGTGGACTGAGGTCTCAGCTGGGGCCCTTATCAGGGCTGCGGGGCAAAGGTCAACCACCTGCTCTGCAGGAGGGGCTGCGGCACAGCCTGGCGAGCAGGCGGGATGGGCTGGTCCTCCCACTGCCCAGGGGAGAAGGCCTCTGCGGTGGGCGGCACGCAGACTGGCGCCCGCAGGCAGATCCCCACGGTGGGTCAGTTGGGCCTTCAGGAGTGCTGGATTCGGATGTGGACGAAGAGCGTGGCTGGCGACAGTGAGGCCCCATCCTTGGAGAGCAGGTGGATGTGACGGTACCCTGTGGGGAGAGGGGCTGGGCATCAGATCTGCCGCCCACCACCCTGCAAGGCTGTGCACCCCTGGGGGCTGGGTCCCAGCTCCGGCGGCTCCTAAATGGCTCTCACAGGAAACTCGAAGCCCCGAGGCCCAGGTGCCTGTTCCTCCTTCATGCCCACCCTTCCCACCAACCTTGCTTCAGGCTGTTGAGAGGCAGTGTGAACTGGCCCACAAAGTCGTTGGGGGACGTGGTGTCGTAATCTTCTACCACGAACCGCACCAGCGCCAGCTCCGGGACCCGCAACTGGAACTGCAGGGTCTGCCCCCAGCGGGGGTTGAAGCCTGGGGTGAGGACAGGTCTGGCAGTCAGAGCCGGCGGGCCCTGCCCTGCAGTGCCCTGCATCCTCTGCTGCCTGCCCCCCACCCCCTCCCCCCAGCAGGCCCACTCACCATTGTTGAGCACGTAGGTGGTTTCCTTGCGTGCACAGTCCATGGGCACCCCGTGGATCTCAATGCGCACCAGGGGGTCCACGATGGAGCTGGGCTTCTCCGCGTTCAGCTTGGGCAGCTGCTGTGCGGTCAGCACCTGCAGGGCAGGGGGAGGGACTTCAGCCTGGCCTCCGCTATTTCCCTGTTTGCCCTCAGCACCCACCCAGGACTCCGACCGCCCTCCCACCTCCACCGCCTCCCTGCACTTCAGGCTGGCGCCCCAGGATGAGGACCTCTAGAGCCAGCTCCAAGCCCAGTGCAGGGCGTGGCCCGGGCTGCCGACCTGCACAGTGAGAGTAGTTCTGGGGGGTCCCGGGCTCTCGGGGTCGAAGTCCGTGTCAGGCTGCCGCAGGCACGCGGGTTTCAGGACGTAGCCACACTGCCCGTTGACCAGGAAGCGCCCAGCGTTGAGGTCCATCTCGTAGCCTGGCGTCTGGAAGTTCAGGGCCACTGTGGGCACAGCAGGGTCAGGACAGGCGCTCTTTTTAGTGGCCCTATCACTGCACAGTTTCAGGAGCCTCACTGCCCTCTCCCCCCGACAGATTGTACGTGGAGGACTCAGTTCTTGTCTAAAGAGGACCCTGAGCCCTACGGTCTGGGGAGTGCTGCCCCCCTTGTGGTGTGGGGGCTGTGTCATAGTAGCCAGGGGGTCCAGCCTCCACGGCCAGCTGGTATCACTTGAGACTGGAATGTGGGGCTGAGTGGGGTACGCTGGAGAAGCAACCGGAGCCAAGGCCTGAGGTTTCGATACCTATGCAAGGGGGCCACACACCCCTGCTAACTTCCGCCCCCCGCTTGGGGGGCTCAGCATGGGATCGCCGGGGGCCTGTGTGCATGCGTGTGCCAAGGGCACACGTGGGGTGTGGAGAGTTTCAACTTCTACGGAGCCTGCTCACGATTTTTTAAAAATTTATTTTTTATTTTTAGAAGGGAAGGGAGGGAGAAAGGGAGAGAAACATTGACCAGCTGCCAGTGGCCTCTCACACACCCCCAGCTGGGGATGTGGCCTGTGCCCCGACCAGGAATCGAACTGGCAACCTTTCAGTTTGCAGGCTGGTGCTCAATCCTAGAGCCACATCAGCCAGAGCCCTGCTCACAATTCTTTAGTAATTGTTATTATCAACAAAACACTCTTGGCCCTGGCCTGACAGTTCAGTTGGTTAGGGCATTGTCCCAATATGCCAAGGTTGCAGGTTCAGTTCCCCATCAGGGCACATGCAAGAATCAAGCAATAAATGAATAAATAAGTGGAACAACAAATCGACACTTCTCTCTTCCTTCCTCTCTAAAATCAATAAAAAAATTTTTAACACTTTTTCCACCTAGAAAGCTGTGTGGCCCTATCACTGCAGGGGCCTGCCCTGCACCCCAGAGGCCACCCACAAAGCATCGGCCCCCTCGCCGTCCTGCAGCCACACTCACCCAGCTGGCAGCCCGAGTTCCACATATCCTGGGGGCTGTAGTTGGCCGAGTTCATCCGGAGCCCCAGCGGGTAGACACGGGTCAGTTGGCGGGCATTGTGCCTGACGAAGCTGTTCCCTGGTGGGAAGTCCGGGTGCGATTGTTACAGGCTCCTGGGGTGTCCCTCACCTGGAGGGCCGGTAACCCCTCCCCCAGAGCGGACAAGCTGGGAACAGGCTGAGTTCCCATCCCCAGCTTGCCCTGCTCCAGCTCCTCCTCTCTGACCCGGGGGTGGGGGAACCTCATGAGGAGGCTGCTGAAGTCCAGGGAGGGGCCGGGTCCGCCTCCTGCACACCTGACTCAGCGCCCGGAACACGGGCTCCAGGCTGACACCCCAGCTCTCGTCACCCACACACGCCCTCCAGCACACAGCTTCCCGGACCTCCCTGTGCATCGTGCCCCCGGGCCTTTGTGCAACTCGGTCACCCGGCTGCTTCCTCATCCTTCCTGCCAGGTGTCTTCTCAGCCACGACTTGTCCAGGAATCTTCCCCTGATCTCACCCCCTCTGCTGCCCCCCACAGTCCCTATCATGGCCCAACTGCACCCCCGCATCGAAATCACCCAGCTATGTCTGGCGCCACCACTAGGCTGTGCACCTGGGGAGGGCAGACAGCAGACTCCCTGCCCCCTGGGCCATCTCCCAGCCACACCTGCCGAGCCGGTGCTGGCCACGTGCTGTGCACCCATCCCCTCTCTGGGGGCCCCCTGACCTCTGTACTGCCCCCAAACCCTCAATTTCCTTTCCAACCATCGTCAGCAACCCCCAGCCACAAGCAGCCTACAGCCCCCAGCTCCTACCTGCCTCTCTGATGAGCTTCTTGGCCTTGCGCTCACTGAGAGAGCTGACGTGGCGGGGCTGGGGCGGCACGGGGGCCGGGCTCAGGGTCTGCAGGCGGGCGGCACAGCAGTACACCACCAAGGCCGACAGCTCCGGGGAGATCTGCTTGGCCGAGGAGAGGGGCCTCACTCAGGGGGGTCCTCCAGCCCCGGGGCCCTGCCCTCCTTCCTTCCCTCCCCTGCCACCTGCCCCAAGCTCTGGAGCAGTCCAGGGCCCGGTCCAGCCCACCCCACTCACCCCTCGCTTCTGTTCCACAGCCTCCATCCCCTCTTCTTCCTCCTCCTCTTCCTCGTCCTCCTCCCGGTCGGAGAGAATCCGACCATCCTCGCCCCGAGCAGCTGGCAGCTTCTTCCCCTTCACCAGGACCCGGCCCTTCAGCTGCTGTAGAGGCCAATACGGGAGGGTTAAGGCCTCTCGCCCCCATGTCGGCTGGCTGGCCGGTCATTCAGCCACCCCTGTGTGAGGCTGGCTGGGGGGCGAGAGGCCAGAAAAGAGACACAAAGATGAGTGGTTTCTAGCAGAAAAAAAAAAATAAAAGGGGAAGCGACCTGAGGCTGTGAACAGGGCACGGGCTAATGAGGTCCCGGCAAGCATCAGAATACTACACAGCAGCCACTGACATGAGGGAGCAACTGGGGGAAAAGGAGTCGCCCTCTTCAGACGAGATCTCGCACAAAGGAAGAAGTGCAGAACGTGGGGGCATGTGGTCTTCCTTGTGTGACGTCTGAAAGAGGAGAGGGCTACGGACGGGGGTGCGTACGCATGGGACACTGGAGCAGACCACAGCAGCTGCTGAAGGTGGCTACTTCCTGCGAAGTGACGATGGGGGTGAGTTCCGGTGGAAGAAACTCCTTTTCCTTTGTCTACGCTCACGTATAGCTTGAATTTTTTTTTTTTTGCCATATGTATGTTTTTTATACAATAAAAAATTAACACACCCAAAAGGTGAATCAACATTTTTTACATACTTGAGATTAGGAGTGGGAGGAGAGGTTTCTCAAGGAGCCGGAAAAGGATACGCGTCCTGAGGGGGCAGGTAAAATGCCGTGGGGTTTGGGGGGAGGGGAGGCAGGACCGCCTCCGGCCAGAATGCAGGTGGTGTCTAAGGCCGCAGGAAGAGGCCAGAATTCTAAGCAGGTGGTGCCTGCAAGCCAGGTGGCTGGGAAGGGAGCTCCAGGTGCAGATGGTGTCAACCAGGGACTAGAAGGAGGGACTGGCTGAGCTCGTAGGGACTCTGTGGGTGGCAGCCAGGCAGAGCAGGGGGGTCAGGGCCAGGTCACGGAAGGCCTTGAAGGCCAGGTGAGAGGTGAGAAGTGGGGATTTGGTCTAGTCCAAGTTGGAGGGCGGGAAACTGCTAAGACCCTGAAGCAGCAGATGTGTGATGAAGGGAGGGGCAGGTGAAGGCAGAGAGAGGGGAGGGGCCGGACCCAGGGAGCTGGCACAGGCGGGGTGGATGGTGGGCAGCAGACAGACCCTTCTCCGCCTGCGCTGGGGCTCTGAGAGCATCACCTCTGGGGACGGCAGCTCTTCAGGGTTCTGGGAGTCCAGGGCCTGCGTCACCAGCATGTCCCCCAGGATGGTGCGGAGGTGGCGAGCCATGACAGCCTGCTGCTCTAGCCCACAGTGGTTCTCCAGGGACAGGATGACAGGGTATGGGGACAGCTGTTGGGGGGAGAAGCAGCAACTCAGAGTCACTCCCTCCTCTCCCCCTCCCAGCTCAACCAGGCCCCTGCTACATGCAACGCTCGCCCCCTTCAGGACAGGCGGGAAAAGGCAGGGCTCTGGAGAACCCTCGGCGGGGGGTGGGGGGGACCAAGTCAGTGGGATGTGGGACACACGCTGGGGTTGGAGTGCTCGTGGAGGGGCAGAGGTCAGATATGGGGCCTCAGGGAAGGGGCGGGCTGTCTGGGAGGCTGAGGGCGGCTGCAGGAATGGTTTTCTCTTATAAACGCTCCTTCTACGGCCATGACATTGACCATGTCACTACGATGCACACTTCCCCCCAGTTCATTTGCTGGCGGTAAGATTTGTGCAGCTCTGCCAAAACGGCAGTTTTGTGCCGACGCCATGCTGAGTTTCTCTCGTGGCTTGCTCTCTGGGAGTGAGGACTGAACCCTCCTTCCCTACCCCAAGGTCTTCTTCTGGAAACTGTGGGATTTTTAGCATTTCCTGGATGTGAGGGTGGGAGAAGGAAGCCCCTCGCTCAGCTTTATTCTATGCCACTGGCCGGCCGCCCCGGCCGAGCCTGGTGAGTGAGCAGTTCTCCGCGCGGAGGGTTCTTTCGCAAGGACGGAGGGCGGCCGGGCTCACCGTGAAGGCGTGGTCACGCACCACCTGGACCACATCCCGGAAGAGGATCTTGGAGGTGAGCGTGTGGCCATGGTAGATGATGGGCTCCCCTCCTGGCCCCTCCCAGCAGTCCAGCTCCACGCAGCGGCACCCCTGGGCGAAGGCCCTGCAGACAGACGGACGGACGGACAGGCAAGGCGTCATGCGGACGTGGATGGCACAGAGAAGGGGTACAGGCTGAGCCAGGAAGTGCACAGTGGGAGCTGGGCCCCCAGGAGTGCTCACGGCCACCATCCCCGCACTAGGTACCTAACGTAGGCCTCGGTGCTGCTGGGCCCCCCGATCTGGGAGTCGGTCAGATAGGTATTGTGCGAGGAGGAGATGAAGTAGTGGGCGAGGGGCTGGTCCATGTCCTGGAACACGCAGGTGTGGGCCGGGTCCAGGGCAGCCCCCTCGGGCGACAACAGGTACATCATGAAGCCATCCAGCGTCATTAGTTCGTGCTGTTTGGCTACAGGGATGAGCAGAAGACGGCATCAGGCCCCACGGGGGACCCCTGCACCCATCCCCAAGTGCCCCAGAGTTCATTGCACTCAGCACTAACGGGGTCCTGCCTACTGACTGGACTCTACAGAGTTACCCCATTTCATTTTTAGCCGAATCCTGGGAAGCAGGTACATTATTAACATGCCATTTTACAGATGTGGCAGCGGAGTCCGGAAGAGGCGGGACAACTTCCCGAGATGGCACCCACGGCCAGGGACAGCGGAGCCCACTGGGCGGGGGCCCACACTGAGCAGACCCCAGCCCGCCTGCCGGACGCCCACCTGTCTCATTGAGCTCATGGGTCTGGATGAGCCGCCGGGCGTGGGCCAGCATGGCGCCGTCCTCGCCCTGGTCCTCCAGGAACTCCAGCAGCTCCGGGGCACTCAGCACGCGGTCCTCGCCCGAGTACTGGTGGAAGATCTCCTCCAGCTCGGGGCGCTTCAGCAGCCGCAGCAGGAACTCCTCGATCTCGGTCCCCTCCAGCCGCTCGTTGTTGGAGCGGTCACACTCCTGGGAAACGGAGGGAGAGGCTCAGAGGAGGGGACACCCCGGGAAAGCCAGCCTACACTGGCGCGCCCGGCATCCACCACGGCCGGGGAGGTGGGGTCCCCTGCCTCACAGATGGGCAAACTGAGGGCAAGCGAGGCTCCGGTCTCGCTCGAGCACACGCAGCTGGTGACCCGCAGGGTCGGGATGCTAAGGGCGGACCCTGGGGTTCAGTGCCTATCCCTTCGTACCAGGACCTAACCCGAGAATCCAGGTGTGGGAGGAGAAATGGTGACCGGGGGCAGGCCCGAGCTCCGTGCCGCAGTTCCCCCTCCGGTGTGTGCACATGACCACCCTCACGCCCCACATTCACACCCAGAGTCCACGAGCAGCCCCAGGGCCAGGGAGGGTCCATGTGGAGCTGCTGGACCGGGGCGGGGGGTGGTACAGGTGGTACAGGTGTCACAGGCTGATCACACAGTGAATGTACACACAGGGGCCTGCCACGTGCTCTGACTGGGCCAGGGACGCAGGGCCCGAGCCATGTGCTCCATCTGCGCGGCCACAGGTGTGGAGGTGCCACATGGGCCGCGGTGGGGGCGGTGCACACGTGTGCCTGGGAGCCGGCTCCTCCCTTTGCTCCCGGGTGCAAGTCACGCACAGTCACCAGTGCAAAGGGTGTGCGGTGGACTTAGAGAAAGGAAAACTGCAGCTTCGCTGCTCACTGGGGAGGGGCAGGCAGGACCTCGGGCCTTGGGGCCTGCCTGTGAGGACGGAGAGAAGCTGGGCCAGCGCTGCCACCGTAGCCTCAGCGCAGGGTCAAAGGGTAAGTGGGCCCAGCTGTGGCCTTTCTGCTGGGAGAGGCCCTCCCTCTCTCCACGAAATCTGGGTGGAGAGGAAAGCGAATGACTCAGAGAGCAGCCCCCCGCCAAAGCAGAGGTCAGAGGCCACGGTGGTGGCAGCACCCACCTTGAAGAGGCGGTAGGCGTACATGTCGTTCATGTCCACATTGAGCATCCTGAGCAGGCTCTTGATCTCCTTGAAGCTCATCTTGCTGTCCTGATTGGAGTCCGCCCGGTGCAGGTAGGAGTGGATCCAGGTGTGGGTGCTCAGGAAATAACCAGCAACAGCTGACAGGGAACTGACCGCGTGTCTCCACCACCTGGCTTTGGGGGCTTCCCAGGGCAGGGCCCGCGGCTGCCTGCGCACCGCTGCGGGCCGTCCTCCACGGGACTGGGCTCCTCAGAGTCGGGATGCGCGTCACCACCCTTAGTTTTGAAGACAAGGGGCTAGGGACTCCGGCTCAGGCTGTGGGCCTCCGCAGGGCAGACCTCCCCGCGGCTGGGGTCCTCCAGGGACAGGCTGGCCCCCCGCCCCCCACTCTCCAGGGCAGGATATTGATCCAGGCGCTCGCGCTGGCTCATGGCGTCCAGGCGTGTGCGCAGCTTGGCCAAGCCGCGCACCCAGCGCTGCGCCTCCTCGGCCGTGGGCGCCACCAGGTCCAGGTTCTTGCGGCGGCCCTTGAAGGCGATGGTGAGGCAGCGCTCGGGTGCGAAGGCGCCCCCGAAGCGCCGCAGGCCCTCGGACTGGTGCCCCTCGCGCACGGCCTCGATGTGCTGCACGAAGACTGCGGGGAGGGGCGGCCACGCGCGGCGGGGTCAGGCGGCGGCCTGGCGGGGCACCGTCCCGGCCCAGGCACTGTCCCTAGCCTACCCGGTGCCCGCCCCCCGCCCCCCCCCCCGTGCCTGCCCCACCCAACTCACAGATGTGCTGCGACGGCGCGTGCGGGACGCGCCGCTGGAACCACACACTCAGGCCGTCCTCCTGCAGCCGGTACAGCCGCTCCTTCTGCCACGTCCGCGAGCGGATCTTGCAGAGGCGGGAGCCCCGCAGCATGGCGTGCACGTCCTCATCCTCCGTCAGGCCTGGGGGCGGGGGACTGGGGCGTTAGCGCCGGCCCTGCCAGGACCTCCTGCCACGCTTCCCCCTGTGAGAGCTGTGGCCTCCCTTCCTGAGCCTGTTCAAACCCACGCAGGACTCTCTCTCCTTAGTGGAACGTGCCCTCAATACCGGGTTTGACCTGAGGCTGGGTGTGCCCCACCCAGGTTCCCCTGGGAGGTGTGCCAGTCACAGGCCCTTCCTGGCGGCAGCAGTCTCTCAAGGCCCTAAGAGCAGAACCACCCCTCTGGCCAGCCGTGGGCCTCGGGCCTGGCAGTCATCCTTTCTGCCACCCTCCTCCAGGACGGCTTCCAGCCTTCAAGCCCAGAATCTGTGACCTCTTCACAGGATATGCAACCCTGACCACCAGCAAGAAAGTAGTCTCATTATCTAACCTAGATCTCTCGCTGCAACCCAAGCTCCTTGCCTCTGCTTTCCCGCTCTGGCTCCAGGAACACACATCAAAGCCTCCAGGACCTGCCTTGGCTAACCAGAGGCCGAGCTCCAGCTGTCCTCTTTGTGCCCCAGTGGGGCCCAGCTGAAAACACGGTCTCTTGTGACAGCTGGCATCTGCCCAGCCACTGTCACAACCCCTCTACCCACGTGCACTCTCTGGTCACAGTGTCCGCCTTCCCTAACAAGGCAAAGTGCTTGCATCGCACGTACTGGGCATGCCCCAGGCCCTGCTCGTGAGTTAGCACTCGAGGAAACTAGAGCAGAGAAGCTTCCGCCACTTGCTGGAATTCTAAGGCATGGACGTGGTGGGAACAGGCCGCGGGCCCCAGAGGTCAGGCTCCAGAACACGAGCCCCTGGGCTCCATACGGAACCCTGACCCCTCTGCTCCGACCGTCCCCCTTGTCCCCTGCCCACCCCACCCCTGGGCAGGACGGGCAGCAAAGAGCAGCATTTAATTCGCCGTTTACTTTATATTAAATTTATTTTAATTTTTAAAAAAGTGCACCCATTTCTCCTACCCACCCCCCCAACCACCAGCCCCCACCTTGGGCAACCACCAATCTGCTCTTCATATCCTGAGCTTGATTGTTTATCTATTATTTACTTTTAGATTGCACGGGTAAGAGAGGCCACGTGGGTGTTTGTCCTTCTCTGTCTGACGTGTCTCACTCAGCACAGCGCCCTCCAGGTCCAGCCATGCCGGGGCGAAGGGCAAGAGTTCATCCTTTCTTGTGGCTGAGATCGCACACTGTATACACATACCACATCTTCTTGCCCAGTCCTCTCTCAGCGGACACTTAGTTCGCATCTTGACTATTGTAAATAATGCTGTCGAAAATATAGGGGTGCATATATCTTTTTGAGTCAGTGATTTCATTTCTTTTGGATAAATACCCAGAAATGTGAATGCTGGATCGTAGGACGGTTCTACTTTTAATTGTTTCGAGGAAACTCCACACTGCTTTCCACAGGGGCTGCACCAGCTTCCGTTCCCACCAATACCAAGTTCCCCTTTTCCCTGCGTCCTCGCCGACACTTGCTGTTTCTCATCTTTTGGATGAGAGTCCCCCTAACAGGCGGAAGGTGACATTCTGGTTTTGATTGGCGTTTCTCTGATGGTTAGTGACGCTGAGCTTCTTTGCATGTGCCTGATGGCCCTCTGTGTGTCTTCTTTGGGAAAATGCCTATTCAGACCTTTTGCCCATTTTTTAATTAGATTGTTTATATTTTTTTGCTATTGAGTTGTCTGAGTTTTTCAAATATATTTTAGATAGTAGCCCCTTATCAGATATTTGATTTGTAAATATTTTAGAAGGAGCAGAATTTAAATTCAGCATTCTGGGGAGTCAAGTCCTAACTGTCACTTTGCAGGAGCACAGCCTTGGTGGCACCAACCTGTGACCATTCTAAGCCTCTTGTTCTCCATTCATTCACCGGAGACCACAGTAGTGCCTGCTGCAAAATCCAAAACTCAGTCAGGATGCTGCCCGCCCTGCGGTGCCCGCCCTGCTCGGGTCCGCTTCCGCAGGGGCCAGAACCACAGGTCTAGGGGTCTGGGAACAATTGTGGGAGCCCGGCAAACCGTGGGGCCCACATCCTTTGGAAGGAGGTGGGCAGCCAGTGGTGGATAAGGGCCCAGAATTTTCAGAGAACCAAAATCTGGATTTGTAGTGAGGTCTCCATATTTTTCAATGTTGGCAACTGAATCAAACTGAAACAATAAAAAACCAAAAACACCACTGTGTGGGCTGAAGGAAATGGAAATGTGGGCTTCTCATCCTCCCTTAATTCAACGAGCCCCCCCAAACGGGGTTTGGCGTAGGCTCTGTGCCCCAAGGCCCCTGCCTTCCTGGTTGTGGACCCTGCCTGAAGGAATCGGGTCTGAATCCCTGGGCCCCTCTCCCCGCCGCCCTTCGAAGTACCCTTCCCCCGTCTGTTCCTCAAGGACAGTGCAGATACCGCCTCCTCCAGAGCCTCCTTAACAGCATGTTTTGCTTTAATTAAAACAAACATCCCATCTGAACTGTAATTTCTGGGGACTTGAATAAACTCAAGGTCAGGGATGAGACCTAGGTCCTTGCCCTAGTGCACGGCCAAGAGCCAGGCTCGCAGCCAGTGTGTTCTGACAGCGAAGGCAGAAGGACAGACAGCTGTGGGTACTGAGAGCAGCCCGCTAGCCCTGCCCCTTCTGACCAAGTTCAGAGCAGAGGCCTCGTGGGTCTGTGTTCTCAACCCTGGCCGTGCCTCACCATCACCTGTGGGAGGCTGTAGACCTCACGGGCCTGAGATTCTCATCAAGCGGGTGCAGGCAGGGGCCTGAGCATCTGTGTGTTTAAAAATCCACCCTGTGACTCTAAGGGCAATCGGGGTATCGGGGGCAGGAGAAGTCTGCCATCCTTAGGAGGCTGAGGTCTCCCTTGAGGCCAGCCTGTGGTCCCAGTGGCTCCAAGGGGGGGGGTTCGGGGTTTAGAACGTGGCCCTCTGGATGCGTCAGTGCCCACTAGGTGGCCCCTAGCCGGGAAGGGCAGGTGGCATGTAGCATGCACCAGGCCAAGAGGCTCACCGGGCCCTCAGACTCCCATCCCCACATCTGGGTAACCTCTGAATTCTCTCCTTCTGAGAAACAGTGGGGTGGGGGGCAGGACAGTCAGGGAAACCTGCAACCGAGCCCAGCGCCCTGCCCCTCCTCAGCTGCGGGGAAAGGGCACTCATCTCCATGACTACCAGACTCTGCAGCTGCAGCCCCTCCCCTGACCCCCGCCAGCCCTGCGATGCCAAGCCCACAGCTGGAGGGCAGGTTGGAAAGGAAGGGCGGACAGTGAGTGACTAAGGCCAGAAATGGAGGTGAGTCACTGGGGACCTGCTTTGTCCAGAGCTCTCTGCAAACAGGGCCAGAGACCCGGGGCCTGAACTCTTGACCAGCCCTCCGCTGGGACAGGTTCCCACGCTGAGGAGCTCCCTGCTTCTGGCCTCAGCCCCAGCTGCCCCGGGAATCTGCAGTCTGTCCACCCAACAGACACTGGCCCCTGGGGTCACACTGCCTTTTGGGTCACACCATCTCTCAGTGGAAAAGCCAAACAGGATGAGGGTTAGGGCCAGGCAGGTCCCCGTGCTGAGTCTGTTTCCTCATTGCCTGAGTTTCTGAACCGTGGGGTAGTGAGGGGTGTGGGGTGGCAGACAAAAGGGGCAGGGCCAACAGAGGTGAGGGGGGTGCACCAGGTCTGGGCAGAGAGGCCGGGAAGGGCCTGGCTCTCTGCCCAGCTACCCAGTAAACATTCACAGGTCCTGCCAAGCCCAAACCCACCTAGGTCTCCTCCACCTCATTCCTACCTGCTCCGAGCAGGCGCACAAGCAGCCTGCCTCCTGTGATTTCTGGGGGGCTCTCTGTCCCTACGTCTCTGCCTTGACGCTGGGCTGGCAGCACCATGGCTACCTGGACTGAGCAGGCGGGGGACAGATCATGAAATGACAACAGGAACAATGAGGACAATGGCCAGAGTGTGGAAACAACCCGGGTGTCCACGGACGAACAGACAAGCAACACGGGGTATTGTCCATACAGCAGAATATTATTCAAACATAAAAGGAGCAAAATATGATCTATGCTACAACAAGAATGAACCTCGAAACATTATGCAGGCCCTGGCTGGGCAGCTCACTGAGTCAGAGCATCGTCCCGATACGCCAAGGCAGCGGGTTCAAGCCCTGGTCAGGGCACATTCCAGAACTGACCAGTGAGTGCATGAGTAAGTGGAACAACAAATCAACCTCTCTCCCTCTCTCTCCCCCCGCCTCTCTGCCTTCCCCTTCTCTCTAAAATCAATACATAAAAACATAAAATAACATAAAATAAAATAAAACATTATGCTAAGGGAAATAAGCCAGGCCCAAAATGACAAACGTTGTACGATTCCATTTACATGAGGCCCCTACTATGGTCAGATTCATAGAGAAAGATTGTATGTCACTTATACTTCAATTAAAAAAAACATCCGAGACAGAAAGTGGACTGGAGGCCCAGGGGCCTCGGGACGGAAGGAACAGGGAATTACTGCTGAGTGATTGAGAGTTTCTGTTTAGGGTGACAGAAGTTTTTAGACTAGATATCACAACATTGTGAACTGTAAACAATGCCACCGAAAAAGCCACTTAAAAATGGTTCAGATGGGCCCTGGCTGGTGTGGCTCGGTGGATTGAACACCGGTCTGTGAACTGAAGGGTCACCGGTTCAATTCCCAGTCAGGGCACATGCCTGGGTGGCGGGCCAGGTTCCTAGTAGGGGGTATGTGAGAGGCAACCACACATTGATGTTTCTCTCCCTCTCTTTCTCTCTTCCTTCCCCTCTCTAAAAATAAATAAAATGTTTTAAAAAATGGTTCACATGGCCAATTGTATGTTATATACATATATTAACACGATTTTTAAAGAGCACTGATGCAGTATGTCAGAGCCCACTGTACACGCTGAGTGGGTGAACTCACAGTGTGAGAATGCTCCACAGAGAAGCTGAAGGGGCACGGCGTGGCCCACCCGTCCTGGGGCACAGGGCGGGGAGAGGAGGAGCCTGAATGCGCCAGGGCTGGGGCGGCGTAACCCCATTGAGGGCTCCAGTGAGCGAAAGCACATAAACACTCCATTGGGGCCTGGCCCGCAGCAGGCTCTCGGTAAATGAGAGCAAAGAAGGAAGCCGGGCCCAGACCCAGGAGGGGCAAGGGGCCCAGGTGTTCCACTGTGTCCGTCCTCCTCGGTCCTGTGGCCTCCAGCTGGTCCCTTGCCTTCCCAGTGCAGACAGAGGGAGGGTGCAGAGAGCAGGGTGTGGAAGGAGTGGTAGATCTCTGGCGAGAGTGTGTGCAGGGTGGTGTGTGCATACAGGGTGTGTGCCCTGGTGTGTGTGTGTGAGTGCATGGGGTTGGCAGGCGGGAGAAAGGTGGGTCGGCCTGGGACGGAAAACAGACAATGTGTGTGCGTGCCAGTGCACACTCAGGAAGGGCACATGGGGCTCCAGCAGGAATGTGAGACACGCAGGGAACAGTGACAGCTGACAGCTTCATGCCAATGGGGGAAGGGGAGAAAGAGCAGCTTTTCCTGGTGGCTGGGGCCATGGGGCACTGGGAGGGGACACACAAGGGCGAGGGGCACCAGACACCTTCCCACCCAAATCCTCTGGCCCACTGTCAGCCCCGGCACCGCAGGGACCAAGCGTGCCCCCCTTGCCCCTGCTTGCTGCCACACCCAGGGCTAGAGCCCAGCAGAGCTCGGCGCCAGAATCCACAACATTCCTCGGAGAATCAAGACAGTGAGGAAAGGCTGGCAGCGCTTCCCCTGCCCCTAGGCCAGACACGGTGAGAGGAAGGTGGCTGCACCCTTCCTGGTGGGCCTGGAACAGGCGTGAAGCTGGTTTGGGGGCCGAGGTTGTGGGAGGGGACTCGCCAGAGCTGAAGAAGAAGAGGCTGAGGTGGGGGGAGGGGATCACAAGGCATGGCAGAGTCAGCCCCCCAGTCCTGCCTGGAACACTCCTGCTGAGCCAGGAGGGACCCCCTGTCCCCCCCGCCCACCAGGCCAGGCACCCACCAGCACTGGGGGCCGCTCTGCAGACCCCACCTGCCAGCCAGGACAGCCCCACTCACCCCGCAGCAGACATCCTGGGCAGCCCATCGGCAGAGCCCTCCCGCCCTGCGGCACCTGGCTGTGCATGCAGGCCGGGGAGGGCGGGCAGCAGGGTCCTGCCCACTCAGGGCTCTGCTCACTGGGCGGATTAGGGACAGGGTGGGGTGGGAGGAGCGTGCAGTCAGAAAGGGGTTCTGGGAGATGGGGTTGTCAGATAAAAGTCAGGGTGCCCGACTAAGCTCGAATTTCAAACAAGCCACGAAACATATTTTAGTATAAGTTGTTCTGAATTACTCGTGTATTTGAAATTCACATTTAACCGGGCATCCTGTATTTCATTTGGCAAGCCTATGAGGGCACCCCTGGGGGCTGGCAGGGCCCTCCCCAGGAAAAATCACTGATTCATTTATCTCCTTCGGGGTCTGGACCCTGGGCCAGACTGCCTGGGGTCACGTCCTTGCTCAGCTACTTCCCAGCTCGGAACCTCTCCGAACCCCAGTCTCCTCCTGTGTAAGACGAGGCTCACCCTATCGTCTGCCTCGCGTGATCATGAGTGTGAAATGAGCTAACATCCGCGATGCCTCGGCACAGTGTTGCAAAGGGTGGATTAGTATCCCTGCATTCTGGCAGAGAGAGTCACCACGGAAATCTAGGCTTCGGCGGCCGGTGGGTCCTGGGGCCAGCGACTGCACCCCCTCACCTCGAGTTTCTCCTCTGGGAAGTGGGGGCAGCGGCAGCGCCTTCCCCTGGGGGCCGACACTGCCGGGATTACGCTCGTTCTGGGCTGATGCGGCCTCAGCACCTGGCCTACCCGGGCTCCTCTCCTCCCTCTTCGACTATTCCCTCGCTTGCTGGGGGCGGGCCAAGGCGGCAGCCATCCTGGGGCAGGGGCAGGAGAGGGACCCTGGGCTCCACAACCGACTCCCACTCAGTTGAGGCGGCCCTGCCTCCCTCCTCCCCCTCGTCCTGGTTCTCCCAGTAGGGTCCTAAAGGCCCCTTGTTTTTTAGGCCCCCCTGAGCCTCTGACCTCTGAGTCACTCCCTGACCAACTATCTCTCGTGACCTGATCTGAAATAAAATATGTTCTGTTAGTCTAAGGGGTGTGGCCGCGGCCATGAGGGTCACCTCGGGACTACTGTGGAGGTGAGTCGAGGCCTGGGTGTGGACGGACCAAGGGCCTGGGCCCCGGGACACCTGGGCTTCCTTATTGCCCTGTCCCGAGACTCAGTGAGGCCTGGGGAAGGGGCATTCCCCACGCACTGGACATTCCTCTCTGAGCAGTCATGCAGCAGGACAGGGCAGTGGTGAGGAGGGAGGGCGGCCAGGTGACATTCTGACACCCACACAGTGTGATAGTGTCACTGTGACGGAGTCCCGCGCCGCCTTACGCAGCCTGGGCTCGGCTGTGATTATTTGTCTACACGTGACTCCTGCCACGGAGCTGTGCGCCTCCCGAGGGCAGGGCACTGCTGTTCATCCCCGCAGCCCCAGCCCCCGCCCGCACCCGGCGCCCTGACGGGGCTGAGTGAGTGAGTGCGGAATGAAGAGGCAGACAGGTGTGCAGACCAGCCCCTCACCCGCCCCCGGCAGCCACAGCCCCTGTGAGCGACTGGCTCCTCTGGCCCTCTTCGGTGGCACTTCAACTCCCCAGGCCTCCCTCCTCTCCCCAAGCCACCACGGCTCCTTAGCCCAGAGGACGAAGGACACTGACCCCCACCAGAGACACCTGTCCAGTCCTGCCTACTGCAGAGTCCAGCCCAGTCTAAATCCTAGGTGGTTCTGGAATCTGTCTCAGCTACACCAGCCCAAGTCTGTCTGCCCAGCTCACCCCTCAGCCTCCCTCCTATGGGTCTCCCTGTCTTGCCCCTGCCTTCATCCAACCCAGCCCTGCTGGGCACAACTCCTGCCCTCCAGAGACAGCCCTTAACCCTATAAGGAGGGGCCTTGAGATCTGGCCCTCCCTGCCTCTCCCCTTTTGCCTCACTCCAGTCTCAGGCTCTTGGATGCAGCCAGAGCCCCCGCCGCTTCCCCGGCTTCTCACGTGCCCCTCCCTTTCTAGTCTCCTTTCTGTGCTTCATTGTCTGGTCCCCTTCCTGACCCCCTCCAGTTCTCTAAGGGCCAGGACTGTGTCTGTTCTATTCCTCGTTGAACCCCCAGGGCAGAGTACACAATAGGCACTCAATGAATGTTTGTTGAATGCATGCCTGATTGACGGAGGGAGGGCAGAGATCACACCTTATGTTTTCACGAGGAGAATGCCAGTCATGTTGTTAGAACGTAGGGCTCAATAAATTCAGATGGAATGAGTGACAGGAAGTTGCAGTGAGAAAAGCGGGGTAGAGAGCAGTAGCAAAAAGAAGGCAAGACTGGCGACTGGGGCCTCTGAATTCTGCTCCAGGATTCACGCAGGTCTCCTGGGCAGCCCTGCTTCCTGTTCCCTCAACTCCATCCCGTCTCTCCATCATCAACTATTCTACAAACGGCAGTTCTGATACACCAGTTTCACAGTACTTCACATTTTACAAAATACTCACACCTGTGCCGCCGTCTCTCCAGCCACCCGACCACCTAGGCAGCCCCACTTTCCCAGACGCGGAGGGGACCAGGCACAGTGTGGAGTAACACAGCCTGCAGGCCAGCCTCCGCCTCTTACTAGCTGTGTGGTTATACACGAATTCCTCAACTTCTCTGAGTCCATGTCCTGGTCTGTGACGTGGGGGCTGTACCATCTACCTGTCAGGAAGGCGAAGACTGGATGCCACCATGCATGTAACTAGCTACCCGGTGCTGCCTGTCTCTGGAAGATGCTTAATAAGCCACAGTTATGTTCCCTCCCCCCAGGGTTCTCCCCATATCTGAGAAGGGAACTCTGGCTTTCCAGGACAGTGTTCTCACCAGTTAGAACAGCCCTACCAGTGCTGTGTTGCGGCTGCAACCCCTCTGGGGGTGGCCAGGTTGGAGGGCTGGCTTGAGAGGTCAGTCTCATCCACGACTCTTAGGCCCTTCTAAGGGCGGCCAAGAACCCGGGATGCCCTGGGACCCTCGCAGACCCTGGAAGGCGAGGGGCTTTGGAAAGGTGGACGCCCCAAGCCTGTCTCCCTCTCCCCTCTCCGTCTTTCAGGGACCCCCAATCCGCACCCCTCGCCCAGACTCTCACTCCAGCACGCCCCGCGGCCGCCTCCTGGTGGGAAACAAAGGCCATACCGGGCGCCAAGCTTGGGCCTGGGGACCGCGGGTGGCCGCAGGTGCGACCCCCAGATAGAATGACTCGGGCATTGCACACTTCGCCGTACTACCCACGACCCCCTACAGCCTGGAAAGCCCCCTAGCGGCTTGCCAGAACACCCCGGCCCCCCAGGCTGCGCCGTTGGAGACAGTCCGTGCCCACCCGAGCCGCCCCCTCCGGTCACTGACCCATCTTCTTCAGCGCTCGAAGCCCAGGCCTCCTGGTGCCGCCGTCCTGGGGCGCCGGCGGGGACGGGAGCGCGACGGACGCTGAGACCTGGGCCGGCCCCGGGGGCTCCCGGCGCCGGCGGCTCCTCCAGCGGCCGCACAGCATGCCTCGGTGGGGGCCGGGGCCGGCGCCGGGCCCTGTGTCTACGCGCCGGGACAGGGCAGCGGGGGCGCCGCTCCGGCCCGGCCCGGGCTCTCCGCGGTTGCAGGCGATGAAACTTAGCGGCGCCGGGAGGGAGTCGGAAGGAGTAGGTGTCGGGAGGAGGGAGAATAGAAGGGACGCGGTTCTGGGAAGGAGGGACACGGAGGGAGGGGGCGGGGCCGAGGATCGAGCAAGGGAGGTGCGAAGGGAGGGGGCGGGGACTCCAGGCCCAGAAGGGGTCGGAGGAGGGGGCAGACCCGAGTCCGACCCGACTCCCTCCCCTTCCCCCGAGTCTCCGTTTTCGGCCCCTGCTCGTGACTCCCCATTTGCCAAGCGGATCCCAGCCTCGTCGGTGACCGGAACCTCCATTAGGGGCACCAGAGGGGACGAGGGTCGTCCTCCCGCACAGACACCTTTCCCCGGACCCCGCACTCAGTACGGACTCAGGACCCCTCCCCACCTTCTCAAATCCCACCGGGAGGCCTCAGAAGGGAGCCAAGGGGGAGACGGGGGTCTGCAGGACGACTCGTCCCGGGTCAAGGGTACTGGGTACCGGAAAGCAGATAGGGCCCTGGGAGCAGAGCCAGGCGGCAGGACAGCCCGAACGGGAGGAGTTGGGGAGCGGGAAGTGGTGGGTGGGGGCGCGGGAAAGCTCATGCTGTGACCTCACAGGATTAACCCTCTCAGCGCCCGGCCAGTTGCCGACCCCTCGGCTGCAAGAGTCTCGCGAGGCTGACTGGTCTGGAGTCTACAGTCGTTGGCAGAACTGGGTTCTGGGGTTCGAGGCTTGTGTGTGTGTGTGGGGGAGGGGGGTTGACACCCTCACCGCCCTCTTGAGCGTCCCGGGACAGCCGCTGCACTCGGCGTGGATGTCTGTAACATCAACCAATGGTCGAGCGTCGAGTGCGGATTCTAGTGACAGCGTCCAGTGTCCACTTACTACATGTAAAACCACTCGCGTACTTGTGCATGAAGGGTAGGATGGACAGGGTACTGCATGTGCGCGCACGTCTGCGTTGTCTGTTGAACGTGCCCTGGCTCAAGGGCGAAGATCTGGTCGCCCGCTGCCACTCCCCCGCTGCCATTCCGCAGCGGCCCAGAGCGTGACATTGGCACGTAGATTTATTAACCTTTTGCCTCAGGCTCTACCCCATTCTTAAATATCCTCAACTCAGATTCCACATGCTGGTTTGGGTCCCCATCCCTCTCTGGATATTCTTTCTGGGATGTCAAGTGTTCGCCTCTGCACTTTTGATCCTGCAATTCCTCCCTCCAGAATGACCTTTCTCATTCTTCTCCTGGCTTAAGCCTTCCAAAGCTCAGCCCCGATGCCCCTGCTCCAGAACTCCAGACGCCAGGACAGGACTCCCTATTTATCCACAGCTACTGGTGTCTGAAGAGACCTGGGTTCAGCTGACAGACGTGATTCCACCAGGGGGCGCGAGCACTCCGCGTTTTTTCACTAAGTCCACCAGGAGGCGCTTCCGCCCGCCTCTGGCAGCGCAAGGCAAGATTCGCCCCGCCTGATTGGGAGAGGCGCAGCTAACTATTTGCATAATCTTGAAAAGGCCTCGCTGAGTGGCTGAGGTGTAAAAGCCGAATCTAAGACGGGCTCTCTCATTGGCTTAAATTCCCCCTCTCCCCACGTCCCCATCCCGGCTACACTAGGCCGGGAGGTCAGTAGGAAGCCTTCGGCTAGTGGCGAGAAAGGACCCCGGTTACGGGCAGGGGTCTCTGCGGGGTGAGTGCCGGGCTGCCGGGCCGGGGTGCGGAGGCCAGGGTGGGAGGACTGTTCGTCCACCTGACTCCTCTTGGCTTGCCCATTCCCTTGTCTAGGAGTTGGAGATGAGCATTTAGAGGGGCACTGAGATCCCTTACCACCTACCTCTCTACCCACCCGCCGAGGACGGCGCTACCCACCCCAGCCATACCAACGTTGCCTTGGGGTGGAAAAAGGAGTCTCTTCAGGCACGGCTTCTGACCTCCACGGGTATCTCAGGCCTCTCAAGAGCTTAGTTTGCCCCTCTGGAAAGTGGATCAGTGGCTTACGGAGGTGCATGCCGGGGTGGACTCTGGAGATCCGCTCACATAGAGGCTTGTTCTTGCAGAGTTGCTCAAAAGTAGGGCCTCGGTGCTTAGAACAGCTGGAAATGGGTACCAAGAATGAAATTCCAGAACCCGAGTGCCAGGAACAGTTCCAGGCCGCGGTCAGAGTCATTCAGAACCTGCCTAAGAACAGTGATGGTGAGGGCACGGCAACCTGCATTGGGGGGTCAAGGTGGCTGGGGTCTGCCTCCCAGGAGGTTCTGATCCCTCCAGTTTTTGCGGACAAGTCTCTACCTGGGTCACTCGGTGGGTCCCCTTTGCCTCCTGCGCCTGGTAGAACGCTTACCATCTCTGCCCTCTCCTAGGGTGGCTCTCCCCCCCACCTCCATCCTCTTGGAGCTGGGGGTGATGCTCTGCCCTCCACTTCCCAACTCCTGCCCAGGCTATTACCGCCCCTCCTACGAAGAGATGCTTCGATTCTACAGCTACTACAAGCAGGCTACCATGGGGCCCTGCCAGGTTCCCCGGCCTGGGTTCTGGGACCCCATTGGACGATATAAGTGGTGAGCTCCCTACTGGCTGGGCAAACAAGCCTCAGCTGTCAGCCAGCTTCTCATAGCTCTCTGCCCTCAGGGATGCCTGGAACAGCCTGGGCAAGATGAGCAGGGAGGAGGCCATGTCCGCCTACATCGCTGAGATGAAGGTGGTGGCACAGAAGGTAGGGAGGGACAGGCTGTGGGCTCCTCTCTGTCCCTAAGCTCCCGGCTAGGTGGCCTGCCCCTAGTACTTCCAGTGCTGCTCCCATTATGTTTCCTGAAGGTGGACCCCGGGTTGGAATTACCACCTTCATGCTATCCCCTCAGCCCGGTCTCTGGTCTCTGACTGGGCACAAGGTGGAGGGTAAGATGGCAGGAGCAGGGTGGAGGGGCCCAGCTCAAAGGGACAGGGGGGCAGGGGTGAAGGGGCTAGCTACGACCTCAGTACACCTTATTCCCCACAGGTGATTGATACAGTGCCACTGGGTGAAGTGGCAGACGACATTTTTGGTTACTTTGAGCCCCTGTACCGGCTGATCCCTGACATGCCAAGGCCCCCAGAAACCTTCCTGAGAAGAGTCACAGGTCAGGCCCCCAGGATGGGAGCTCTGCAAATGCTGAGTGAACTGTGACAGGTTCAGGCTGAAGGGGCTGCTTAGCTGGAGGGGGGTCTGGGGGCAGAGGGCTCCAGGTGATGTCCCTGTAAGGACCCCAGCCATTGCCCGAGATGGAGCGGGTTTCGGGCAGTCTATGGCTAATGGGAAACAGAGGTCTGTTCTCACTGGGAGGTGCCAGCCTTTTACCACCTGCACCCCTGGGTATTGTGTCTGTGCAGGCTGGAAAGAGCAGGTACTGAATGGAGATGCTGAGGCTACCCCAGAGCCTCCCTGCCTCCCCAAGGAGCCAGCACCCCCAAGCCCAGGTCAGTGGCTGGGCAGGAGGGGCAGAGGGCCAAACGCAGGCCAGGGTTGGGGAGACCTACAGGTAGGTGAAGGGGAGGCTGGGTGCTATGCTGTGCCCATCATACTACATGCCCACAGACAGAGAACACCTATGCTCCAGGGGAAGCCAGGGGGAAGGTTCTGGGACTCCTGTTCCAGGGGCTCGTATCTGGGACCCATCTGTGCCTCTTGCAGAAGTATCTCTATAGCCTCTGCCCAGTGCTTTGCTCCTCCCCTCCCTCCATAGCCTCCCCCTTGTCACTAACCTGCCTATGCCCTCCCTAGAGTCTCAGCCACCCAGGGACCTAGACTCTGAGGTTTTCTGTGATTCTTTGGAGCAGCTGGAGCCTGAGCTGGTGAGCTAACCCCTTGTACCCTCCTTTCCCACCCTATTGTGCCCCAGCTGCTCTCACTGCTCCCTTGGGACCTTGTAACTCATCTCGCCAGGTCTGGGCAGAGCAGAAGGGCGCCCCTGGAGGAGAGCCCGACAACAGAAACAGCCCCGTGCCCCCAACAGAGAAAGGTGAGCCTGCTTGACCCTTAACCCCCTTCTGCCCTTTCCCATGGTTCCAGTGCCCTGGGCCTTCCCCTGGCTGCCCTCTTGGGGCAGAGATGAAAGTCCAGCTCTGGGCACTGGAGAGAGCAGCCTCTGCCCAGGAAGGGCTGCCAAACAGCCAGATGCCAGCCTGGATGGGCAAAGTCCTTGCCCTGCCTCCTCTTGCTGAGGGCCCTCAGTCAGGAGCCATCAGGCGCTGAGTAAGGGCAGCTGGGGCAGGAGGGGCTAGCCCCGCCCACAGCTACAGGTACTTGGCTTTGGGAGTCATTCTCTTTCTCTGGGCCTCCCGTTGGGACTCTCAAAGGACAACAGTGACTTCTGCCCTGTCCCTTTCTATAGTTTCCAGTGTGCCATGTCCCATAAAGGGCATTTTTCATAAATATTCTTTTGAGCCAGCAGCCCTGTGAAGGAGATAACAAGGTCTCCTAATCTTCAGATGACAAAATGAGGCTCAGAAAAGTTACTGACTTGCCCAAAGTGGCACAGCTACCCTTGGTGGCCGGTTACTCAGCCATGCGGATGGACTCTACAAAAGTCACACTTGGTATAAGGGGTGGTGCCCTACTCTCAACTCTCTCCTGGGCCTGCCCCTGCCTGCCACCACCCTTCTCCTAGCTGAGTTACCTCCTGAGTCCTCTTCCTTATATGTCTGTTCTCCACAGAGGGGTTGAAAGGCAGCCTGCTCGGGCCCCAGGAATTGGACACGTGGCTGGTGGGGACAGTCCGAGCACTGCAGGAGAGCATGCGGGACGTCCAGGGGAGACTGCAGAGCTTGGAGAGCATGCCTGGCCCTACGCAGGTGAGCCCCTCTCCCCCACGACCCAGGGCAAGATGGGGCAGAACTCCGAAGGCCTCTCTTCTGGGTTCTTCATCCAGCCTCTTCTCTGACCCCACATCTCCACCTGCCCACACTTGCCTCCTCTGGAGAATGGTGTAACTCTCCAGCAGGGAACTCGGGCATCTGAAGTGCTTCCTCCTGGGAGAGTGGGGAAGCACGACCTCCCTTTGCCTGCACTACCTCCTGCCCTACCTCCTTTGTCTGAAGAGACACTGAGCAGGAGAACTAATTCCAACAGGATGTGTCTGTGCTTTGCATTGGGGCTGGGGGTCCCTGTTTCTCCTCAGTTAGGACTTCTGTTCCCAGATTTAGGATTTACTCCCAAACAATTCAGCCCTTGCATCCCTTACTCCCTCCCCTCAACTCCAAGATCTGTTTGCCCCTTATACCTCAGCCTCTCGTATTTCTGAAGTCCCGGCTGTGTGCTAAATACCATTAGTTGCATTATCTCACTTAATTCATAAAACGACCCTATGAAATAGATGTGCATTTCCCTACTACTGATGAGGAAACTCAGGCTCTGAGAGGCTGAGTGACCTACCTGGCGGCACACAGCCTGGGAGAACCTCACATAGCTGCTGTGCGGGTTAGGTGAGGTCATGCATATAGGTGCTTCTCCAGTGCCTCCTGGAATGTGGTTCATTGTTATTATTAGTATTATTAGCAGCATTAAGTGATAGAGCTGTACTAGTATTATTAGCATTAAGTCATAGGCCCTAGGTCTATCTCCCTCGAAAACTGGCACCCACCATTACATCTGAGTGAGTCTGTTCTTGAGGAACCTGGGGTGGTGGGGGCAGGCGAGGGCTGAGTTGCTGGATGGTGGGGGTGGGGGGGTCACTTGGGTGACCCCTAGTACCCCTGGCACAGTGAGTATCAATGAAGGTGACAGGAATTTCCTTACAGCCACGATGGCTAACATTTCAATGCCCCCTCCCTGGCCTTTTAAAATTTTGTTTACCTTTTCCTAATTGTGTATGCTGACAGCTTTAAAGATTTCCACCCTGAAATACTTGGGTCTGCATCTCTAAAAATAAGAACATCCTACTACCTTATTTTATCACACTGTAATCCCTTCATGTCATCACACAGCCAGTCCAAACTCCAGTCTCTCCCTTTCCAGCTGCTCTGTCTGTCCATCCAGCCCAGGAGCACATGCTACAGCTGGTTCCTGTCCTTTCAAGACTCTTGTGATCCAGACCAGTTCATGTTCCTTGCTATCAACTTGCTAATGAGACTCAGCCAGTGGTCCTGTAGAAATGTTCCATTTTGGGGGGACCGCCTACATCCTGGTGGCTAGTTTACATGACCGGGTTTCATGAGAGGTGATGTCCTTCACACCAGGGGATACATATCTAGGTGTACGCCCATGAGTGATTCTAACGTGGGCCACTCCCGCGAACAAAGGGCTGACAGTCTCATCCCCCTACTGTGAAGTCGTTTTGCTCTTGGAAGAGGAGCCAGGGAAGGCCCGGCTCCCTGTCCGCCCCATTTGTCACACGGGCTTTGACAACAGTTGATAGGTAATCCTTGTCTAAATCAATAATTTATTTAGTGGTTGCCAAGAAAGTTTACTTTTAAATTCTTTTATCCCTTTAAAATTTATTAGCTGTTATTTTCCAGTAGTTGCCTTGATCTAGGATTTCCTGAAATACAGTGCCTTATGAAAAAGCAGAATAAGTGCTTAATTCTCTTTAATCCTCTCTTTTTAAAGTAAGGAGTTGATTGAACAGGCTCAATGGTGACAAATCTCCAACCTGCCCCCTTTTTGGGTGTCAGTGCGGACTCATGGATTTCACACTCAGTGTTTCGGTCAACCGCAGCCACCCTTCTTTTCGATGCTCAGATTGTCACAGCTCTGGTCAGTGGAGACCCTTCAGGTTGGGGCCTATCATGACCTCGCTCATCTCTAAAAGCTTCCTTGCTTTCTGGCACAAGATGTCCTACATTCACCTCTGTCTTTCCTGCCCCAGACCTGGAACCAGCCACTTCTCCAAGGAGCCCTGGCTCCTTTTAGCAAAGAATATTTAGAGACTAAAATCTGAGGACTCAGGTCCTCATTTGAAATATGTGGAACACCCTTTCCAAGGTGGGGTCTCAGACCACATCAGCAGGGCCATTGCTCTGCGGCCCCGAGGAAACAGCCCAGACGTCAGTCCTTCTACCCACCCAGCAGCCCCTCCCTCTTCCAGCGCTTTGGCACCTCGGATTGTCCTGGAAGGAGGACAAGGGAGTGAGTGGAGCTAATCTGTCAGGGACACACCAGGAACCCCAGGATCCCTTCCCTTCTAGTGGTGCAGATATGGGGGTAGGGGCTCCTCTGACCCAGTCCTCACAATCTTGAGGAAGTAGAAGCTCCCACTGAGTTCTGCAATCGGGTTCCTAAGGAGGGCCCAGTCGGTGGTGCTGAGGCGTGGGCTGGCCCCTGACTCCCTCCCTCCCTCCCTCTCGACAGCAGAGGCCCCCATCCAGTGCTCGGCCTTGGCCCCTCAGGCTCTCGGGTCCTACGTTGCTCTTCTTCCTCCTGTGGCCCTTCATTGTCCAGTGGCTCGTCAGACAGTTTCGGACCCAGAAGAGGTGACTCTCAATGAAAGAGTCTCTGCAGCCCACAGAGGAGGCTGAGTCCCGTTCGGCCTTGCCTTGAGCCTCGCAGGCTTTAGGAGAACAACATTAATCCCCGCCCCCACACCACCACTACCAATCAGTGTTTGCCCTGGCACCCCACCCCTATTGGGGGAGGGACAAATAAGACCCCACCTTTCCCCGTAACTTCACTAGGATGCTTCTCCCCGCCCCTAACCCATCTCAGTTTTCCCTGGAAGGTTGCTTTTGCGGTGCACTTCTTGGGTTCTGGGTTGGCCTGTGGCTCAGGGGCGGGGCTGCCTGCCTCAGCCTCTGCCCTCCCCACCCCCTAGGTCACCTGACTCTTCTACCCCAGCCTCTCCCTGTGGAGGCTTAGCTCTTGGGCAAGTTGGGACTTGGGCCGGGTCCTGGGATTGGTTGGCTGGGAGGCTTTGGGAGGGAGGCCAGGAGGCCCCGCCAAGCTGGGGGAAGGCAGGGAGAACAGGCCCCAGGGGAGGGGCGTGAGCTACGTTTGCTAGCCTGCCTTTCCCCCCACACACTCAGGACATCTTCACTGAAGATTCGCTTACAAATGAACGTTTCACTAAATAAAATAAAACCTTAAAAAAAAAAACAACCTTAATCTTCTGCCGTCAACGAAGTGAAGCAGAAATCGAGTCTGGAGTGCGTGAGGCACAGTCTCTTCCCGGCTCCCCACCACTCCTATCCCTTCGGACAGCACAAGAGGCTACTGGTTGGTGTTTCTACGGGAGGAAAATTGTCGCTCCTCTGTGGCCAAGTTTAGGAAACACAGAGCCCGAGGTCTTGAGAAAAGGCCAAAGCAGAGGAGGGGGGTGGTGTCACCAGAGTTGGTGGGGAGCTGGGGCTTTGGGGGCAGGGGCACAAGCCACACCCACCACAGGGTCGGTGCTAAGGGCTCAGCCCTACCCGCCCCTCCCTGTCCGGGGCCCTGCGGGCCGGGCCCTGGTGTAGTTCTGTCAGCACCACAAGACTGGGACGTCTCCCTGCTCCCCGCATTGAGCTTAGGGTTGGGGTCCCAACATCCTGGCCACGGAAGTACCCATTGCTCGCTTACACCTCAGCTGCTTACTCCCGGTGCCCACCCCCCTTCCTGTGAACCCCGTGAGGGGCATTTCCCAGGGAACTTTCTGGAAGGTGAAGACCAAGCGGGAGCCTCCCCACGCTCCTGGCCTGGGAGCCCCCGTAGGGAGGGCCAGAGCGTCTGTGTGGGCACAGACCTTTGGGTGATGCTGTCTGCTCGGGTACCGAATTTTTCTCACTGCCTGGCGACCTTGGCCTTCCTCTGGCCAGCACCAACCCTGCTGTCTAGGCTGTGTTGGCACCTCGGAGGCCACTGGCCAGGGTCTCTACCTGAGGAGGATTGCAGCAGCCTTGAGCCCCCTGTAACTACCACCACCTGGGACCCAGGGCCTTTGTGCCCCTGGGTGAGAAAGAGGCAGCCTGAAGGCCCTTCCTTGGAGATCCTTAAACTCCTGAGTTATCTGGGTCAACTCCTATCCCTGCCAACTCTCCCAGGCTTAGCCATCACTTCCAGGCTTGGAAGCCGTCACTCTTTGATCCTCGCTCCTTTTCTCAAGGCGGCAACCCTCAGAACAGACACGAGGCCCTGTGGCTCCACAGTTGGCCCAGTGTTATAAGCAACAACAAGGCAGTGAGGCAGGGGCCAGAGTGGTGCCTGGGATGCGGGTGTGGGGTAGAAGCCAGCTCCACCACTAGCACACACTAGTTGTATGACTTCCATAAGACTCAGGCCCTGGGTTTTCTTGTTTGCAGAATAAGGATGATGATGCCTTTATTGTAAGGCAGTTCTGTGTTTAAAGTGACCAGGGCATCCGAAATACTGGGCAAAGGGTAAAACACAGCTAACAGTAAGGTGCCTGACCTCCTGTTTGATAGAATTCTAGAATTCCACAACCTAGTAGTCTGGGCACCCCTCCCCAGTATGCCAAGTGAACCCACCCAGCTGAGCCCCATCCAGTAAACCGAGGCTGGGCTCAGCTACACCTGCCAAAGCCCTGCTGAGAATACACACTAGTCCTCTGGAGTCTGAAAACATGGTGACAAACTGGAGGCCTGACTTCCGGGGTGAGGGGCAGCTCTTGCTGCTGAGGAACCATGTGTTTGGTGAAGCAGCACAGAAGGCAGACTGTTCAGGTGGGCTGCAGTTCTTGGAAACTCAGGGGAAACAGGCTGGGATGGTCAATGTCAACACGCCTGGCTGTACCCTAGGGGCACTCCTGCTCGCCTTCTCCTTTTGGGCCCCCACCACTTTCTCACAGGACCAGTTCTGAATTCCCAGACAGATCCTTTCCTTGGACATGATGCTTGCTCTTCATAACATGCCTTTCCTCCATGCCACTTTGCCTGAAGACGACGATTCAGCCTTCAGAGACAGTCAATAAGCTACTTCCCCTTGAAACCTGTACACAATTCCCAACTCCTAAGCAGCTTGGCTCACAAACCCTACTGGATTTTTGTCACTTGCCGTTTTGGCTCACTGTGATTTGACGGCCTCTCTACACAGCAAGGATGACTTTATTGGTCCCTCCTTTTTTTTTTTTTTAAAGATTAAAGAAAATTATTTCTAGAGAGAGGAGGAGGAAGGGAGAATGGGAGAGAGACATCAGTGTGTGGTTGCCTCTTGCATACCCCCAGCTGGGGATCCAGCCCACAACCCAGGCGTGTGCCCTGACCAGCAATGGAATAGGCGACCCTTTGGTTCACAGGCTGGCACCCAATCCACTGAGCCACACCAGGCAGGGCGTATCCTCCTCACAAATCTTTGCTAAATGAAGGAGTAAGGGTCTGACTTAGGCTGAAGCTGTTAGGAATGTAAAGGAACTAAATGCAGAGTTCTTGAGAAAGAAGGGAATTTTGTGTTTGTGACAGAAAGAAAAATGGCATAGGAGGTCACAAAGACCTTCACACTAGCCAGGGTTGTCACTTAGCTGTCATGTGATCTTGGACAAGTCACTTAGTTCCTAGAATCTTAGAAACTTCTTATCTCTAAAATGGAGACAGTAATTCCTACCCTGCCTGGGCAAACAGTGGAATGCAGTTGGAACGTCACCCCTGCTGTTCAGGAAGAAATGAGAATGGGTCAATACAAATGTGGCAAAAAGGAGAAGTTAAGATTAAACCGGATGTTAGGCCTAAGTGATTAGGTCCAAGGGTTTGGGCTATTCCCAGGCTCTGTCCCTTGAGCAGATGCTTGGAATCTGCAAATGTTTCTCGAGAACAAGTTGTTTCTCTCTCCCCGAGTCTACCCCACAGTCATGAGCCAAAATCTCCTGCCCCCGTTGCTGGGCAAGGCCTCCTCCTTACTCTCTGGTTCTGCTTCCCTCCCGCTGATGCCCAGTGATGAGGAAGAGCCTCTGTGGGTGATATCCCCTTCTTTCTCTGTTAGCCAGGAGCGATTATTCAAATTCATTATTAATTCCAAACCTCTCCCCAAATACAAGGTTCATTGGAGTGACTTCCCTGTCCATCTCAGGTAATGCTCCAGGTGAGACTGGAAGTGAACAGACCAAGTCATCTCTAAGAGGCCATTTTCTTCGATGGAAGCTGAGGCCCTTGGATGACGCCTTCCCGCCTCGGGTTTCCAGGGAACTCCAGTCGCTCACCCCGCGCTTCCTAGTTCCCGGCCCAGGAGAGTGGCTCAGTCGCGGCCCACCATTTTGCACTGGTCCCTGGGGTGGCCGCGGGCCTGAAAGGCTACATATGGCTGGACTCGGTCATTTTCGGCCATAGGTCTAGAGGCCAGTGTGAGGGTAGACGTCACTCAGGACTCGAACCTGCTTTCTCATCTTCTGAGGCCTAGTCCGAGATTGATTGCTAACAGTCACACTGTCCCTTTAAGGCGGCACTTTTTATTCCTCATTTGTTTACTTCTTCATGCGCTTTTCGTTATTTCACAAAATATATTCAAATATCCGTCCGCAAACGTCAGTCCCAGGCACTAACCACACACTTTGAAACCATTTCTGTAATATTAAGAATCGAGAGTTACCATCCCTGTGCCAACATATCTCTTTATTAGATTTATATTTTTTTCACTTTAGGGACTACTTTTTAGGAATAAACCATTTTTTCTTATAGTTAAGAAATGCTTATGACTTTCAGAACCCTTCCACTGAGAACAGAAAACGATAACAGGCTTTAAGACGCACCTTTTCATGAAAATATTCTGCGCGGGCCTTCTTAGATCATGGAATCTTCTCGTATTCCTGAAGCATAATGGTATGGTCCAGAACCCGCCCCATCTTCTCGGTGATTGGCATTCTTTCCTCCGCGATACTTGTGACTCTAAACCAATGGTCGCTCACATTTCTCCAGCGAGGGCTAAGGGATGGAGGAAGGTGGCCTGGAAGACGCCCCCTACGCGTTCTGAGATTGGCTACGTCGCACGGCGCGTGAGGACGGCGGGCCCAAAAGATGGGAACTACGAGTCCCAGCTTCCTGCAATGGGGACCCCTTTACGCATGCGCATAGGCGGGGCAGACAAGCGTCTATATAAAAGTGGCGCAGAGGGCTGGGAGGCAGCAGTTGGAAGTTGGCAGGTGGAGAGGCAGGTTGGGAGGGGAAGTTGGGGGAGGAGGCGGAAGAGGAGCTGTCGGAAGGGGGAGGGAGGAAAAGAGGAGGAGGTGGAGAGCTGAGCTGAGCAGAGCAGAGCATCGAGCCAAAGGGGAGATGAGTTTGTCTGTCCTCGGATGAGGCTCCGGCCCGGCCTAAGGAACTGGAAGCTCGGGTTGGAGCGACACCCGTGGAAGTGGGAGGAGGTGGCTCTGGGACCTTAACCCCTTGTGGGCTCTGCGGCAGGGGATTTAACCCTTTGTGGATCCAGCCCCTCGGAGGCAGCGTCATCGGGTAGTTTTAACCCTTTCGGGGCTGGGTTTAACCCACTGGACTTGACCTCATCTTCTAGCCCACCAATTCCTCCTTCGTGGGGGCGCTCTGTGGCGAGGCTTGAGGCGGACCCTCTCCATACATTACGTACTGTTCCTGCTGCTGCACCCCCTTGGACCTGCTAGCTGGTCGCGCTGTGGCGTTTAACCCTTTACTGTCTTGAGCTCCCCCAAGTTGCATTTGGAGTTTGCTGACAGGACTGGCTAAAGGCATCACTGCGGGAATTACCGAAGTGGACTCTGTTGGACATTTTTTAAAAGAAAAGAAAAGCCTCTTTTTTCCTCAAGGACTTCCAGCCAAAAATTCTTCAAACTTCAAGAAGAGGACTCTTAGCCATGGCTGAGCCACTATTGCCGAAGTATCAGCACCAGCCTCAAACCAGCAACTGTACAGGTGCTGATGATGCTGTCCAAGAAGAGCGGAACCCCGATCGCCCCCCAGGCGCTGAGGAGCGGGTGCCAGAGGACGACAGTAGGTGGCAATCGAGAGCGTTCCCCCAGTCGGATGGCTGTCCAGGGCAGGAGGGGGAAGGGAGCCTGGAACCCTATTCGCCTGTGCAGACCCAGGTCTGTCCAGAAGCTGACTGCCCGGGAGCGGACGAAGGGGGTCAGAATGGAGACGAGTTGTCCGCTGAAGGAGCACCCCCGCTGGCAGCAGGAGGGGAACCCAGGCCCGAGACCGAACCGCTCGCCCAGCCTTGTCATGACTCCGAGGCCAAGTTGGGGGCTCCTGCCGCTGGGGGTGAGGAGTCGTGGAAACAGCAGCAGAGACAGCTAGGCAAGAAAAAACATAGGAGACGCCCCTCCAAGAAGAAGCGGCATTGGAAACCGTACTACAAGCTGACTTGGGAGGAGAAGAGAAAGTTTGACGAGAAACAGAGTCTGCGAGCTTCGAGGATTAGAGCCGAGATGTTCGCCAAGGGCCAGCCGGTCGCTCCCTATAACACCACGCAGTTCCTCATGGATGATCACGACCAGGAGGAGCCAGATCTCAAAACCGGCTTCTACCCCAAGCGGGCCGCCGCCAAATCCGATGATACCAGCGATGAAGAGTTCATGGAAGAGGCTGGCGAAGAGGATGGGGGCAGCGACGGGATGGGAGGAGACGGCAGCGAGTTCCTGCAGCGGGACTTCTCGGAGACTTACGAGCGGTACCACGCGGAGAGTCTGCAGAATATGAGCAAGCAGGAGCTCATCAGGGAGTACCTGGAGCTGGAGAAGTGCCTCTCGCGCATGGAGGACGAGAATAACCGCCTGCGGCTGGAAAGTAAGCGGCTGGGTGGTGAGGACGCGCGTGTGCGGGAGCTGGAGCTGGAGCTGGACCGACTGCGCGCCGAGAATCTCCAGTTGCTGGCGGAGAACGAACTGCACCGACAGCAGGAGCGAGGACCGCCGTCCAAGTTTGGAGACTAGACTGCAACTTTTTTGGGGGGAGGGGGCAAAGGGGGACTTTTTACAGTGATGGAATGTACCATTATATCCATGTGTATATAAGACAGTGGACCTTTTTACTATGACACGTAATCAGAAGAGAAAATGCCCTGGCTTTGGTTGGTTTGGTAAATCTAGCTATGATGTAGTTTGCGTAATTTCTCCTGTTCTTTAATTATGTGAAATTGAGGGATGCTTTACTTTTCTTTTTAGATTTTCTTTAGTGTGTGAGTAATTTGACCAAGTTATAATGCATTTTCTGTTAAAAATTATCTCCTTAAACAGAGCTATAAGGTGGCCAAATCTGAGAACCATTAAATTCATTCTAGTTATAATAAATTTAATATTTGTTAATGTTACATAGTTTTAAGTGTGATTTCTAGAGCTAATAAAATATAGTACTAACTTATGCGATTGCATTTGGAGGGGATAAAGAAATTAAAGTTGGGGAAAATTCTTTAATGGAAGACTTTGAAATTTGTCGAGTTTCTCCTTGAATGGGTTTTAGTGTGCTACAATATACAGTTCAGGCAAATATAAAGATTTAAATAGCTTCAAACTTAAGTGTGCTTGCTTCTAGTGCCTTGGTTTTTTTCCCTGATGTTGGAGAAATAAACCAGTGTTGGGTGTTTGGGGAACAGAGTGGCTCCAATCAGTAGCTTAAATTTTCATTCTGCTTCTCAATAGCCATTCAAGAGTCTTAACAAAATGTAGATCTAACTTGGCAGTTTGTTAGACAACTGACAGCCTCATTCTATTCCTACAGGTAGGTTTTTAGTAATGCCCCCTCCCCATTGAGGCAGGAAGGAGTCCCTGGATGCCTGGAAGAGGCTCTTGGTAAACCTGCTGCTTGGCGCAAGCAACAGTTGGATAACTTTGTGGGGCAACTCTTTACACTAAGATGTTTAGACTAGGAGATACTGGGTTTGTGGAGGAAACAGCTGTTTGGGGCATTCCAAGGACTTACCCTAATTATCCAATATTGGTGCTCCCTATACCAAAAAAGAACAGGAGCTGTTCACCTTTCCATGAGGGTCCAACAAATTAGAAATGCCCCCTTACTACAAATCAAACTTAGTTTCTGGTTGAGCTAAATTAACTCCTTGGGGGCAGAGTGGTTACCCTGCATATACTCCCCATACAGCCGCTATCCTGTATCCTAAACAGTTCTGATCGCAGATTTTTAATAGTTCTACTCTTGAAAATGCATGGAGGCCCTGGGAATTAATTTCTGCCCCCAAAATCAAAATAAGAAATTACAAGGCTCTTCCCTCCTGTCACCATGGATAGATACCTCAGCCCATCTTCACCTGCCCTGTTTCCTTAGGGCAATTGCATTACTCAAATCTCTAGCACAGGGGTTCCATAACTTGGGGTCCACAAACCCCACAAAATTACATAGAGACTCATGCTACATGTACACTTATCTGGGGAAGGGTTCAAGAAATTGTCTAATTTGCAGGTTAAAAAAACCCTGCAGAGAAAGGGAAAAAAGCCTCCCATTGAGAAGCTTCCTTTAGCAGCTAAATGAAATAGAGGTGATGGAAACTTCTAGTGGAATGCTCCTTATGATGCAAAAGGAGCATACACAAATCAGTGAATCAAAGGAAATCAATGGTCAAGACTGGCCCTCAAAGCTGGATTGAGCTAGCCTTATTCTGGCAGATGGTTCACTGGAGACAATGTATGATGTTTTTCCTTTGGCCTAAAAATGACATTAAATGTCTAATTTGAAATAGTTTTCTTCGTGTTTTTAATATTCCTTCTATGACATCATGCAGCAGTCCCAGAAACCTGGTTGCTAGGTGGAAAAGCAGCAACACTGCCCTCTGGCTTCAAAGTGCAGAGCAGAACCCTCATTTTGATTGCACTAGGATGCAGCAGTGATAACCTCTGATGATTTCAGAAACTCAGTAAGTATTTTGTTTCCCTTATGTGTTTCCCTTGGAGAGACTCTATATGTACATTTTACTCCTAGGTGACAAATGCAGTGCCGTTTTTAAAAATATACAAATATTTAGTTTTAAGTAACTCATAAATTATTTTACCTTGAGCTATAAGCTTTCTGGATTCTGCTTTCAAAAGCACTGGCATTTTACTATATTTATTACATTTATCTTCTTTGAATGATGTGATTTATGTGAAATGAGTTTCCATTAACACTTCTATGTTGAAACACTTACTGCTCTCGGGGCAGAACACTGAACTACCAGGGGTTGTGATGACAAATGACCCTCAAGTCCACACCAGCCTTTCACTGAAGTGCTCCCTGCCAAACATTTCAACTGAGTTGCACAAAAGACCATACTCACACATTAGCAATTTCAGTTTGTTCCCTTTTTAATACTAGGGCCTGGGTATCAAGCCAGGGCATAGCGCTTCCCAAACTTTAAGACAGCTGGCTGAACAGCTAGTAATTCTTTGAGTAAGGAAAACTTTTCCAAGGATAGCCTGTAACATAAAAAGGGCTTTCAGGAGACAGGTCCCTTTAGATTTCAGTTTGGAGAGAAAAAGTGAGTTCCAGTCTGGTTTAGTTCTGAAAAACAGACCAGGTATCTCTAGAGAGAGGAAACATCGTAAAAAATTACACCAGACTAGAGGTCAAAGAAGCAGGGTCCCAGTCATACCTCTAACATATACTAGTGGTGGCAATCCTGGACACATCTCTCAAACTCTCTGGGCCTCATTCTTCATCAGCTAAATGGGGCTATGCCTACTTTACATAAGGATTAAACAATAGTATAAACTGTGCTACACATGCAGCTGCCCATTTGATAAGTATTTTTAAATTTTCACTTCAAGATTTATAAAAATGTTATATAAATTTAAAAAAATGCTTTGCTTGGGAAAATGCAAATAAATATATTTTACAACAATGGCTTCACAAGACAGACCAGAATGAATATAGTAAGTTAAAAAAAAAAATCCACAACCCAAGAATTTGCCATCAGAGAGTAAAGAACTGGCTATACCCCTGGGTTTCTCTGCTGGGTGGAGCACTATTCCATGCACCAAAAGGCTGTGGTTTGGTCCCAGGCCAGAGCACAAACCTAGGTTGCTGGTTTGATCCCTGCCTGGGCATCTATGGGAGGCAACCAATGAATGTTTCTCTCTCCCTCCTTTCCTCTCTAAAATCAGTAAAAAACAATCTTGCCCTGGCTGGCGTAGCTCAGTGGATTGAGCATGGGCTGCGAACCAAAGCATCGCAGGTTCGATTCCCAGTCAGGGCACATGCCTGGGTTGTAGGCCACGGGCCCCCAGCAACTGCACATTGATGTTTCTCTCTCTTTCTCCCTCCCTTCCCTCTCTAAAAATAAATAAATAAAATCTAAAAAAATAAAAATAAAAACAATCTCAGGTGTGGATTAAAAACAATAAAACAGGCCATATTTAGTCAAACATTAGGTAATACATTACAGGTGTCCCCCAGGCCACCTACATGCAGAACAGCTGGCAACAAATATTCCCAACAGTGTGATGAAAAGTTGGTTAAAGATAGTACCTGTACTTCATTAAGTACACTTGCATGTGTGTGGGTTTTTGGTTTTTATTTTAAGATTTTATTTATTTTTAGAGGGAGGAGAAGGGGAGAGGAAAAGAAACATCAATATGTGGTTGCCTCTTGCGTGCCCCCTACCAGGGACCTAGCTGCAACCCAGGCATGTGCCTGATGGGCAACTGAACTGGCGACCCTCTGGCTTTGGTTCACAGGCCAGCACTCAGTCCATTGAGCCACACCAGAGAAGGCAGTTTTGGGGTTTTTTAAATACATTTTTTCACATTTGACAAGATCACTGGAATAAAATTCCACTTTACTATTCTTACATAAAGTGTAAATTATTGATGCTAGGATGAAAAGTAATTTTTAAAAGAGAGTATCAGATTCAGGACCTGAACACAGCGGGGCCTGCTGACCAAACTGTAGTCATCATACTTTGCAAGTGGGACAAAATCTGTGGCCTAGCGGGCTAAGAATCAATCTTTGCCAGCTGTCATTGAATTTGGAAAGCTGACAACCTGATTCTCTCTCTTGTTGAAAAAAACAAAGCCTGGGTTTAGACAGATCAATGCTGTAGCTCTCACAAATCCTCTCAACTAAACTTTTTTTTTAGGGACAGTTCAATTATTAAAATTCTTTCAAATGGCTGAGATGCTACAGGAAACTCTGTCTTTTGAAATAGTGTGATCCATTCAATACAGCACCAAGAGGAGTTCACATTGGCTTACACAGTCTTTGTTTCAAGAGCAAACACTCAGAAGGGAACTGTGAACACCTGTCTGAAGTCGTATTCTACCTGACATATTCACCGACTCTGTGTGAAGCATTAAAGAGCCCTGGGTCTGCGGTGAGCAAAAAGTGTATTTCTGAAGGAAAATGTGGGAGCTTTACAGTACTCTGTGCAAAAAAATTTTGAGAAAATGATAGCTGCTCTTATAAGCTACTCAGCTGAACTTGTCCTAACCTCCAGAGTCAGCGGAGGAGGTTAATTTGAACTTTTGAAACCTGCTCCAAACATTCAATTCTGCATATATGGATAACTCTAGTACACCTTTCAGGCAAGGGCAGAAGACCAAACTGGAGGGTGGAAAAGAACATCTGAGAAGCTAGTTCTACCCTCCTCTCTAGTTATTACTAAAGGTGTACTTAATAAAACAGTAAACATTTAAACAACTTAGACAAAAGATAGAAAAGAATGGTAAAAGCTAAATACAAAGAACAAAAAATATGTGGAAATCAAATAGTTCAGAAGCAAGCACTTTCACCCTTAGGAGGACCGCTACAAAGAATCAATGAATCCTGCTCGCAAACAGCCACCAGTCCCCAAGAGTGGGCTATCAGGCAGATGTAGAATGTCCAGAACTTCATAGTAACAACTACCTGGTACCCTGACAGCCTGACACTCCTTCAGCCTGTCTGAACGGGTACACTCTGTACTGCCAGGGGCACATTTCAGTAGGAAAGGCCTCCCAAGTACCCCCAAAGAACCTTTGAAGTAGAAGTTCTAAAGTGCCCAAATAATGAAGTTATAGGGAGTTAGACAGCTACTGAAGATTAGTTACTCTTCAAGGTATTTATAAGGGAGACAGCACTGATTCCACTTTCAAATTAGGAAACTGAGGTATACCCAATAAACTCAATAAAAATAAAAAAATAAATGTAAAAGAAGGAAGCTTCCATATACAATACAGTCTTGCAGAATTTGTCATAAACTATAGAGCAACTCGTCTGAAAGAGGAGGAGGAGGGAGTCAAAGGTCTGGTTGAACCTTAGATGAGTGGACTCAGCAACAGAAGTTTGGCCTCGTCTTCAGGTGTTGGCCTCCAGCCAAGCCGACCAAGTCAGCACAGAAACAGAACTTGGAGTTCCTAACCTCCAATCCTATGTTTTGTTCCGTAAACAAACTTGCTTTATTCCCAACTTTTTTTTATCAAGGAGTGGAAAGCTTACTGGCCAACCTTAAAGAGGATAAGCTTTCATATTTAGGAGTAACAAATTTCTGTCCCTGGTATGCTCCACTTAGTAACATCCAAAGGTTTAATGCAGGGTGAATCACAAGAGTCTGGGATCCAACTCCATTACATTCTTGACAATCTTCAGACTCCCCTTTCAGCTCCTATGACTATTTAACTTAACTCCTACCATGTTAGTGTCAACTTTTCCTAACGTATACCTGCTCATCCGAACAACAGTGTAAAACGCACATGACGTTAAGCCGAGTCAACTTACAGTGTGAATTGGGTGTACTGGTTTTATTTCTAACTGGTTCAAACTTTGGATTAAGAACCAGAGTCAATGGTGATTGTATCTCTACAATCCAGTTCTAAGACTTCCTCTGAAAATACTCTGTGGGTGGGGGAACAGTTAAAACTATGGAACTGTCACTCTCACAACTTTTTAAAAATTTACTTTATTAATAGGAGGCACAAGGATTCAGTTCTTAAGAACCTTTCAAAGTTCTGGCAATGGGACTCATTGTAAGGTACCTTCTGCCTGGCAGGGGAGCTCAGGGGGAGCCTCATCCTGGTGTGCCAAGGTTGTGGGTTACACCCCCCGTCAGGGGACACACAAGAATCAACAAGGTACCCTCAAAGAGAAAGTTCACTGCTCAGTCACTCCCCTAACTTCAGAATCCACCTATTTATATTTTTAAATGACATTTTTGCAGAATTATTAAGCTACCCCTGAGCTATAAATCTCCCTGAATTGAGATTTCCAGCAGTAGGAAACAAGATAGTTTAATCTATAACTCAAAAAAGACTTTCACATCAAATGTCAATCTTTAAGAAGCTACTACAGCTGTACTGCTAGGCTATTTTTTTTCAGAGCAGGTCTCCCCTACCTCCAAACTGCAGTTTCTATTTTGGCAGCATCTAGGATCTACAGGGTTTTTTTTTTAATTACTTGGAATTTCAAGAGGTTTCCTAGTAACAATGCCCTAGTGGCAAAATATTCCCCCATTTAGTTTGTGGGAGAAAAGTTCTTCAAACTGGGAAAAATTTGTAGTCTTATAAAGATTACAGTGGAATTCGTTTTTTCCCCTCCAGGAGGGCAGACATTCCTCCAAAAGTTTCGGGAGAAGTTATGGCTCAGATTTCAAAATGCAAACAGATGTTCCTGAAGCATCCGAAATGGGCCCCTCCCCTTTTATTCCCAGAGCCACGGCGACTCTGAAGTTATTTTGTGTCCCGACCCTGTAAAGGGCAAACACCCATACCCCTTCGGTGTCAACTTTCAAGACCAGTGGAACGGCATACTTTTGGAGTTTCCCAAAGTGGCTGGCAACGTGCGAGGTCAGGGCGTTCAGAGAATGGGCGCTGATAGGACGAACCTTGAGGACCAGAGTGCCCAGAGGTTTCCAGGCACTGGGCTCGTGAGGGTTTCCACGGGCCCCTACCTCGCCGGTCCCAGGGGAAGTCAGAGGTGGTCACAGTAGGAAGAAGGCTGTTCCGCAGCCTGGGCCGCGCGGCAGCCTCGGTGGATGGGGGCGGCGGGGGATGGTGGGGGGCGCGCCGGGCTCGCTCGGAGTCTCCACCTGACCGCCAGGCGAGACCGACGCGCGGCCGGCGCCGCGACCTCCACCCTCCCCCGCGGCCCGTCTTTGGAATCGGCCTCTTCCCCACCTCGCCCGGCGAGGCTGGGGAGGGGATCCCGCTACGCGGGGCCTCGCCGCCGTACCCAGGCCGAATGGGGCTGGGAAAGGACTTCGCAGGGCTCGGCCGCATGGCCCACGCCCCAGTGGGAAGAGAGCCGAAGACAACCGTTTCACTCGGTCTCTCCCCAGCTGGGGTCTCGGGAAAGGCGCGGTAATTACCCAAGAACCCCGCCCTCTGTGAGAGGCGAGGCTGCGGGGCTGCCGGGACGGTTCGGGGACCAGGCCCTGCCGGGGAGACTCCAACCTTCACCCCCCCTCAGGCCCCCGGTCCCACTTCCCGCCGTCTCCCGGCGTCGCCACTTCAGGCAGCCCACTCGGCCCGGCCTCTCCCCACGCCCGGACCACCCCCCACGGGGTGCTCTCACTGTGCAGCGAGTCCCTCCGCTGCCTCCTCCCAGCCCAAAATGGCGGCGGCGGCCACAGAGCCTTCTCGTCGCCTTCCTCTAGAGTTGAGGATCCCTCCGCGCCCACAGCCCCTCCCCCCTCAGCCGGATCTATTTTCTGCCTAGTAAAGATTAACGCCATCAATGAACTCTTTAATTGAGCTTGGAAGGCGGTTCCGATTGTGCTTCCGCCAGCAAACGTTAACAAAAACTGCCTTATTGGCAGACGAGTTGACCAATCACAACGGGCAGAGGAGACCGCGGGACAACTCCCGCGTAAGGGTAGATGGGTTTTGAAGTAGTCGGCAGAGCTGTTGACGTGACAGAATTTGGGTTCGCCTTCCAAGGCCAGGAGAACTACAATCCCCAGCAGGCACCGCGCCGTCAGGCCGTTCCCTTCCCCCAACCTTAGTGCCTGAGCGGCCTGACCAGACAGCTGCTGCAACTGTATGCAGCCAGAGGTAGGGCTGAGGCGTTGGGAATTGCACAGACAGGCGATTGCACAGAAAGGCACACGGATGTAGTCGTGTGCATAGCCCTTGGCAGCAAATAGGTCAGTTCCGCCTTTGCAAAACCTCTTTCCCGGACCATTTCCTCTCTTCCAAGGAATCCAAAACCTCCTTCCCGGACCATTCTTATCCCAGTTGGGTTTCCCTCCCAGCTGCATGTCATGTGAAGACCTCTTCCCCTTTCCCTCCGTCTCCCGTCCTGGGAGGAAGGAGGGCGGCAGGCCAGGCCCTGTGTGTGGATGAAAAGGCCTCGGTCCCAGACTCAGCCCAGGCCCCAGACGTGTTTCTGGAGCCCAGCCTGGGGAGGAGTTAGGGGCTGCAGTTAAGACTGACGCCTCTGGAAAGGACCCCCTCTTGGGGGAGCCACCGACCCAGTCCACTCCGAGTCTCTCCAGGTCGTCGCTGTAGGGACACTGGCCTCCGAGGCCGGCTCCTCTCCCACGTTGGTTGCTGGGGGAACAAAGCTCAGTCCCACCTTCCCCGTAGCCAGCCTGGGCCTCGGTGACTTCCAGGAAACAGTACAGGGTGCGAGCCTGGCCCTGGGGCCTGAGAAGCAGGACTGGGAAGATGGCTCCTTAATCCCCGTTTGGCCCCTCGCGGGCCGGAGGTGTGAAAAGCAGGGTGTGGAGGCAGCCTTCGGGCCCTCCTTTGAAAAGGAGGACGTGCAGGTCTGTCCGGTGCCACAAAATGGCTGCCGCTGCCCCGGTGAAAAACGCCCGGGCAGCCGGTCTTCCTGCCATTTCTCCTTGAGCGCTTAGGTTTCTGTTGTTATTTAAAGCAGGTGTTGCTAGTTGAAGGCGTCTGCTGAGAGATTTGGGACAGGAGAAGGTGGCCACTCCGAAGCAGACCGGCTTGTCATACGGAGTCAGCAGCAGCCCTGGAGGAGGCCAAGGTAAGCCTCACCCTTGCAGCCCCGAGGGCCCGGGACGTGGAGCCTGCGTGGGGGATCCTGGCTTCTTGTCTCAGATGAGTTGGCAGATTTGGAAAACCAGTATTTTTAAATGAGTCCCTACTATGTGCTGGGCAATATTCCAGGTGCTGAGTCTGTGCCATCTCATGAGATCCTAGTAGCCCTTCAAGGTAGGACTTCTTATTTCCATTTCACAGATGGTGCCGTTCTGAGAGCTGAAATACCTTTTCTAGAATCGTGCAGCCAGCAAGCAGCAGACCCGGGGGTTAAACTTAGGGCCTTCTGACAACAGGACCCTGCCTGGCATTTTGTCCAGGCTGAGAACCAGGTCTGAAGCAGGGAAAAGAGTCTGAACAGCTGGTTCAGAATTTGGGGTGGGGTATAGGGTATCACCCAGGACAGACGGAGAGACAGGTTGTATCAGGCCCTCAGAATGTCACCTTCTGATCGGGCAGCAGGAGCCCAGACCCTCCCGGCCCGTGCTCATGCTCACTGCTGCCACCTTGCCCCTTCTCCTCCCCTAGTCCGCAGCTCCCTGTGGGTGACGAGGGAGCTCAGCTGCTCTGACTCACCCTACCCGGCCACTTCCAGTGTTTCCTGGATTTATTGAATTTGGACTTGATGGCATGCCAGGGCTAGAAGATTCAGAGAGGGCAAATGACTCACCCAGGGCACACGGCTTACCCGCAGTGAGTGGTCATGGTCGTGGAGGGACAGGCCTTTAGGAGGGAGGCAGCGTGTGGGGCTGAGGGCCATGCTGGCTTGGGTGAGGGCAAAGATCATTAGGGGCATTTGCTGACGGTGGGGAGCAGGTGAGTTGCGGTGCACACAGAAACAAGCCACCCTGCCTCAGAGTTCCCACGGGCAGTGGCCCACCTCTTCCCGTGTGGGGCAGATCTCCGTCTCATGTGGCTGAAGACACCGATGGAGACAAGGCCGGTCGCTCTTAACTGATGATCTCCCTGCAGGTGAAGTAACAACACAACACAGCACAGGCACTCCAACACACCTCGTTTTCCCTACAGTGCCCTTCATGGTCTCCAAACCCCACGTAACACACCTCCAGCCCTTACAGAGCCGCATGCACCCCCAGTACGTGCCCTATACTTGTATGGAGCCTCGCTCAGATGTCTCTGAACCAGGCTGTGCACCATGAGACAACGTACCAGTGGTACAGTTATTATTAGAATTCCCCAAACCACAGACTTAGAGCAATTCATTCTCTACTCCCCACTGAGCACTCCCACCCTCACCATGACAGATAACCAGATGCCCCAAACGCACACTTTCTTGACGGAATCCTTTGCACCTCTGAGATAAGTTCTAGAATTCTCTCAGCTGCAGACTGGAGATTGACCTTTCTTCTCCCTAGTTGGGTCTTCTTTCCTGCCCGTCACGTAGACGGATGGTAGCGACTTCTGCCTGGAATAAACACACTCCATCTTCTTCATCATCGAATGACAGGAGAGTCTTGGGTTCCATATCTTTTGGATCCCCCTTTCTTATGGGCTTTATGTCATTTAACGTCTGTTTATTAAGCACTTGCGTTGGCCCATGCACAGGGACACAGTGGTAAACTGAACAGACAAGGGACATTCTCATGGGAGGAAGTCAGATGGCAGATTGGAATGTACTAGTGCAACGAGGGATGCTAATTCTCACATGATAGGGAGTTAGTGGGGAGGGGAGATTGGGGGGCTACTTTAGACAGGGCGTCAGGGAGGGCCATTCTGAAGAGGTAGCATTGAACAAAGGATGAAGGGTGAAAGAGTCAACTATCCAAATATCTGGAAGCAGGATCAGCTACATAATTTGTGGGGCTTGGTGCAAAGTGCACTTTATTCTAAAGTTATTAAGGAGTTCAAGCCCTGGCTGGTGTGGCTCACTAGATTGAGGTTGAGAGCGCCAGCCTGCGACCAAAGGTTACTGGTTCGATTCCCAGTCAGGTCACATGCCTGGGCCAGATCCCTAGTTGGAGTGTTCGAGAGGCAACCAATCGATGTTTCTCTTCCTTTCTTTCTCCCTCTCTCCCCTGTCTCTGAAAATAAATAAGTAAAATATTTCAAAAAAATTGTTTTTCAAGGCAATGACAGCAGGGTGTTAAGTAAAGCATGGGGCCTTTCTGATGGGGAGGAGCATTGAAATTACAAAGTGAAATGCACAGGTGAAATTTCTGCTCTCGTGAGTTTGCTTGGGGCGTGTTGGGGGTAGACAGGTAAGTGATAAATAAGTGGTCGCAGAAGGGCGAGAGCTGGAGAGGGACAAGCAACAGGGTGGGAGAAGGTCGGTTTTAGGTGGGGATGGGGGTGTGGAGGGGCATGGAAGGTGTCCCCCACCAGGGAACGGCTGGCCGTGACCCATCCTTCCTCATGTTCTGTCTTTAGACCACTGGCTCTTCTGAGAGCCCAGAAACACCCCCGGAGCCTCATGACCCTGGCAGCTCCCTGCCCCTGACACCCCAGATGGAGAGTCACTCAGAGGAGGAAGATCATGGTGGCCTGGGCCGGAATGGTAGGGGTCCCCGGGCCCACAGCCCAAGGAGCTACTCGGTGGGGGCAGTGCTGAGCCGCAAGAAGCACCGCCGGCGGCCTTCGAAGCGCAAGCGGCACTGGCGGCCCTACCTGGAGCTGAGCTGGGCTGAGAAGCAACAGCGGGATGAGAGGCAGAGCCAGAGGGCCTCCCGGGTCCGAGAGGAGATGTTTGCCAAGGGCCAGCCTGTGGCGCCCTACAACACCACCCAGTTCCTGATGGATGACCGAGACCCTGAGGAGCCTGACCTGGATGTGCCCCAGGGGGCCTCCCACCCAGGCTCCAGCGGGGAGAGTGAAGCAGGGGACAGTGATGGGCGGGGCCAAGTTCACGGTGAGTTCCAGCAGAGGGATTTCTCAGAGGCCTATGAGCGCTACCACACCGAGAGCCTGCAGGGCCGCAGCAAGCAGGAGCTGGTGCAGGACTACCTGGACCTGGAGCGGAGGCTGTCCCAGGCCGAGGAGGAGACGAGGAGGCTGCAGCAGCTGCAGCGGTGCGCCAGCCGGCAGTCCTGTCGCCTGGTGGAGGAGCTGGCCGCCGAGGTCGAGAGGCTCCGGACGGAGAACCAGCGGCTTCGGCAGGAGAATGAGATGTGGCACCGAGAGGGCAGCCTTGGCGGCGGGGAGCCGGGCACCTAGGAGTGCCCCACCCCCCCACGCCAGGATCGGCTGGGTCGCCAGGGGCGGGGGGCCAGTGAAAACCGCTCTGGGCACCCTGCGCTCCCTGAGAGCAGCCTGACTTCCACCTTGTCATTTCCACGATTCGTTCTTTGATGTCATCTTATTTTTCACAAAGAAAATAAATGGTTTTGGTGAAATCAGATGTAAGTGGCTGGGATCGATTTCACTAGGGCTCTGAAGTTTAAAGCATATTCCTTCCAGACAGGTTTGGGACGTGGGGCCCCAGGGCCCCCTTGCCCCAAGCCCGGGAGGACAGCAGATGTCTGGGCTGGAGACCGTTCAAGATCTCCAGGGTGGCCCTGGCCAGTGTGGCTCAGTTGGTTGGAGCGCTGCTCTGTGAACCGAAGGGTTGCGGGTTCAACCCCCAGTCCGGGCTCATACAGGAGGCAACCAGTCAGTGTTTTTCTCTCGCACTGATGTTTGCATCCATGTCTCCCTTTCTCTCTCAGAAAAATGAAAAAAATGTGCTTGGGTGAAGATTTAAAAAAAAGGCCTTCAGGACACCTGAATTCTGCTGTGTGTCAGGGACAGTCAGACTACTCTTAAGGTTTTGTAGAGGGGGTGCAGAGGTGAGAGGGGGCTCAGGAGCCCCTGCGTTCAGATGGAACTTAAGATCCATCTGCCAGATCGCTGGGAGGAACTGAGACTTTTGGGGAAGGCCCAGGGTTTTTTTCCCCAGGCTCTCTGTATTCTCCCCATCTTCCCATAGTTTAGGGGGCTGGCTAGATGAGGTCTGAGTGCCTTGTGTCTCCTTCACCTTGACTGTCCCCAACCCCCCACATCTAGCTAGGGGTTGGGCAGGAGGTTAGTCATTCATTTGCCCCCTTACGTCCTGGAAGGGCACTGACAAGTAAGCAGTCAAAGGACATTTTCTCCTAATGGAAAATCCGCCCAAGAGGCAGAGGGGGGCAGTGAATCAATCCTGAGCAGAGCCGGTGGCCTGGCTTGTCTGGGACCCTCTGTGCATCTGCGCACCCTGCTCTAGCCTAGACACCTGTGTGGTTAATTCCCCCGGAGGGGAGCCCCTCATCCGTCTGTGTGTGAGAGAGCTGAGTCAGCCTGGGCGATGCAGGTGCCACCAACATTCCAGCAGTATTGGGCTCCGGAACAAAGCTCACACTTGGACCCACCCTTTGCAGACGCCAGTGCCTCTTCCATCTCCCTCCCTGGTTGGCCCACAGAACGTCAGGCTGCGGTGCTGGAGGAGGAAGTCAGTCAGATCACAGTGAGCCTGTGCTGACTCTGCCACCGTGCCCAGGGAGGGGTGGAGGCCTGGCTTAGCTCCCATTCCAGGAAAGCTCATCTTGACAGGCTACACGGAGCCAGAGAAGGGCTCGGGCCTGGGCCCTGCTCCATGGAAATGTTGATGAAGCCTGTGTGTTGCCAGGACAGCTTTCATGTCTGCCCCGCCACACCCAGGCCGCACCAGCACCTCCTACAATGGAGCCAGGCGAAACACATGCTAGGAAGGGACAGGTTTCAAGAGAACAAAATCTCCCTTTCCCGTGGGGTCTGGCCCTGGAACCCTGACAGAGGGTTTTAGCCCCCCTTCGAGTTATCAGCTCCGTCAGGAGGGACCATAGAAATGATTGTCCCCACTTTGCAGGTGGGGAACCCAAGGCTCAGAGAGGGAGTGGCTTTTGGGGCTCCAGGAATGCTGAGTGGAGGCCTGCCTTACCCTGTGGGGTACCAGCCAGGGATCACGGGCCCTGGGCCTGCTGGGCAGTCCCTGCTGCTGCATTCCTCAGCTGGAGCCTGGGGGAGGGGGAGGGGAGGCCATGGGCCAGGAGGAAGGCTGTTTACCTGGAGGGGTGTGAGTGTGTATGTGTGTGTGTTAGTAACTAGAAGGGAAGGGAAGATTCCAGAGGGCTGCTGGAGTAGGGGGATGGGTGTGGGTGTTGGGGGGTGGGCGTGGGGGTGTGTCAGGAGGTGGCTTGGGCCAGTGCTTCCCTGAGTAGGCGAGAGCTTCGCACAGGGGAGGGGACAGGTGAGAAGTTCAGCCCCTCTTGGCCTCGAAGCTGAGGAGCCTGGAGATGGAAAAGTTGCCAGCCGGCCCTCCCCACCCCCAACACACGCACGCACGCACACACGCATTGGCTGAAGGGCTCTAGGTCAGGGCTGTATCCAGGTGGGTTAATATCCCCAAGGCTGGTGGGGGCAGGACGGGGTAAGAAGAAAACAAAGGGGAAGGCCGTGAGCTGGGAACTCGCCGGGGGTGCAGAGAGAGATTAGTGAGGAACAGTCAGTGTCACCTCTTCCCACATCTGGTTCCCTGACCTCAGGGCCCCAGTCCAACCCTTCGGAGCTGGGGAGTCTTGGGGCTCAGACTGGGGGAGAGGCAGCTCAGCTACCCGCAGTGGCCAGGCCCAGGTTCATTTTGCTTCCCCCCCCTACCCCCGCTTCCCTCTCTGCTGCCTGGTCCTGAGAGCTGTGGGGCTCCCTAGCCACCACAGTGACGTAGGCTCCAACTTGCAGCCCCCACCTCCAACACACGTTCCCCCTACATTGGGGAAAGATGGGCTTGGATGTACCCCTCCTCTTTCCCCAGGCCCTTCTAGAGCAGGCACCCAGTGCCTGCCTTCTCTGGTGTTCATTTGCTTTCCAGGACCTTCTTAGTCACCTGGGCCAGGGCAGGGGGGCCCAGAGAGGCAGATATTTCACAGGATGATTGCAGAAGCTTCCCACCACCCCTGAGTACTCTGGCCTGGGGTGCTCCTTTCTTTCCCACCCAAGACTCCCCCACCTCAGGTGGAAACACCTGTGTTCAGTGGACAGACCGTGCCTTCGATGGGGTCAGGAAATGAGGAGAGGTAAGTAGGGTGGACAGAGGAGCTGAGGGGACAGGAAGAAGTGGGGAAGGGGGTTTGAGGTGAAGTAATTCAATACGATGAAAAAGGATGGTCAGGTCCCATTGCCTCTTGGGTGCAGGCAAGGATGACACTGTCCCTTTAAGTGGGGGTGCCAGCCAATGCCCTCCCCCAGCCAACCCAATTCATGGGCACACTGAGCATGTGCAGGAGCTATGCAAGCAGAGGGGAGGGAAGTGGGGGGATAGATTCCGGAGGGAACTCCTCACCCCACTACTTCCTGTGGCTGCCCCACTCTCCTTCCTGGGTCTGACAAAGGAACCATGGTGCTCCTCCAATCCCTCCCCCTCCCAGACCCCGTGAGTGCTGCCCTCTAGGGGCGCTGGGGCCTGCGAGGGGTGATGGGCCACCCCCTTGCTGCCCAGGGGTGGCACAGGAACTCAGCCTAGTGACATCCTCACTCCCCTAGTGTGGGCAGTGGGTAATCTTCCTACTGCTTAACACGTTCGATTTCATTCCATTGGTGCCAGAGGTTTAAAAGATGCATATGCCCGTGATGACTCTCTGCTCTGAAAATTAAAAACAGCTACAAAGATGAGGTCCCCGCCCCCGCCCCCAGGAGCTTCCAGTCTATAGAGTCCGAGAGGAAGCCAACAGCTCAGAGGATGGATGAAGACTGCCAGGCCCGCCCGGCCTCCCGCCTCAGCACCCCCTTCCCCTGCCCTCCCTCACTTGGCACCTGCCCTCTCTTATTCCTTTACTCTCTTAGCCACAGGGACCCTTATTTCTGATGGAGATGTAATTCACCTCGCATGGAATTCACCATTTGAAAGTGAACAATTCTGTGGCAGTTAGTTCCTTGACAAGGTGCCCAACTGCCCCCACCCTAGCACCCCAAAAGGAAACCCACACCTACGAAGCAGCTGTTCCCCTGTCCCGCCTTTCTCCAGCCCAGGCAGCCCCCAATCTGCCTTTCGGCCCTGTGAATTTCCTCCTGGAAATTCTCGTGGTAGAGCCAGGAGGGGAAGACAGGTCTCTCGTGGCCCGAGTCGGAAAGACGCAGATCTCTCAGGGCCAAAGCGGAGGGAGCGCCAAACCAGCAGTCTTGAGACCTGTGATGGGGTCCACTTCTGCTTCTAACTCTGACACCTCCTTTGTTTGAGGGGCTGGGGGTTTCAGGCCAGTCCGGGATCCTGGGCCCTCCGGGGCCTATCCCCGGCCAGGGGACTTCTGTCTGGGATTGTGTTACCTGGCCTGAAAAATATAATGCCTCCTTGATCCTCTTGGCTCATCCTTGCTAGGTCCAGCCAGTCAAGGTGGCCCCGGGCACATACCTTGGGGTTTGGGGTCAGAGGCATGAGATGAAGAAACTTGGGCTTAGAGAGGTTGAGAAACTTGCCCAGGGCCACACAATGCCTGTAGCAACCGGTTCTGATGTCGTGTGAGCTCTTGACCACCTTGGTGCCTCTGGTCTTCAAGGAGATAAGTTAAGGATTTAGCCAAGCGTCAGCTGTATGGTGCTGGCCAATGGAAACGGTCATAAATTTTACTACTTTCCGAACATTGCGTAATTGTAAAGTGAGTGGCTCCATTCCAGGGTGGTTTGTGGGAGTCCCTCTCACCCCACCTTCCCTTATCTTTTGGAGAGAGTTTCCACTTTGCCCTCTCTACTGGCCTTCCTAGAACGACAGCTTCTGTGGCGGGTGGAAGGGCTGCTTGGATCTGAACCCTTACGGCAGGTGGCTGTGGGAAGCGTGGCTCCTCTTCCCCCAAAGAAGGGGATGTTGTTTGTTGCCTTCACCTGGGGCTCAGTTCTCCCATCTCGCTATGGCTGAATGTTCACCCCTGCCCCGCCCCCCACCCCCAAATAGGCCTTTGTGGGCCCAGGGACTGGAGGGGACTGAACAGGCTTTGCCTGGCAGGGGGACAGGCTGAGCAGCAGCTGTTCCCAGTTGGCCACCATGAACTGGCTGCCTGCAGGCATGGACATTCCAGAAACCACCTGTCCCAGAGATCCCCCTGGACCCCATCCAAGATGGGATGCCCAGTCAGCCCTCCAGGCCTCCCACCCCAGCACAAGCAGGGTGAGCCCCTCTCCTGCTTCGTCCTCCCCCAAGTGACTCTGAGAGGAAGTTCCCAAGGAGACTGCGGAGTGAGGAGGACAGTGAGAGCCACGTGGACTTCCAGAGCCGACCTCTGCCTCAGTCCATCATTCCACGAAGAAGGAAGGGAAGGGGGTGTCCTTGGGCCCGTAATCTTCTATGGCTCCTACTCCTTCCAGCCCCCTCCCCGGGCTTCTCCTTAGGTCCACACACCCCCAGAGGAGCGGTTGGACCCCTTTATCACAGTGCGAGGACACGGGGGAGCTGCCCCCTCCCTCACATTAGCACCTGGAGCCAAGCCCTGCCGCTGTTGGCTGTGGGGGGCTGGCTCCCTCCCTCCCCGTCGGTTCCCCGGGCCCCACAGTCCTCTCTGGCTAGCAGACCTTTCTCCCTCTGCTTCTCCATCCCGGCCGAGCCATTTCCCTCTTAGGCCTTTGAAAAAGAGGATCTTTTTTCTCTAGGCCCCTGGCCCAACTACTCTCACTTGTTACTCACGCCAGCTGCGTTTGTAGCCACAGGCCTCAGCCCCTCCTTGGAGGTGCCCCACTCCCAGGACCCCTCTGAACAACTCCAGCTTCCCTGGCCTCCCTGGGCCACACTCCTCAGCTGCACCCCCCCGCCCTCCCCCTCTGGGCTCCAGATGCTTGAGGACGTTTTTTGTAATCCCCCAAATGGCTACACAAGTGTGGTCCTGATACTGTGGAAAAATTCTTTTTGCTGTGATTTGAAATTCCATGTTTATGACAAACAACCTTCACACAGGCATTTGTGAGTTTTCTGTTCTGCCGGTTCTCCCTCTCACGGATTGATACAATAGTCACATTTTAAAAACTGTGTAGCTGCATAACGTGCTTTAATGTCTGATAGCTCTATTCTCTCTCCTAACTCTTCTTTTACTAAGGACTACTGGGTATTCTTAATTTAAATTTCTTCTAGAGCACATTGAAAAGCAGCTTGTCCAGGTCCTCTCCCGCAAAGCCTATCATTGTGTCACCGGACAGGGGCCTGAGTGGGTCTGCCGAGGGCCAGCCGGAGCGTGCGGGTTCTTGACTTTGTGTCGGAAAGATTTCGCAACATGAGTCCGGGTGGCTGTGCGGATGCATTTACTAAAGCTGGGGACAGTGACACAAGGAAGGGCTGAGCATGGAAGAAGCAACAGGAGGGCGTAGGTCAGGGGCTGCCTCAGCCGGCTGGGAAGTCAGGGAAAAAAGGCCTCTGGGGACAGGTTCAGGGGATGAGCCTGGGACAAACTGCCTTGAGTTTAGGAGACTCATGCTTGTGGGGACAGAAGTGGGGGAAGAAGAAGGGTAAGGAAGTGGCTCGGGCTGCTCCCCAGAGGGAGAGGGCGTGCACCCTGGGTCCTTTGTCTGGAGGATTTTATCTGTCTTTTGCAGGCAGGAATCTTAGGGGAGGGCTCAGGGGAGCAGGAGCGTTTCAGTAGAACATTCTTCAGTTGTGCCCTTTCAGAAGAACATTCTTCAGGTGTGTCCTTTCAGGGTCGTGGGCTCCACTGATTGGTCAGTGACAAGGCAGGGTCTTTAGTCACTGCAGCTGGTATTGGCGTCACCCACCCGGTTTTGCTGCTTTTCAGGACCTGGGGCAGACACACAACTGAGGCCTGAGATGGTATCTCTGGGGAGGAAAGGTCAGGGGAGGAAAGGTTACGCTGAGGGTGAGGTCCTTGTTTTCCCAGTTTTGCCTCCTGGTAGGCACTTCCAGGGAGGAGGGGGCATTTCAACCCGGTGACCATCTGCACTTGGCTGTGAATTCCACAGCCATTGTGTCCGCTGACTCAGTTTCCCTATTCCACTTGCCAAGGAGTTTTCCTAGCTTCTCACTACCCTGTCTCATTTCTACCTTTACACGTGTGTGACGTGTGTTGAGTGGGCTCCGGCTCCTGTCGCATGCATGCCGTCCACACTTTCCTGTCCTCACAGCCCTGCCCGGCTCCCATGGACTCACGCCGGGGGCTTCTGTCATGGAGTCGGTGCACCCCACAGTCCGTCTTCCTCTTTCCTGTGACCTTCTGTTTCCCAGCGTCACTGTCTTTTCCAAAGAGCCTGCCGTCTCATGATGCGCCCGAACCAGGACAGCTTTTAGCTTTGTCATTTGCCTTCAGTGACGTTTCAGGTTTCATTTGCCCTAAAACCTACTTGTTCGTCTTCCTGGTGGGCCGGGATACTCTAGAGCTCTCCTCCAATGCCATCTTTCAAATGAATCATTTCTTTCCCGTCGGCCTTCTTCACGGTCTAATTTTCACATCCGTACGTAGTGATTGGGAATAGGAGGGTGCAGATGATCTTAGCTGGGTCTCTAGTGACTTATCTTTGCTTTTTAGCCGCATATAAATATGTAGATAGTTAGCTGTGCAGGTGTGGACAGAAATATAGGTATCTTGAAAGGAAGCATGGGAGAGATTTCTAGGTGTTACCTAATTTGATATCTATCTTTAGGCTGGATTAAATATCCTTCTAAATCTGTGCTCTGTCTTGTATTCAAAACCATTTTTAAGGGTACAGTTGAATGGCATCAAATCCATTCACACTGTGGTGCCACCGTTACCACCACCCAGATCAGAATGCTTTTCTTTTCCTCTTTCCAAGCTGAGACTCTGCACCCATGAAACTTCCCGACCCCCCTCCCCCAGGCCCTGGCAGCCCCCATTCTTCTTTTCTAGAAGCCTTTTGATACAATTGCATCCCTGCTGCTTTCCATCCAGCTGGAGTGCAGGTTCTCTCTCTTCGCAGAAATCCTTTGTCCAGTAAATCATTGCTTCTCAACTTGACTGCCTATTGGAATAACCTAGGGGAGATTTTTAAAGTTCTGATGTCTGGGTGTCACCCCCAGAAATTCTGATTTAATTCTTCTGGGGTGCAGCCTGGGCACTGGAGTTTTTAAGGCTCCCCAAGGGGTGCTCCTGTGCAGCCAGGGCCGAGAACCAGAGTTCTAACTGTTCCAAATGTCCTCTCTGCCCAGCATGTGTGGTCCGGGGTGCCACATGTGGGGTGTCACTCCTCCGCCCACATCCCTAGGAGGACTCCCAGGTGGCATGACCTCTAGTGTGCCGCTGCCAGATGGGGCGTCAGGGTGTTCGAGGGGCCTTGGTGGCCAGACTGGGGGATGGGCAGAGCCCAAGTTAAAGAGGAAGGAAGAATATCCGCCAACCAGCTGAGGGTCACAGGATCTCTGAAGACTCCCGACCCCCATCACTGGTTGTACCAAGGCCCGGTGAGGAAAGGCAGGAGATAAGACCAGAAAAAATGCTGAGGGCAGTTTGGAAGTCTGCCTGGCAAAGAGCTGTTGCTTCATGACCGTGGAGCATCCCCACCCCCACCCACACACAGTGTGAGCGTGATGATGGCTTCTACCCGTCTGCGCAGGGGGCCTCCCACTGGGGGCCTCCCCGGGCTGCCTGCGGCCGGCATCTGTCTGAGTGCAAGTGCTGTGTGCGAGTCTGTGAGGTGTTTCAGAATCAAATGCTGGTTTTGCTTCTTTTTCGAGTGCCTTCGTGGTGGTCCCCTGTCCTGTTTCTTCTCGCTCACCCAGTGTGGAGGTAGGAGGGGAGGAGGCTCCTTGGAGGCTAGGGCAGGGAGAGTGCTCCACAGCCATCGGGGCTTTTCCAATATAGATTAAGAGCACAGATTCTACCCTGGCTGGTGTGGTTCAGTGGTTTGAGTGCCAACCTGAGAACCAAAGGGTCACTGGTTCAATTCTCAGTTGGGCACATGCCTGGGTTGTGGGCCAGGTCCCCAGTAAGGCGCGTGTGAGAGGCAACCACATGCTGATGATTCTCTCCCTCTCTTTCTCTCTTCCTTCCCCTCTCTAAAAATAAATTTTAAAAGTCTTAAAAAAAAAAGAGCACAGATCCTGGCATTGGACTACCCAGGCTCACACCCTGCCTGCTTTATTCTGCCCACTGCTCCTCCCCACACCCCTCACAGCAGGACAGGCACCTTCCCCGTGGTCTGCCCGCACACACGTCCTCCGTCGCTGTCGAAGATGCCGCGTCTCCACTCGGTCACCAACGGCACCATCTGTAAACTCTAGGGCTGCCGCTACAAAGTGCCAGGGACTGGGTAGCTTCAAAATGTATTGTTCCACAGTTCTGGAGGCTGGGAGTCAATTAAGTGTGGGCAGGGCCATGTACCCTCTGAAGCCCACACGGGAAGGAGCCTTCTTTGCCTCTCTCAGCTTCTGGTGGTTTGCTGGCAATCTTTGGCAGTCCTTGGTTTATAGGGGTATCACTCTAATTCTCCACCCTCCTTCTCTGTGTGTTTGTTTCCATGTCAAATTTGCCTCTTTTATTTATTTATTAAAGATTTTGCTTATTTATTTTTAGAGAGGGGAAAGGAGGGAGAGAAACATCAATGTGTGAGAGAAACATCGACCAGTTGCCTCTCACACACCCACTACTGGGGACCTGGCCTGTGCGACCCAGGCTTGTGCCCTGGCTGGGAATGGAACTGGCGACCTTTCAGTTTGCAGGCCAGCACTCAATCCACTAAGCCACTGCAACGAGGATGAATTTGCCCTTTTTATAAGGACACTAGTCCTATTCAATTAGAACCCACCCTTGAACTCGATTGCCTATACAAAGACCCTATTTCCAAAGAAGTTTACATTCTGAGGTATTGGGGGTTAGGGCTTCACTGTATCTATTTTTGGTTGAGGGGGATACAATTCTGTCCACACCATGGGGTGCCCACGCTGTGCCTGGCACTGTTCTAGGCCCCGGGGGCGTGCCTGTGCACTCAGCGGACACAGCCTCTGCCCTCACGGAGCCCGCCCTCTCCCGAAGTCTCTTGACCTGTAGCTCCTTATTTAATGACGGCTCTTGTTTATGAGTCACTCTCAGCTTTCATTCACATGAGTTTATTCGGATGATATGATGAGGTCCCCATTTCACAGACAGGGAGGCTGGGTTTTGGAGAACTGAAGTGACTTACTCAGGGTCACGTGACTAGTGGGCAATAACAAGTAATAACAATATTCAGCACCTGTTAGCTACCAACCCCGGGCAAGCTTCACACACCTCATCTCATTCGATCGCCACAGGCATTTTTCAGGGTGAGGACACTGAAGCCAGTTGCTCAACGTCTTGAGGCTAAGGAACGATTGCACTGGGACTCGACCCGGGTGGCCCAGTTCCAGTGTCTATGCTCTGGGCCCCCACCACATAGCTTAGCTTACTATAGGGAGACACAGCCTTGAGGCTTTTTCTGCTGTTCTTCACTCTATACCTGCAAGGCCAAGCTGATGACTCAATGGGCCCTCCAGGCCTAGAAGAGAACCACCTCTTTGCTCTGTTTGTCCAGCTTCTCTACAGCTCTTTCTCCCTTCCTTCTTCTTTCCTGTCCCTTTCACTCTGGGCAGAGTTGCCTTTTCTTTCTTTCCTTTTTAAAGATTTCATTTATTTATTTTTAGACAGAGTGGAAGGGAGGGAGAAAGAGAGGGAGAGAAACCTCTATGTGTGGTTGCCTCTTGTGCACCCCCTACTGACACCTGGCCCGCAACTGAGGCCCTAACTGGGAATCGAACTGGCGATCCTTTGATTCGCAGGCCGGTGCTCAACCCACTGAGCCACACCATCCAGGGCCAGAGTTGCTTTTTCAAATGTTTAATTTATTCTGCAATATCATAGACATAAAACAAGCACCCATGTACCCACCGCTCAGTTTAAGAAATAACAACACTGTTATTATTGTTGAAGCCCCAGCACCGTATCACTCCCTGATGGCATTTCACTCCCTAGAGGGGTCCCAGACTGTGACCATCATTTCCATGCATCTTCAGAAGCACCAAGTTGCTTTTGACTGACAGTAAGGCATTTTTGAGCTTGATTCTTCTAAAAAATGTTTTATTGATTGATTTTAGAGAGAGAAAGAGAGAGAAACATTGATTCGTTATTCCACTTATTCATGCATTCATTGGTTGCTTCTTGTCTGTCGAACCCACAACCTTGGCATACGGGGATGACACTCTAACCAACCAAGCTACCTGGCCAGGGCTGAGCAGCTTAATTCTTGACAAGGAAACAGAGCAGGAGCTGGGGATCGAGGTGGAGGCGTACCTTGAATGGAATCTATTTTGAAAATAGATTATGATGAAATATTTCAGACACAGAAAGGCATACAGAATAATGGCATGAGCCGCCTGCTTAAGAAAGAAAACATTAAAAGTATTCCCCAGGGTTTGCCTCCCTGATCGCACCCTCTCACAGCTGAACCACCCACCTGAGTCTGGGGCTTATCGTTTGAGCTGGATCTGGGGGGAGGACCAGGGCTGTGCAGTCAGGTGGAGGTGGGAAAAGGTGTAACCAACAGAGAGCAGCAGGGCCAAGAGAGGAATCAGTGTGGGCAGAGCTACTGGGCGTGGCTGGCAACCTGGGGACCTGCGGGGAGGGGGCGGTTTGGGGTGGTAGGTAAGTGGCCAGCCCCGCTCCCCGGTCCTCTGTGTCACTCGAGCACCTAACAGAGTGGGTGGCACAAATGGGCTTTATTCAATATTAAACTGATAAATGAGTGAACAAATAACCATTTAATTGATTTCGTCCTTCCTTGGTGGGGGTGGGGTGCTGGTAACACGAGGAACAGAAAGTCTGAACAAGAGTGTTTTTGAAGAGAATCGTTATTTTATCATCACGAGGTACAGTACACAACTACCTTTGTTGGTGTTGCCACATAGGGAGAATTTGTTTTGATTTATTTTGTAATTTATTGATTTTAGACAGAAAGAGGGGAGTGGAGAGAGAGAGACTGATTTGTTATTCCACTTATCTATGCATTCACTGGTTGATTCTTCTTTAAAAAAAGATTTTACTTTATTTTTAGAGAGAGGGGAAGGGAGGGAGAAAGAGAGGGAGAGAAACATCAGTGTGTGGTTGCCTCTCACATGGCTCCCACTGGGGACCTGGCCCACCACCCAGGCATGTGCCCTAATTGGGAATCAAACCCACAACCCTTGGGTTCGCAGCCCACGCTCAATCCACTGAGCTACACAAGCCAGGTCATTGTTTGATTCTTGTATGAGCCCTGACCAGGGATGGAACCCCCAACCTCGGTGCATGGGAATGACGCTCTAACCAACTGAGCTACCTGGCCAGGGCTGAGCCCTGGCTTTACTGTGTGTCAGTAAGAGTGAGAAGCTGCTCTGCATGCAGGCAGGTGTCTGATGATGGGATGGATGGGATGGCTTCTCCCAGCTTCCGCCACCACCAGTGTCGTTCACCAGTGTCCCTGACTCTGATGGCAGGTATGCAAATTATCAGCTTCCCACAGAAGCAGGACCAATTTTTCTCCCTCAAAAACAGTCCCCAAAGCCTACGTGTCCCCTCTTGTGTGTTTGCTATTTGGCTAGCTCTGCTTAGGGCTGCAGAGGCAGCCCCTCGTTTGCATTCCTAGAAGCCCCTCTCAGAGCTGGGCATGCTTCGGTGGGTTTTGAGTGGTGAGAAGAGCTTTTTTCAGAGCCTGCATTCCACGCGGGGCCTAACAAACAGATAAAAGGCGCCTGCAATTAGTGGCAATTCTTTGCAAAGAATTAATGGGCTAGAGGCTGTTTATCCTCTTGCACCAAATATGCTCTGCAATCCTGTCTGACCCCACCTTGGCTTTCCTACCCCAGGAAGCGCACAAATGCACTCATAGAAGAAAGATACATGAATTTAGCTATTTTTATAAATATATTTTCAAGGGCTTTGGCTAAAGAGCAAGTTATTAAAAGGTTTTGACAGTATGATTTGTAGACATTTAGGCTACCACACTCTGCATTTGCAGGGTTCTGTTTCATGAAGTAATTTTGATCCTTCTCCGTGCCCTGTAATTTAGTTCAGACACAAACAGCGTAGAGTGAGGCCGGGGCCTCGTCACTGCTGCCCCTCCCCAACGGTCACACCTAAGGCAGGGTGGGGAGCAGGGCGTGCGATGTGCCCTGGATTTGGGATTTGGCGTGGGAAGACCTAACGTGGAACCCTGGCTCTGCTGCGTTTATTGGTGGAGTGACCTTTCACTACCACACGTTGGTTGGGCACCAGGCACTGAGTTTGTGCTGGAAAAGCAAAGATGAAAGACCCAATTTCTCTCCTAACTCCTTTTTTAAAAAGGCTTTATATATTTATCTTTAGAGAGAAGGGAAGAGCACTGGATTGAATTGGGTCTTTGGAGAAGTCAGCTGAGAATAATAGCGCCCGTCTCTGGTGGTCCTCCTGAGGATTTTAAGGTGCTGGCATTAGGTAAAGTTGTGGTACCTTGCACAGAGCTGGTGCTCAGTGAGGGGTTGTTGGAGGAATTAGTGAACATATAGAAATGGGATGTCCTGGCTCGTGTGGCTCAGTGGATTGAGCACCGGCCGGTGAACTAAAAGGATGCTGGTTCGGTTCCCAGTCAGGGCACATGCCTGGGTTGCGGGCCAGGTCCCCAGTTGGGGGCACTCGAGAGGCACACTGACGCTTGTCTCCCTCTCTTCCTCCGTTCCTTCCCCTCATAAATAAAATCTTAAAAAAGGAAGAAAGAAATGGGGAAAGAAATGGGAGAACCGCATACAATTATGGCCCTTCCTGGAGCCAGGGGGATGGACAGAATGACCTTTCATTCTGGGAGGGTCAGGAGTGAGCTGAACTAGAGGGCCAGATCCACCCTCCCAGGGAGGGAAGATGGCCCCACCCTGTCCCGTCCCACCCCAGCCCACTCGACCGCAGAGGGGCTGTGAGACCAACTCCTTTCTACACAGGAAGAAATAATACCACAGGGCATCTCCCCACCCCCTTCAACACCCTATCATCCTCGGCCTGTCTCCATCCTGATCCCCGGACCCAGCAGAAAGGACAGGAGTCTGGGAGCAACAAGTTTTAGAGAAAGGCTCAGGCAGGCTGGGGAGGGGCAGAGGTGTGTGTTTGTTTTGAAGGCCTGGTGCAGATCAAGAAGTTTACAAAGAGGAGGAAGAGGGGGAGGCGGAGTAAAGGGGGCGGGAAAGAAAAGGGGAGGATTTCTGTGCTCCTCTGACGGGAGGGCCAAGGACTGAGGCCTCTTCCTGCTTGTGCTCTCCCCTCCTCCACCAGGCGTCAGGCACAGGAGTTGCCTTGGGGTATCCAAGATAAGGGACGGAGTGTGGAAAAGCTGAGGACCTGGGAGTGGGAATCTAGACCCCGGCAAGGATGAGCGAGGATGCTTCCAGACCCTGGTGGGCTGGGTTCTGAAAGACACCCCACATGTCTGGCGACCAGTCCTAGGTTCCGAGGAGCCTCGGCCAAGCGCTGCCAGAGCTGGCTCAACAGCGGCACCTGCTGGCCGGGGCTCTCCCTGCGGGGCGGGGCTTCCCCTGCCCGCCCCTCCCCCACCCCGCCCCAGCCTTCCGCGGCGCCCGGGGAGCCCAGCGGGTGAATCACTCTGGCGCGGCTCCCGCTGCCAGACCAGAAAATGTCGGTGGCGGAGGAATGTCCCCAAGCGGCGGGCCTCAGCCCTTCCGGTCGCCACCTGTTTCCCTAATTTTGCCCTGTACTCCCAGGACACCGACCGATGGTCCACCCTGGGCCAGGCCAGGGCCAGCGCTGGGTGAAGAGGTCCCCAACTTCAGGAGGTTCTTAGTCTGGGCAGAGTTTTTTTCTTTTTAAACTTTATTTGAAAAAAAAAAAGATTACAGAAGAGTTACAAGAACGATGCAAAGATCTTCCATATACCCCTTACCCAGATTCAACACTTGTTAAAATTTTGCCCTATTTGTGCACTCTCTCTATATTTTAAAGTAAAAAATACATAAATATGTATTTTTTTCCTGTTCTGAGGGGACGTGGCAGCCATCATGCCCATGTTACCCGTAAGTACTCCAGTGGGTGTTTCCTAAGAACAAGGACCGTCTCTTGCATAACCACAGCCGACTTTTCAACTTTGGGGAATTTAACATTGACACAGTACCTTTAGGTGATCTGGCAACATTCCGGTTTTATCGCTGACTCAGTGAGAGTCCTTTAAGAGTACTTTTTCCTTCTGATGTGGGATTCAGACCGGGATCACAGTTTGCATTTAATTATTATGTTTCTTGAGGCTTCTTTAATCTGGAGCGATTTCTCATCTGTTTCATCTTTCATGACATTTTTTCAGAGTAGAGACCCCCTTTGTTCTTTTTGTTTTTTTTAATCCTCACCCGAGGACATTTTTTTTATTGCTTTTAGAGGGAGAGAGAGAGAAATCCATCTGTCAACTCCCATAGACACTCAGTTGGGGGATTGAACCCACAACCTAGGCATGTGCCCTGACTGGGAGTTGAACCTGCAACCTTTTGGTTACAGGACAGTGCTCCAACCAACTGAGCCACACGAGCCAGGGCCCTTCTTTATTCTCTTGAGCGCTCCAGGTTTGGGGTTTGCCTGGTGTTTCCTTATGCATAAATTCAGGCTGTACATCTTCGGTGGGAATATTGCGTAAGTGACATTATGTTCCTGGGGTGGGATTCTTCACCTTAAGAGTTCATGGGACTCCTGAACCTCTAAGGACTAATCCCTAAGTTTTCTGTAAGAACTGCAGTCAGATTTCCAACACGGGTTACGAATAGCACCGTTAATCGTGTACGTTTTCTCTCTGCTGATGGCCGGCTTAGGCTCTGCCTCTCAGCTTCTCCCCTTCTCTCCCTCCTGCCACCAGACTTGCCGTGGAAATTCAGCACCTCCTGTTGAAAGCATTAGTCTTTTTGGAAGCTACGAGTGACAGCCAGCTGCCCGACTCAGTCGTCCTCAGAGTCCTTACCCTCTTGACCTCCTCTCAGAGCCAAGGGCTGGTCCTTCTCCCTGAAACCTCCCTGGGGGCCAGGTTGCTCCCCCAGTCTCCCCCCCTCCTCCCTCACCAGCAAATGACTGGATGCTGGCCGGTGCCTGCTGGCTGCTCTGGGAGTGCCTTGCAGGAGGTGGTTTGTCCGGGTAAAGCCGAGGGTCCTAGTCTTTCTTTTGCCCTCCCCACACCTGAGTGGAGACATCGCCCTCAGATGGGACAGGCTTCTGGCTGCTTCCACATCCCCTGTCTCCTTCGCCAATTTAGGGGGGACGTCTGAATCTCCACCCTCCGGTCGGGACTGGCCTAAGTGGATACCCCTCAGATCCCAGGGACCACAAATGGAACCGTTGACTTCTCCCTCAGCCTGTAACTCTTCCTTCCTCCTTGTCTCCATAGTGACCCACCATCTCTCTGGCACCTGTACCCCAAACATGAGCTGTTTTTCACCCTCACATCAAAGCCATGTCTTCCCTTTCAAAGATCACTCCCTTCTTTCCCTCGGCTTCTCTTTCCTGGCCTGTGCTTTGTTTCGAAATCCCTAAGTGGTCTTCAGTTCTTTCTGCTGCCCTCAGCTGACCGTGGCCCTCCTGCCCCCTCACCCTGCCAGTCACCGGGCTCAGATCTCATATACTTACTTACCAGGACCTTGAGGACTGGGCCTTGATGCTTCCAGACTCCCACCCTGTCCTTGTAGTCCCCTGTCCCTGTAGTCCCACACCCCTGTTCCGGGCATACCAAATCTGCCGCGTTTCTCCCAGCAGGTCATTGCCGCTGGACCTGTGCACATGCTGTTCTTTCTGTTTGAATGGCCATCCACATTCTTTTCCCCGCTCCCTTCTACTAATTTGGTCAAATTCTCAAATGTCCTCCTCTCCACGAAGACTTCCTGTCATCCTCAGGCAGCTCTGGCCGTACCCCTGAGCAAGAGGGGCCCAGGCCTGGCCTCCTCCAGCGGTAGCCACCCCACAGGGCAGTGAGTCGGCTGGAAGCCCTGGCTCACTTTCTCGACCAGTGCTGTCCAGTAGGACTTTCTACAATAACAGAAATGTTCTCTGTTTGCACCGTCCAATATGGTGGCCAGTAGCCACGAGCCACATATATGGCTATTGAGCACTTGAAATGTGGCTCAGTGGGAATGAAACTGAATTTTTAATTTTATCTGATTTTTAAATAGTTCAAAGCAAAATTTAAATAGCTAAATAGCTACATGTGACTCGTAGCTACCCTACTGGACAGCACAGGACTTGATCTTGCCTTAGTTACCTGGGATCTCAAGGTCCCCTGCCCAGGGCCTATGTGGGCTGTGTCCCAGGAATATTCTCCTACGGGCAGACTGCACCGCTGACGTGCATAGCCCTAGCGGTGCAGGTAGGTAAGTGTGCGCTTGTGTGGTATGGATAGAGCGTGGATATGTGGCCTGGTGTGTGTGTGTGTGTGTGTGTGTGTGTGTGTGTGTGTGTGTGACTGTGGCCCCTCTTAGGGACAGAGCTGGAGGTGGGGGAAGAAGGGAGTACAATTCCTGAGCTGTCATGTTCCAGTACAGAGTCCTAGAACTTTTTATTTGAACCTGGCTTTCTGGGTCCTCTTGAAGGTACCTCTGCCAGAGTAAGGATAGAATTTGTCTTTGTGGGCATGACTTACGACTTTTAAACATTTTGGTGAATTATAAGTTGGGCTCCAGCTGACTTCTAGCCTTGGGCCTGCAAACGTGAGGAGTGGGGATGGAGTTAGTGTCTCCCTCTGTGGCCCCCGTGGCACCCCGAACCTCCCCTCACACCCATATTCTAGGCTGTGAGCTTTTCCCTGCAGGCCCGAGTCTGATTCCTCTCTGTTTCCCCAGGGCCTGGGAGGCTGTTGGCCCACCGTGAACTGTTACCAGGTGATGAGCGGAGAGGGGCAGCTGCTGGCTCCAAGCCTTGTCCTGATCTCGGCTCTGTCACCTTGTCCTGATCACGCTTCCGTCACTGTGGCCCTGTGCTGGCTGGCTGGCCAGCAAGGAGGCCTTGGAAAACTGGCTGTGCCTCATCAGCCAGGGCCAGTAGGGAGAGCTGGGCCCTCAGACCTGGGCCCTTGTCTCTGCTCTGCCATTTTCGGACCTTGGACGAGTCATTTAGCCTTTCTGAACCTGGGTTTCCTCATCTGTAAAAAAAAACCAAAACAGGATTAATAACAAACACCAACCTCAGCCTGTTACCGTGAGGATCAAAGGAAGCAAGACTCTCACAGGCACAGTGCCTGGGACGTAGCAGGTCTTCCATAAAGGCACCTTCCGTCAGCATCCATTAAATGCCTACTGTGTGTCAGGAGCTATGCTCTGTCCTCCACTGTGGGTGCCCCCTGTCGCAGGGGACAGGCCTGGGCACTCACAGGGGCTCCAGTACCCGCCCCCTCCTCTCGGCTCTGCGGCCCTGGGCACCTGGGAGCCCCATTCAGTTGGCCCCTGGTTGGACGAGACCCGAATACCCTACTCTGTGGGTTTCAGGGTCTGGAAAGGAAAGACCATGTTTTTCATTTCCGGCTGGGTTAGCAGAGCTGATTGAGAAGGACGGCCGGACAGGCAGACCAACGGAGGTAACAGCTGTTGCTCGTGGCCTCTCGGCTCAGCCAGACACCCCAGAGCTTGAGAGGGGACCAAATGCCTCCTCGGCAGAATGTTAAGGTGTTACGACAGCTTACCCTGAAATTTAGATTTAGTGTTAACCACAGATCCCCAAGGGGGATCTCATCCCCACCTCCCCACCTCATCCCCAACCTCATCCCCACCTCCCTCGGCTGTCCCCTCAAGGTCAGGAAAGTGGAGGGGGGAGGGGTGGCAACTGGGACATGAGTCCTGCTGTGTCACTTTCTGACTGTGTGACTTGGGTCACCTCATCATTAGCCGCCTCCATGGCTTCATTAGGAGAATGGGGCCCAGACAACCCCCAACTCATGGGGCGGTAGTTTGTGTCTCATCCCTCTGGTTCCCCCTTCCCAGCCTGTTACCCAGACTCAGTCCTTCAGTCTTTTCCCCTTTGACCTCAGAACTGATTGCCGCCAAGTCTGTCTCACAGACATGCCTCCCACCGTCCACAGGCTATCGGGGCCTCTTCCTCACCATCATCATCACCTTCATCATCGTCATCTCCACCACTTCCACTTCAGGGCACTGTGTGCTAAGGTAGTATTTTTTGAAATTCTATTTTAGATATTTTCTAATTTGTGTTAGGAATTTTTCACCCCATGAGTTTTCTAGAAGTGCTTTTTGACGTTTTCAAATGCCTGGGGTTGTCTTTTCGGTCGTTAGTTTCTGTTTAATTCTGTTGCTGTCGGATAATGAGGTCGGCATGATTTTGAAAAATAGGGGTTCAGATTTGCCTTATGGTCTGATGGGTGGTCACTTTGGTAAACGTGGGCCTGAAAACAAGAATGGGTTTGTCCATTATTGACTAGAGCATTCAAAATTTTCAATGGGATTAAGCTTGTCCATTGTATCATTTAAATCTTCCCTAATACATCCTGACTGAATTTTTTTTTTTTTTTAATCTGTTTAAACTACCAAATCCAGAGGCAGGAGACTTAAATCCCCTCCGCGTTGGTGCACTGGACTATTTTTCCCACTATTTCTGCTTTGTGATTCTGAAGTCACATTATTGGGTGCGTACAACTGCAGAATGGTTATCTCTTTCTGGGAGTTGAGGCGGGGAAGAACCCCCCCATCTCTCTTCGTGGGTGGGTATTTTCCCCACGTTTACCCAAGGATATCACCTTTGGGCACCCTCGACCTTTGCGAGCAGCAGGCTGTCTTTGATCCATCCTCCTGCCATCTAACGAGCCAGGTTTTGCCTCATCCCTCTCCGGGTCTGTGCGCCTGAGAGTTTCTCTGTTCATGCCAGCTGGGCCCCCAGCCTTGCACTGAAAATAACACACACGTTTTGTCTTTTGTCTAGCGTTTTTAGCTGTTTTGTATCAGAAGGGTTTCTCTGGAAATAGAGTCCACCTAATTGCTAGAAATAGAAGTTTCTGCTAAGCCCTTGACATGAAATTTTATTTACTATTAAAAACAGTGCCATGATATCCTATCCCAATTTTTTTCAGAATGAGAAAACCAAGGCTCGGAGGCTCTATGGCTGGGTTCGGATGCTGGCTCTGACATTGGTCAGCGCGTGGCCTCGGGAGACCGGACACTCAAGTGGGCACTGACGTCAGGGAGCACGGCAACGAGGTCCGGCTTGCAGGGCTGATGCCCGGCTGCAGAGGACACGTGGAGAGTGCCTGCCTCTACCCCTGCCACACTCGGTGCTGTGCTTGGAAGACGTCAGTGACCGTTGGTGTCTACAGGGAAGGGACATGTGCCTGGTGCTGGGGACGTGTCCTCTCTTCACGGAGAGGTGTTGACAAGGATAGCTCAAGCGTCTGCTTGAGTTACTGGGGAGACCATAACGGACACATCTCTTGACCTCGCTCCCCATGAAATTCTGATTCGGAGGCACGGCCGGGTTTGGGCACCCGTGTCCCCTGAGGTGTGGTTCACGAAGAGTTGTCCACACCGTTCCCCTGGGCTGCCCTCTGGTGGGTTACAGAGAGGAGGTGTAGGAGGGTTTCCGCCCTCACCTACCACAAGCTGCCAGCAAGAGGGATAGAGCAGCCCTCCTTGGTTAGACAGCAAGCCGCTTGCTTTTATTTTACTGTAACTTTTGAATGGGTAATACATGCATCTGGCTGAAAAGTCACAATGGTATAGGAAGAAATGGGTTGAGAAGTCTCACTCCCACTGCCGCCTTGTTTCCCGTTTCCCCAGCACCTCACAGGTTACCGCCTTCACTACTTTCTCTGTGCAAAGGGAAACAAACGTCAACACTTATTTCCACCTCCTTTTATACACAATGCAGAGACGAGGCCCGTTTCTGGGGTGCTGGAGAGCACAGGGCGAGCTGTCCCGGGAGTGTGAGTATGGGCTGAGTGTGAACGTCCTGAGAACTGTGAGTGTGAGCCGTCCTGGGAATGCCAGGCCTCCAGCCTTAGATCGTGAAGTCTGGAAGGTCCCTGCCAGAGGAGGGCTTTCCGCTGTAGGGCCGAGGCTTGACCAGGGCCTGGGGACGGGCATGGCCCTTAAGCGCAGGCTCCCTGCTCAAACCCGACCAGCCACTCTCCCTCCTCCGGGCCCCCAATGTGCAGCCTGTTCTCCTTCATTCAGTATCTAAGTCTTGCTCAGGGGACGCAGGGATGGAAGAGCTGGCACGGTCTCTGCCGTGCAGGAAGCAAGAGACAGATCCTCACTTGCCTTGTGACAAAGACTTTCAAAGGGGCCTCACCGAAGCTCAGAAGATCAAAGGGCTTGCTAGTGCCCTCTGTCCATGGGGGGGGGGCAAATGGGCAGTCTCATCCCTTGCTGGGGGCTGCACACTGGTCAAAACTTCTTGGAGGGCAATTTCATGAAAACCTTTCCAAAACGTAAAGGCTCATAACCTTCGACCCAGCAATGTCATGTTTATACAGTTATCTTGTGGATACGCCCGCAGTGCACACCCGCGGATGTGCCGAGACAGGTTCGGCAGGCAGCGGGGTGTCCGCGAGGAGGGGAGGGTGAGAGCGACAGCGGCACGGCCACATGCTGGGGGGCTGTGCGGGTTGTGTAAAGGCAGATAGATTCTTCAGTGAAAATAGAAGGTGCACATTGTGGAACGTGTGCTATCACTTGTGTCAAACACACACACACACACTGCTTGTATACACCCAACCTGTCTCTGGAAAGATGCATTAAAACTGGTTTTCTTTTTAACTGTGCATTACCTTTTATTTTTATTTTTAAAGTGGCATCAGCTGAGTAATGGTGAGCAGGAAGGAGATTCCTGGAGAAACCTGCTCAGTCACCTAACCTCTGAGTGCAGCCAGTGGCTGCACAATCCCTGCATTGGAGGTGACAAGGCGACAACAGTCTGGAAATGTCACCCACGCTGTGACTCCATCTTCACCACTGGAGGCCTCGCCCTCTCTTGGCTGTCATACTGCCTGTGCCCAGCAGGGGGCAGCACATACCCACCAAAGCATTGGTTCCAAACTTCACCAAGCTTCCCTTCTAGGATTTCCTCCTCTGTGGACCCCCATTGGTAAGATTACGTTAGTCCGAGCCAACTAAATTTCTTAGGTAATGATTGATTAAATCCTCCCCCTCCTTTTTTTGTAACTCACAGTTCCAGTCAGCACAGGGGAGAGACAGTGTAGGCCTGATGGGCTGGATGTGTTCCACATGAGAGGTCCTGCTTGGCCCAGCCTGATTTCCACCACACCAGGGGCGAGGGGTGGTCGGCCATGGCCTGCACACCCCCAGGTGTAGAGGGCACAGGCTGGCAACTGTGCATCAGGGGCTCCCGCCCTGCTCGGGTTTCCAGCTGCGGGCACAGCTCCTGCTCCTCTCTAGAGGAAGGAAGCCTGAGCACCTGGCACCGCAGGCTCCACTGGCAGCAGCCTCTGGCCCAGACGTGTTTGCAGTCTGTCCCTTGCTAGGCTGTGAGCAGCCCAGGGAGGACAGGGACTCTTCTCATCTGCCACAGGACCTCCTGGAGTGAGCACAGTGCTGGGCACACAGCTGGGGCTGAGTAAAAATTTGTTGTTAAATGGAAAGAGACGGTCATCAAGGAGATCAGGGGCCAAGTTCTTTAAAAGAAAGAAAGGGGTGGGGCGGGGAAAGAGGTGCTAGTTAGTCTCAAGGGCAAGAACCCAAGGGCGAGATGCTGGTCTGTTCTAGGCTGGAGGTGAGGGCAGTGGGCACCTCCCTGCGGAATGGATCACCTCCTTTGCATGCCCAAGGAAAGTTCTGCTTAGCCTTGCCTTATGGGTCCCTGGCTGGAACAGGAAATCTGTGACTGCGTCTGCCACCCATCTGAGGAGCTGATGAATGGATGACCTTGGTGGAAGAGGTTTACATCAGGGTGACCTGGGGGAAGGGCTGGCTCATTCCAGGGCCTTTATTAAAATTAGTTAGTTAATCTCCCAGCTCCTGTTTAAATTCTTGTCAGGGTTCTCTTTCTTTCTTTTCTTTTTTTTTTGATTTGAGAAGGAGGGCAGAAGGAAGAAGAAGCTATAAGGGAAGGGAACACTTATGGCCGCTGGCCTGGCCTAGAGAAAGTCCGGGGCTCGTTAACGGGCACTCCCTCCTCCATGCCTTGGTAGTGCAAGGAGGAACCAACTGGGGATCCCCACAAATTAAATGGGGTACAAGGGGGGCAACCGAAAGAGAATGGCTTCAAGTTCAGTTTGGAGATTGTGTCCAGACCTGGGGGTCTACACCCCCCAATACTCTCATCCTCTGGTCCATCCGAAGAGAGAGGGACAGTGGGGTACCAGGACAGCAGTTCCAAGGCAGTGCAGATTTTCAGGGTGAACGCCTACTTCTGTGTTTCATTAGCTGCTTGTCCTTGGACAAGTCACTTAACCCCTCTGAGTCTCAGTTTCCTCAACTCGAAGATGAGCACGTCAATTCTGTCTCCCGTGGTCATTGTCAGGATTAATGAAAGAAGACCTCTGGAAATATTCCTGGAATTGCCAGACCCCAGAGATGGTTATTCTCCAAGATGAGAGGCTACCTCAGGTCCCTGGAGATGACCGCGTCAAGGAGATTCCCCCCCTCTGCAATGCCTGCTCCTTTCCCAGCCTGGAAGCTTTAATGCTCCGTTCCCAACCCCCACGCTTCTCCTGGAGACTGCCTTGGTGGTCCTCAGATTCTGGAATTCTGCCTTTTTCCATTCTCAGACCAATGGGGATGCCGGCACAGGCGCAGAGTTGGTCCAGGGTGGGACCGGTCGCGGAGGTGGGGGTCTCCGCCGGACTGTGTCTGAGCCTGGCTTCGGGGTTCTCATTTGCAGATGGTTCCCTCTGGTCCTCAGCTCTTCTCTGGGCTAAACGGAGGAGAGAAACAAGGGGTGGGGGGCCTGGAAGGGGGTTCCCACCTTCTTATTCAGGAACCCGAGAGGGGGACTCAGCCCTTACGCCCCAATGCTGCCCTTGGTGCTCACAATTCTCCACTCAGAGGTTTGCCTCCTCAGGCCCCCAGCCGTGACCCCATTCGCCCAGACCCCGCCAATTCCCCGGCTCTGAGCGAGGGAGAGCCTGCGGTTCTAGGACCCGGAGGCGCTGCCTTACGCGCCACCGCCTCTGCCTAGCCTCGGTCGCCTCCCGCTCCGGCAGGTGAAGCGGCACCAGCCGCCCCCTCTGCGGCAGGTGAACGGGGTCGGCAGCCCCCTCCCCGCCGCGCCATGGCTGCGGGGGACCCCTGGCCGGCACCCCGTGTCCGCCCCCTCCCTCCAGCCCGCCCCCATGGGGCTGGGTGCGTAGCGGCGGAGGCGAAACGCGGTTTGCGCGCAAGGGGAGCGATAGCAGAAGTTAGAGACTCGCCGAGGGGGGAGCCCGCGCCGCAGCTTCCTGCCCCCGGCCCAGCCCTCTGTCCCTGGCGGCCTGCTGCCTGACTTCCTCCCCCCACCCCGCAGCTCGCTGCCCCGCTGCTTGGACGGGCCACCGCGATGGGACGCCGCGCCCCGGCCCCTGCGCGCCGCTGAGCCGAGCTCCCGCATCGCTGAGCCCGCATCACAGCTGCCAGCCGCTGCTCACCTCGCCCCCCAGGCCCGGAGCCTCCTCCGCCCCGCGGAAAGCTGGATTTCCGAGGCTGGAAGCGCCTGGCCGGCTGGGTGGGGACCACCATGGGCAACGCGGCCGGCAGCGCGGAGCCGCCCGCGGGCTCCGCGGCACCATCACCCAAGCAGCCAGCTGCACCAAAGCAGCCGATGCCCGCGGCCGGAGAGCTGGAGGAAAGGTTTAACCGAGTCTTGGTGAGTGTGACCTGCCGCGCTCAGGGCACGGGTGGGGGGCGGCCGGAGCTCTGCACGCGTCCCCGCCCCCGGGGGCTCAGGTACCGCTTGGAGATCCTCGGCCCAGTGGCCGCCCTTCACTGGGTGGGACTGTCAGTGGCTTCTTTCAGAGTGACTTAGCACTCTCCCTCCAAAACTTTCTTCTCCAGCCACCCAGTCTCCCTCCCCAAGACGCCCTGTCCCCCTCCCCCAGCGCTCTTGGGTCTAAACTGAAGGTATAAGGAAAAATGTCCTGTGAGGAAGTTGGGAGCGAGCACGGAAAGGGGTTGCCGGGATACCCCTTTCCCCACTGCAGGCAGGCCCTGACGTCAGGTGCGGGTCTGGGGCCGCTGCTGGTGTCTCAGCGTCAGAGATGGAAGGGGTCACGTTTTAACCTCCCGGGGTCCGGAGACAAGCTGAGGTGTTTGGTCCTGATTTGTTTGTCGGTGCAGAGGCTGCTGGGAGCTGGGCTGTCAGATCCTGCGGAGGGCACATCTGTGCTTCTACACCCCTGTGTCCAGGAGAGGTTGCCTGTGGGTCCTTATCTTGGGCATCTCCTCCTACCCACGGAAGGGATCAAGGTTAGGAAGGGTGGGGTCAGAGTGGGGTGCTAACTGTGGCTTGGTGCAGAGCAAAAGCCTGGAAGCACCCCACTCTGCCCTCTGTCACCTGCCTGCACCAACCGCCCCCCCACCCCCCAGCCCAGGACCTGGGGGCTTGGGGACTAGGCCACTGGGGAGGCAACTCTCAGCTCAGGCTGAGCCTAGAGGCGGTCAGGACGCCTTGGTGGTTGGCAGCTCCAGAGCAAAGTCAGGGTCTCCCAAGACCTGGTGGAAGGCAGAAGTAAGGAGAAAGGCCACTCCTTCTCACTTCCCTTTCCCCACCTCAGCTCTGTCCCAGGCTCCCCTCTCTAACTCATTGCCTGGTGGCCTGTCTGCTGTCGGTTCCCTTGCTGGACGCTGGCTGACCGGCGAGGGAGGCCATGCCTTCCCCCAGGGGCACTTCCCAGGCTGAGCAGGCTGGCACTGCGGATCCCAGGGTGGGGGCCCAGAGAGGCGCAGGCAGCACAGCAGTGCTGGCTGGTGGCGGGGCTCGGGTCTCGGTTCTTATCCCCTCTGCCTCCTTGACATCATTTCCCCTCCCCTGGCCCTTAGGCCAGACTTGCCAGATCCTCTGCACCGCCCCTCCTAACAGTTCCTGGATTTCTTGGCTGCTGCCCCCTCCCAGGAGAAAGGCTAGGAGGAGTTTGGAGGAGCTATGGGGTGAGGTCTGGTCTATCTTTGAGAAGGCATTTCGCTTGGTTAGGGGAGAGGGAGGGACTCTGAGGGACACTTCACACCAGGCTAGGCCCTGATTCCCCCATCTCTGCACTCATTCCCCCTTCCCCAAACCCATGGCCTGGCAGAGCCAAGTTGAGCTGAGCAGATGGGGAGGGGGGAGAATGAAGACAGCCCGTGTCTGGGGGCTGTCTGGGGAGCCTGAGCTGCTGGTGGGACCCTGGACTTCAGCCCACCTGATGGGGGGACCCGGGTCTGCCTTTGCCCCCAGTGTGTGTCTGTGGATGGCAGTGGGACCAGCTTTCAGGGTGAGGCCCAGGCCTTCTTGTTCCCCACACCGATGAGGAGGAGCCCTGTGAATAATTCAGACCAGTGGAGAATCCAAAAGTCAAATGGTGAGGTTCTCATGCGTGTGTGGGGCTTGATTGCTCTGCTGGCATTTTGGCCTTTGCTGCCATTGGCTGAGTATGACACTGAATGCCACTGGGAGTCCCTAAGTAGCAGGGTGTGGAGGGTGGAGGCCCCAGGATGGGTCTTAGAGGGTGTCCTGGTGGGGAAGAGGGCGGTGGCTGGGTAGAAATCTAGGGCAGTGCCACCCCCACCCTCAGGAGCCCTGCTGTGTTTACACCTCTCCTTCTTCCTGGGGAGGGGTCAGCCCGTCCCGCACCCTGTACAGGCAGAAAGCACCGAGGCAAGCTCACTTGGCTGATTGGCTTCTCTCCCTTCCCACCCCCAGGGGCATGAGCTCCACTGTGGGGCAACAGCCTTGCTCCCTCCGTGAGGCTGCCCGGGGGCTAAAGATTTGGTTAGATCCACAGGCCTGGCAATGAGTATTGCAGGGAACGCCTTCACAGGGGTGCCGCCTCCGTGGCCGGAGCGGGTTCCTGTCCTTAGTGACTGTGAGGAGGAGAGCCTCAGACTGCTGAGAGCGAGGGGCCGCCTCCTCCAGAGACCCCCAGTCTTGATGGGAGAAGCACGTCCCTTGGGGTCTAGTCACTTGGCCCCAGGGAAGCTCTTCCTTTCACTTGAGCTCTGCCCTTTCACCCCCAGTAGGGAGTTGGATCCTGAAACCCTGAACTGCTTCACCGCTCCTGGCTCTGGGGCTCACCTCATGGGTGGGCAGGAGGTGCCCCCATCATGGCCACAGTGAGAAGAGAGAGGAGGGGCCTTGCTCCCCCTTTCCCCATGGGCAGCCTTTCTCCCAGGAGTGGGTTCTGGAGGCTACTTTCTTAAGAAGGTTGTAAAGGAGAAGGGTGCCCCTGCTTAAAAGGCGGGTGGTGAGAGAGAGCAGGTTGAGCCAGGGTTTCCGGCTGCTGCCTTAGCAACAGTGGAGGAGCGATGGCTGCCCAGCCACTCAGGCCTGTTGCAATGGTGGGAAACCAGCCCGCCAAGCTCTGTCTGCACTCTCGCCTCTCCTACGCCAGGCCCTGGGCTCAGTGTCTTCCAGCCCCGTCTTCCAGCCCCCACAGGCCTTCCCCGGCCAGCGTGAGGGATGGCGAGGCACTCTTTCTAGGCCTGCGAGAAGGGCCATGCCTCTGGTCAGGCGTCGGGGCACTCCCGGTCTGCCTGGGCAGGGAGGAGCCTGTCCTTGGGACAGTGGGATCAAGGGAAGGTGCTCAGGATGCTGGGATGCTGTGCTGAAGGCCGAGAGTGATGCTGGTACCCTGGAGGAGGCTGAACCAGTTGGAGAAGAATTTGCCTGATGGGGCCTCATGCCCTGGAGTGCCCTTAGCATGAGCCTAGGGTCACAGGCACTTGGCCAGACTGTGTGGGGAGGTCAGGACAGCCCCAAGCAGGGTGTGGAGGCTGGGGTCCTGCTTCTAGCTGGGCACCTTCCGTGCTGGGGCCAGATGGAGATCTCCAGTCTGTTGGCCTGTGACAGAGGCACCGTCTCCTTGACCAGCTCCCTCCTCTGGGGTGGGGCAGATGAAGCATGTGGGCATGTAGCTGGTGGGGGGTTGCTTAGGCCCTGTGACCCCCCCCCCCGGGGTGTCTCACAAAAGATCCCAATGATCCCAATGCAGTTGTGGCCATGCGGTCAGATGTTGGGCTGGGCAGAGGCTGTGGGCTGACATTCCCAGCAGGCAGGGCTGGCACAGGCTGACCCTGGAACCCAGGGACGTGGTGGGCATGATTCACAGTGAGTGACGTCCGGGGCCGGTTGGCAAAGAGCTGGGGGAGATGGGCAGGAGCAGGTGGGGCTGCTCTTGAGGCCGCCTCTGCATTCTTCCCAGGAACATGGAGACCTGGGGGGTGGCTTGGGCCCCCCGCCTCCGCTCTGCTACTCACGGGAAGGGCAGAGTAGCTTCCTGGGGTGAGGGGTCATGGCACTTGGGGGTGGAATTCTGTCTTTGCCGCTCTGAGCTTCAGTCCCCCTCATGGGTAAGAGGAGAATGACAGCAGCCTTCTGGGATGTCTGGAGGGATGGGGCAGAGTGGCGGGGTTAACGGAGTGCTTGCACAATGCCCGAGAGCGAGCAGGTGCTCCGTAAACAGTCTCCACCCCGAGGAAGGCGAGGATGAGGGGATGATAAGGGAGTCGGTCTGGTCCTCTGCATCTCTGAGCCCTTCCAGGTGGAAGAGCCTGGCTCTGCCTCTCCCCTGCCCCTATCACAAGACCAGCCCAGGTTGCTGTCTTTAGCCATCAGGGGCCAGGCTGCCCTCCCTGCCATCACGCAGGTTAGGAACAGTGGGGCCTTGACTGAAAACTGCCTGATGGCCGGAAACCACGAGAGGGAGGGCCCACCTCTCTCGGAGGGTGGGGCAGCGGTAGTGCTAACGGTGGCTGGTAGCTGTGTGCACATGCGGAGGGGGTGGGGAGGCCTCCACTTCCCTCTGAGAGAGGGTGTGCTGGGGGGGGTTCCCCAGTGAGTAAGAGCTCAGTGTGGGCAACAACAGGAAGCATAGGGTGCTGGGTGGCAGGAAGTGGGGCTGGCTGTTCCTGGTTCCTCCAGACTGGGGAATGGGGCCAAGCTGTCTGCAGAAGACCCTGGGGGGTCAGGACCCACATCTTTCAGAGTCCCCAGTGCTCCTTCTTCTGAGGAAAGTGAATCTTCTTACTGGCTTGCCAGCCAGGTCACCTTGAGCAAGCCACTTAATCTCTCCGTGCCTCAGTTTCCCATTTGTGAAGTGGGGATTGTCATAGTATCGATTCTGCAGGCCTGTTGTTGACGTTTAAATGAGCTCACAGATGTAAAGCACTTAGAACTGAACCTAGCGCAGAGTGTTTGGGGAGAATTGATGATGTCGCTGTGCTCCTAGCAGCCTGGCTTTGTGGCCCGTCCCTCTGCCCTGGCTCCCACCCTGCCTGCCCCTTGTCCCTGCTGTGGGAACCCTTGAACCCTGGTGGGAGGAGCTGCTAGCTTTGGGAGTTCTCAGCACCTGATTCTGGGCCCAGGTTACCCAGACACCCTCTCCTGTAAGCCTGGGATTTCTTGTTAAGAGCCCCAGAAAATCTCTATGCCGGAATTTCTTAAAGCGGATTGTTTTTGGAGACAGGCTGAGAGCTCTGAAGCCCGGGTGGAGGCCGGGGGGAGTGGGGATGGATGGGGAAGTGGGGACTGGGCGGGGGAGGGCCACTTCTAGGCTTGTCAGGCTGTGGAACTGCTGCAGAGCTAGTCTGAGACTGGGTTTGGTACCCAAGTTCAAGAGCGTCTGGGGCTGGAAGGATGGGCATCAAGGGGAGAGGGTGGATAGGTGGATTGGAATGAGTCTTAGGTCAAATGAAAGTGAAACTGGAGGGTGTGGCTGTGTCCTGATGTAGCCAGAGCCCTTTCAGTCCCCAGGGACACCCCCTGATGTCAATACTGGGAGGGGCATGGCATAAACCTTGCAAGGGGCTGGTCTCGGGTGAGTGAGGCTGGAGGCCCCTCCTTCACTCAGAGAGGTAGGGGCTGGGAAGGGGGAGACCTATCCCCACAAGTTCTAATAGAAACATTGGGAAATCAGGCCCTTTCCTTAGCTGTGTACCAGGAGATGAATCCTCCTTCTCCTTCTGACCTGGAGCATTAAGGGCAGCTGGGAAAGGTGACCGAAGCGTCTGTTCATTCTTGGCCAAGCCTTGGCGACGGACCTGTTCCATCCGGACGTTTTCGCTGACTTCCACTCGCCACACGACCCCTCACCTTGGCATCAGAGATGAACCCCTCCCCGCCCCCAGTCTGTGAAACACCTCTTTACCTTAGTGCATCACCGAAGGGTGTTATTATTGGGCCAGAACTTGGCTTCTCACAGGGTGTTCCCGGGAGTTCCGAGAGTCTATGGGGCAGCGGGGAAGTGTGCCCACTTTACAGAGGAGGAAGCTGAGGCTCACAGAGCAGAGAAGCTATAGGGCTGGCGGGCCCAGAGCTGGGTCTCACGTCGTAGCCACCCCTTGCCCCTTTCCCCTCGCAGGAGGCAAGTCTCGCACACCTGGGCCCTGCTGTCCTCTCCGGTTCTGTCTGAGCTCGGTGGGCCAGACCTCTGCTTGTCCCCTGGCGCCCGGCCCGGTAGTGCTGCCTCCTCCTGAGGGCCCGGGGTCTGGGGGTCTGTTCCGGTTTTGCAGGATGGCCTCACCCCACTCAGAGTGGCATCCACTGGCCCTGCTCCCGCTCCCTAGGGTGCCAGTCTCCTCGGTGGGCACAACCGAGGAACAGCTGCTAATTAGCGCTCAGCGCTGTCAGAGCTATTTCTGATTTCGGAGCCTAAATTTAGCCTGACTGGCAGGCTGGCATGTAGGCCCGGGGGCCTGAGGAGGCCCAGGTGGGGAAGGGACAAAGGGGCGCCCCGTCCTCCACCACTGCTGGGACAGGTGTGTCAGCTCCGTCAGAGGCTCCCCCTCCCCACTAATGACCAAGGGGCCCGTCCTGGGCCAGGGTGCTGGTTCGGAGTCAGCTCTGGGCTCAAGGCCACCCAGCTCCCCTCTCATGGGTTTCATAGCCCTGGGCAGGTCACCAGTCTGGGCCTGCACCTGTAAGGCGGGAATACTAACGGCAGACTGACAATGCCGGTCATGATGGCGAGGGTGCACACTGGTCATCTGAGTGAGGGCAGGGCTTGGAGCAAAGCTGGCTCCCACAACTGTTGGGGTCATCACTGTGGCTAGTTGCTGCCTCTAGAAGTGCCACTGGGGTCACCCCAGGAACCAAATAGGGCCCTGGGGTAGGTGAGGGCCCAGAAGGTCCCCATCAGAACGTGGCTCTCCCCTCTAAGGCTCAGCCACCCCACACTTCCCCCACCACCACCTTCCTCTTCTCTGGGTCTGGCCTCTGCTCCAGTTTCCCTGTTGTCGCCTTCCCTCTCTCCCTGCTTCCTCCTGCCCCCTCAGCCTTGCTTCCCACCTGGGCCCTGCCCAACCCTGGGTCTCTGTGGGGTGGGGATGGATCAGGAGGGACGTGGTGGGGCAGAGGAGAGAATGGTACCAGGGAGCCCTCCCTGGCCCGCAGGACCCTCCCCAAGGCCCCTGCCTGAAGGGCCCCTCCTGAGCAGCAGGAGCTGCGCTGGCTGGTGTGGGGTTGGGAGAGGTAACAGATGAGACAGCAGCAGTTTCCCCAGTCGGGGCTCACTTTCACAATCGGGGTGAGGAATGACGTATCCCCATGCTCGGCCATGCCAGGGCGGCGGGGTGGGGGCTGGTGGAAGGGCAGTTTCACCTCTCAACTGGAACCCCAGACAGAAAGCTTGGGCAATGGGGCTTGAGAGCACCCAGCTTCCTGTTTGGGGCTGACCAAAGGCAGTGATTTTGGGGATGAGGTCTGGCCAGAGACCCAGACAAGGCTCAGCACCCCAGAGAGGAAGCTGGCTGAGGAGCCTCGGGTGGCGGTGGCCCCCTCTCTGTTCTAGCTGGGACCTTTTCTCCTGGGGCAGTGTGAGCAGGTGGTGGGGGCTTCCTCTCACATCCCCCCTTGGAGACTCAGAGCTCCTTGAGGGCAAGAAATGTATTTTTGGGGCTTGGCACATAGTAGGTCCTCAGTAAGCTGGGGGTTTACTGAATGGGGTGAATCAGCATGGTCTTCTGGGTCTGTTGAGAAGACACACTAAGCCCTGGGGGTCCAGGGGGCCCAGAGTGCTGACAACGCCTGTGATTGCGCAGCCTGAGGTGGGACCCCGCTCGTGCCCCTGTGCATGTCCTGTGTGGTGAGGTCAACAGGGACACCGCACCCCTGTCTCATGTTGCCTGGGGAGGACCTTGGCAGGGTGGTGCTGACGGCGCTTAGCCCGAGGGGAGTCCCAGTGAGCCACGCACCACAGACCCAGCACGCAGTCAGCTCCCCCCACGCCCTGCGGCCAGTGACCTTTCCCTGGAATTTCCCCGCCTCCACCCTGTAGCCATGATGCACCTGCCTGGAACTCCCTGCCCTTCTGACCTCAGCATCAGGCCTGTCCCCGCCTCCTCCCTTCCAGAAGTGACCACGTGTGAGGGGCTGTGAGGGGCTGCAGGGGGATGGGGAAGAAGAAGGCTGCTGTCTGCCATGGCTGCAAGAAGTGTTCTTTTCTTTTCTTTTCTTTTTTTTAATTATATTTTATTGATTATGCATTCCCATTGTCCCAATTTTCCCCCTCTGCCCTCCTCCACCCAGCACCCCCGCCAGCACCCCCGCCCCCTTGAGCCAGCCCCACACCGTTGTGCTTGTGCATAGGTCTTTGGCCACTCCGTTTCCTACACTGTACTTTACATCCCGCGGCTGTTCTGCAACTGCCTACTTGTACTGCTTTTTTTTTAAAGATTTTATTTATTTTGTTTTTAGAGAGAGGGGAAGGAGGGAGAGAAAATTCAATGTGTGGTTGCCTCTCATGTGTCCTCTACTGGGGACTTGGCCGGCATCCTAGGCATGTGCCCTGACTGGGAATTGAACCGGTGATCCTTTGGTTCTCAGGCCATCGCTCAATCCACTGAGCTATACCAGCCAGGGCCATTTCCTATACTGTACTTTACATTCTCATGACTTTTCTGCAATTACCTACTTGTACTGCTTTTTATTTTTTAAGATTTTATTTGTTTTGTTTTTAGAGAGAGGGGAAGGGAGGGAGAAAGAGAGGGAGAGAAACATCAAAGTGTGGTTGTCCCTTGAGAACCCCTACTGGGGACCTGGCCTGCAACCCAGGCATGTGCCCTCACTGGGAATCGAACCGGTGACCCCTTGGTCTGCAGCCCATGCTCAATCCACTGATCTATACCAGCCAGGGCCTACTTGTACTTCTTAATCTCCTCACCTCTTCACCTATTCTCCTGCACCCGCTCCTATCTGGCAACCCTCCGGGAACTAACTTCTTTTCCGCGAGAAGTTTTCCAATGTTTGTGAGACACTGGTGCTCTGGGCCAGGAGTGTGGCGGTTGGTGGCTGGTTGCAAATGGCCCCCCTGTTAGCTTCTCACCCAAATGGGGAAAAGAAGATACCCCCTTATCGCACGTGGGGAGATAAGCCCAGAGGTGCCTGAGGCCCCAGGAAGTTAGGCTGAGAGCCCACACCCCTGCCCACACGGTAGGGGTGCAGGGAGGAGGTGTGGGGAGCGGAGCTCAGGCCTGGAGGCGGGCACACTCGGATTCACATCCCTGCCCCTTTCTAGATGTCCAGCCTAGGGCAAGGGCTCCACCTCTGCGCCTCAGTCTTCTCATTGGCTAATGCTACCTACCTCCCAGGGTGAGGGTGATGGGAGTTCATGTGAATGACAGACCTACTTAGGGGGCTGTTCCCTGAAGACGCCCCTGTGCCACCCCCACCCCCTTTTGGGGCTCCAGGCTCAGGGTCTTTACCTTGTTTTCCCCTCCCCAGAACTGCATGAACTTGCCCCCGGACAAGGTCCAGCTGCTGAGCCAGTATGACAATGAGAAGAAGTGGGAGCTCATCTGTGACCAGGTGGGTACGGGGACCCTTCTACCACCGGGACTCCCTGCCCTGGCCAGGCTGGGGCTGGCAGGAGAGGGGCGCTGCCAGGCCACTCATAGGACCAGGACCCTGCCCAGAGGCCAGTACAGCATCTGGGGAGAGTGCTGGGGTGCTGGGGGCATCTGCAGGACTCCGGAATCCCCCTCTCTTGGACATGGGCCTCCCTGGGGACCTTATGAATCCTGAGCAGGGCCGGGTCTGTCCTCTGAAGAGCTGGCAGGGGCTTCTGAGCTTCCTGGAGCAGCCTCTGTCAACCCTTCAGCTCTGGGTGGGGAAAGAGAGGGTGTAAGCCCAGGGTTGGACATTTTCGCCTGACTGCAGGGGAGGTGGGCAGGATCCCTGTCTTCCTCTGCCCTTGGGTCCAGAGGAGCTGCCCTCAACGAGCAGCTCACCAAGGCCAACCAGTGACCAAGCGGTGTGGCAGGGACTAGAACCCCTGTATCCTGGTGCTCAGTCACGTGCTGGGCTCGCCACTTTCCCAGCTCACTGGCTGCCCGGGCCCTTCCAGCTTTTAGGGCTGCTGTCCATGGTAGCAGGAGGACCCCTCCCACTGCCGGGGCAGGGCGGGGCCTCGTTGCGGTAGCGATTTAGGATGGAGGGAGGCCGGCCTGTGGCGGTGGAGGCTGGAGTGGGAGTGGGGAGCAGCGATTCTCCCCTGGGAGCAGGGCCAGGCCTGCAGCAGCTGCTAATGGATGGGAGGAGCTGGCAGGGCAGGAGTCTGGGGGTGGGGGCAGGGAAAGGGCTAGGCCTTGGGGAGAGGGTGGGGAGCTGTCACCAGAGGCTTGGAGGCTGTAGTAGGGGTTCCTGCCACTTGGCCTGGCCTCTCAAGTTGGAGCTCAAAGGCCTGGGAGAGGTAAGAGGTGGAGAGCTGGGCAGATCTGAGGGGTCTGGGTCGGGAGGGATGGGAACCCCGCAGGGTGGGAGGCCTTTGATGGGCCCCTCCTCTTCGTGTGGTTACTGGAGTGCTGGGTGGGGCCGGGGAGTCGGTGTGCAGGAGATGAACGCACACAGGTGCCTACCACCCCAGGTGAATGGACGGCCGAGGTCGTGTCCTGGGGAAGGGGCTGCCCACCTGTGGAGGGCCTGGGCCCCTCCTAGAGCCCCTCCAAGTGTTCCTCTTCCCAGTACTCCCAGCTGGGGGTTGGGCATGGCCAGGGTGGGCGGGGGATGGGAGGGTGCCCCCTACTGGCCTGTCTGAGTCCCCTCCTCCCAGGGTGGGGTGTATGGTTGGCCTGACCTCTCTGTACTGCACCCCAAGGCTGTGCGAGGGCTGTGGCCTATGAGACCACAGCGGGAAGGAAAGGCCAGGCCTGGGGCCGGGGTCTTTTAAAGTGGCCTGGATGGTTGGTTATGCCTTTGGTATGTCACAGGGGTCTCTAGCAGCCTGGGACCTCAGGTCACAGCCAAGAATGGGACACTGGGACAAGGGCTGGTCACTTGCCCTGGCTGGTTCCCTGTACACCCCCCATCATCTCCGCAGGAGCGGTTTCAAGTCAAGAACCCCCCAGCAGCCTACATCCAGAAGCTGAAGAGCTACCTGGAAACTGGTGGGGTCAGCCGAAAGGTAGCAGCGGATTGGATGTCCAACCTGGGGGTACACATCTGCCTCTTTTTCTCTGTCCCTCTCCCCTGCCCTTTCCAAGCTCTGGGCAGTTTGAGTAACTGTGTATAAACTTTCCTGTGGTTGTGTGGGGGCACGTGAGTGTGAGTGTGTGTTCACAGGGGCCTGAGAGTACCCTGGGCAGGCACTGGCACAGGTTCCTCTGCATAGTCTGTGTGTGCTTACATGGGCACACTTGTGTGTACTTGTGTAGGTGTGCGCCCGGTGCGTCTGTGCATGTGTGTGCTTTCTTGTCCACATAGGGATGTGTGTGTACCCTTGAGTCCATGTACGGGGTGCGTGTGTGCCCCATGCATCTCTGTATGGACATGTGGGCACCTTTTATCTGTGTGCCCAGGGTGCTTGTGTTTGAATGTGTGTGTACCCTGTGTCCCTGAGTACAGCTGTGTGTGCTGCACGTCTGTATGGGTGTGTGTGTGTGTGTACCCTGAGTGTGCATGGGGGAGTAGGGGTAGTCTAGGAATGCTGACTCTGTCGGGCAGGTGTGTGGAGGTGGTGGTGGGTGAAAGGCCAGGTGTGGGGGGAGGGCTGGCTGCTGCCTCGAGGCTTGGTGGCAGTCTGGGCTCCACCCACTAGACTCCCCTGTTCTTGGCCCCCAGTTTAAGAGGCGAGTTCAGGAGTCCACTCAGGTGCTGCGGGAGCTGGAGATCTCCCTGAGGACAAACCACATTGGGTGAGCTGGGGCTCGTAGTTCCCTCTGGAGGGCCCAGGAGAGCTCTTCCTCCAGGCAGTCCCTGGGGCTTCCCTTGCTGATCCCCTGCTCGGCACCCTCCCCTGCACTCACAATGCCTGTGGGCCACCTCCAGGGGAGGGTGTCCAGGACAGCCGCCCTGCCCCCTCTCCTACCCACCCCTGGAGGCGTTGGCTGGGCTGTGCATCCTGCCTGAGCCCCTAGCAACCCCAGGCATCACTGGCATGATGGGGTGTATGGTGTCTTCCCTGGGGCAGGGGGGAGTGCACCAGGGTCCTTGCCTGTTCTGGGCGCCCACTCTGGGCAGGACCTCCTTCCTGGCTGGAACTCAGGGAGCCCTCACCCCGCAGGTGGGTGCAGGAGTTCCTCAATGAGGAGAACCGTGGCCTGGATGTGCTCCTTGAGTACCTGGCCTTTGCCCAGTGCTCTGTCACGTAAGTCCCCCGCCCTGGCCCTCCTACTGCTCCTTGGAGTCTTGGTCCATCCCTGTACCTTGCCATTCCTCTGGTCCCTTCCACACAGTGCAGCCAAAGCCTACCCTGGAACCTGCATTTGGCCTTGAACGATGCCTCTTCCTGAAGGCCTGCATGATAGGGAGGGATGTATCTAGGGGTAGCTAGCGGGACATGGTGTCTTACCCTTCTGTTCCCCATTCCTTTTCCCCCTACTACGCCCAGCATAGTGCCAAGAACACAGCCTCCTCCTCCTGCCCCAGTCTTTCCCGCAGAACTGTCCCTCCTCTCGTTCCCCACACTCCTCTCTTCAGTGCCCCCACAGTGCTGGCCTCCAACCCCTCCCTGACCCCCAGGTATGACATGGAGAGCACAGACAATGGCACCCCCAGCTCAGAGAAGAGCAAGCCCCTGGAGCAGTCCGTGGAAGATCTCAGCAAGGGCTCCCCGCCATCCTTGGCGTCACAGCCCAAGAGTCGCCACCTGACCATCAAGTATGTAGGTCCCGTGGTGGGGTGATGGGGAGAATGGAGAAATCACCCCTAGACTGCTGCACCCAGCCAGCTTCCCTCTGGGCCCTTGGGGATGTGGGCAGGGGTGGCCTGGCATTGGGGATCAGAGTAAGGGCCTCAGACAGAGCTTGGGACATGGGTGTGTTAATAAGCCATCAGGAGTGGGCAGGTAGAGGATGGAATCTGGGTGGGTCTGGAATAAGGAAGGGGTTTCTGGGTCAATGGGACCCCTCTTGTACCCATCTAACCCCAATTTTCTTCCATGCGGCCTCCAGGTGCCCCCCTTCTCCCCGGTACGTAGCTGCCTGGGGGCAGGTGCATGTCTGGTGGACTCCCGGGTGGTGGGGTAGGGTGAGGCCTTCGACAGATGCCCCTGGGTTTAGCTGCTGGGGGTAGATCATCCCCCCCTAACTTAGGGTGTCCTGTTGGGAGGTGGGGAGAGGGAAGGAGACGGCCCTGGAGCCTCACGTGGATGCTCAACTTCCTCTCTCCCTACTTTGGGTCTGGGGGACTGACTTCATATTCAGACCCAAATGCTCACATGTTTCTTCATTCATTCATTCATTCATTCATTCATTCATTTGTTGAGTAAGCATTTTTTAACATTTACAACGTATCAGGCATGGTAGCAGGTGCTCAGGAGACCGATGACCCTGCCCTCGGGACTCCCTGGTCTAGTGGGGGACAGTGTGTGCCAGGATGTCATGGAGGTGTGACCAGAAGCTCTGAGAAGAGAGGTGGCCACTGCCTGGGGCATCAGGAAGGCTTCCTAGAAGAGTTGGCACGGGAGTCATGTCTTATGATGAGGGCTTTACAGTCAGTGACGGGGACAGGAAAGGGCACTCCAGGCAGAGGGGCCTCCCAGTGCTGGGTATGTGAGACAGCTGTCAGGAGGACCTGACGTGGCCATCACAATTGGCAAGTCCTGCAACAGTGAAAAAAATCACTTGTTTCTTCATTTTTTAAATTTTTAAAAAATATTTTACTTATTTACTTTTAGGGGGGAAGGGAGGGAGAAAGAGAGGGAAAGAAACATCAGTGTGTGGTTGCCTCTTACACAGCCCTACTGGGGACCTGGCTTGCAACCCAGGCATGTGCCCTGACTGGGAATCGAACCAGCGACCCCTTACTTCCCAGGCCAGCACTCAATCCACTGAGGCACACCAGCCAGGGCAAAATCATGATTTTTAGCAGAGTTATCAAACACACATAGAGCACCCACTCTGCCAGGCACTGCCCTGAGCGCATACCACAGCCCCAAGGACTCTATCAGGGAGGTGCTATTATTATCATTCCTATTTTAAAAACGAGGAAACTGAGGCACAGGGGGGATTCAGCAACTTGGCCAGTCGGTGGGGAGCTGGGATTTGAAGTAAGACAGTCAGAATTCAGAGTTTGACTCCCAAGATGGAAGATAAGCCCAAGGGGCTGGAAGGGGAAGCGCCACCTTGTGGAGGGCGTTTCTGCGGCGGTTCCCAAGCGTTGACTGTCTTTTCTTATTGGCCCTCCACGCCCACAGCACAGCCTGAAGGCCATGCTGCTAAGGGTCTTTGCTTTCCCCATCCCCTGCTCACGGCCTCCCCTGCATGCCAGCCCAGGCCTCGGGACTGAGGACGCCTTCCCGCCCTCAGCCAGCCTCTTTGGCTGGGTAGATGTGCCCACCTCTTGTCCCAGAGGCCCTCTGAGTGGTGAAGCGACTGGGAAACCGGGTTTGGGGCTCTGACCCCTGCCGCCTCCTCTGCACCCCACCCAGGTTGACCCCAGCCCACAGCAGGAAGACCCTGAGGAATTCCCGCATCGTCAGCCAGAAGGACGACGTCCACGTGTGCATTATGTGCTTGCGGGCCATCATGAACTACCAGGTCAGTCAGCCGGGCCGGTTCCCACTGGGGCCGCCCAAGCCGCTGAGGTTCCAGGACCACCTGTGCCCCGGCCCTGTCCCCCACTGGAGAACCTGGGCATCTGGACTGTTAGCTTGGGGTCTTGAGGCTGACAGTAGTTTTGAGGGAAAGCCCAGATTTCTGGCCCTTCCTGGTCAGGTCCCCTAGAGCACCCTGGACATGACTGGGAGCCTGGGTGTGTGTGCCTCCTGTGGGGACCTAAGCATACCCACCAAGAAAGGCTGGCCACCAGGCCCCTGGGGAAAACAGCCCTGGGTCATTTCATCTAGAGGAGTGATTAATGAAGCTGGGCCTCCCTCCCTCAGCCAGCCTTTGAGGACTCCCTGTGTGCAGGGGCTGAGTCCTGGCGCTGACTTTTGAACAGACAAAAGTATTTAAAAAGAGGCACCAGGTTCGGCTGCCGCAGAAGAGCTTGTGGGTGGATATAAAGAACTCCCTAATCTTGAGGGCAGTTAGAGACCAGGACAGCATGGCGCTGGCAGTCCCAGCGGGTCTGGGCAGGAGGGTGCTGGCAGTCCTGGGGGTCTGCCTGGAGCTGCTGACCTCTCTCTCCCCTGTCCCCAGTCTGGCTTCAGCCTCGTCATGACCCACCCAGCCTGTGTCAATGAGATCGCTCTCAGTCTCAACAACAAGAACCCCAGGTGAGGTCTGGGACCCTAACTTTCTCCATATCCAGATTCTCCTGCTACTTAACCCCTTGCCTCCTCTGCCCCAACCCCGGCCCCCCATTCTCAGGACTGCTGCTCTGGCTCATTCCACCTCGCTCATCAGCTTCCCCGGCTGCCGGGTGCCAGACCCCCACACACCCTTGCTGCGGGGCCTGCCGCTCTAGAGGGACAACCCGCCCTTCTGTCCCCAGAACCAAGGCTCTGGTGCTGGAGCTGCTGGCGGCTGTGTGCCTGGTGCGGGGAGGGCACGACATCATTCTGGCAGCCTTCGACAACTTCAAGGAGGTACTGGGGGCCCCACCCAAAGATGTCCTTGTTCTCTAGTGTTGCCCCGAGGCTGGCAGCTGTGGCCTCTGCTGGGGGTGTTGGGTGGACATTTGGGGAACACAGGGTAGGGACAATCTGGGGTGGGGAAGCTCTGAGGAGAAGGTGCAGAATCATATGGGGGCACTGCCTTGGGTGACAGGGACAGTTAGGGACATCTGCTGACCCTCAGTCTTTTCAGATCTAAGCTGAACTTGACCTATACATCTCACAGTCGCTGACGCTGGTTAACTGGCTCACAAGAAGTAAACGCTTGAGAGTATGATGCAGAAGGCAACACAGAGCGTTCGTTCCTTCAGTGAATATTTGCCGAGCATCTCCTGTGTGTCAGTGCAGACTGGGCACTTGACATACACTGGTGATCGGTGAACAAAAGAAATAAGGCAGGGACCTCCGGCCAGTGTGGCTCAGTTGGTCGGGAGTTGTCTTGCGAACTGAAAGGCCGCCAGTTCGATTCCAGGTTGGGGCACAAGCCTGGGTTGCGGTTGGGGCGCGTGTGGAAGGCAACCGGTAGACGATTTTTCCTTCCCTCTCTCCCTCTCACACACATTGATGTCTCTCTCCTCTTTCTTCCTCCCTTTCCCTCTCTCAAATCAAACATTAAAATTAAGTTTAAAGAATTTTGAAAAAGAAGAAATAAGGCAGGGAAAGACAGATAAACAACAACAGAATACATGAGCCAACTGCATGTTAGAAAGTGCTGGATGCCATGAGGCGAGAGTCCGGGCTGCCATTGGGGGAGAGGAGCCGGTCTCGGGGTGGGCACGGAAGCCTCCGTGAACAGGCGAGATTTGAGCAAAGTTGTGGAGGACGTGAGGGACTTGGCGTGGCGGCTGTCTCAAGCAAGAGCACACCAGACAGATGGGTCAGCAGTGCGAATGCCCGAGGGGGGATGGGCCACAACGCCAGTGTGGCCAGAGGGCAGTAAGGCATGGGGAGGGCTGGGAGAGATGGACAGATAGTGGAGGTTTTGAGCAGAAGAGTGATGCGGCCTTAGATTTAACTTGAGAGGAACCTTTAGAGGCTCGAGGATGGCAGCTGGAAGGTGATGTAGGCGGTGTGCCACCGGGCTCTCAGTGACGGCCATTCTCCCACCCAGGTGTGTGGGGAGCAGCACCGCTTTGAAAAGCTGATGGAATACTTCCGGAACGAAGATAGCAACATCGACTTCATGGTGAGCTCAGGAGCCTCGCCTGGGCTTGAGTATCCGCCCAGCAAAGTGTGAGGGCTGGCGGCTGGTGGGGGAGGGGTGGGCGTGACGTCAGAGACGGGGAGGCTGGAGGCGGGTGACAAGGGGGAGAAATGGGTAGGGACCAGCTGGGTTAGTGGAGTGAGAGGTGCACGGAGGGAGGGGACTTGGGAGGTAAGTGGAAGGCAGAAGGCACTGAGGACCCACACCCAGAGGATCACAGACCTGCTCATGTCTCCCACCCCCCAGGTAGCCTGCATGCAATTCATCAACATTGTGGTACACTCAGTGGAGAACATGAACTTCCGTGTCTTCCTACAATATGAGTTTACCCACCTGGGCCTGGACTTGTACTTGGAGGTGAGCCCTGTACTCTCCCTCAGACTGAACCATCTGCTCATTGCAGAGTATCGCTCAGTGGTTGGCAGCCTGGGTGTTGGGGTCAGGCAGACCTGGGTTCAAGTCCTGGCTCTGCCACTCCCTAGCCCATGTGACTTTGGATAGGTCTCTTCTCTCTGAGCCTCAGTTTTCCCATCTGTAAAACAGGAGAGTCTCAGAGATGATGATTCTCAGTAGGATGGTGTCTGCCACATAACAGGCACCCAGCCCATGGAGCCAGACGCTGGAACAGGCTCTAGGTGGCCCCGGTCTGGCTCCGGGAGCACATAAAGGGGGGGCACAGAGACACTGGGCAAACGTGAGAGCGGGCTCACCCTGGGCGGGTCCCGGTCATGGAGGCGTTCTTTGCCTCCATGGGGAAGGCGGCAGAAGGACTTGGTGCTTCCCGGCCTGAGCACAGAAGCTGCATCTTTCCTCTCTAATGCCTTTGGGAGGCTTCCTAGAGGGGCAGAGCCTTTGGGATTGGATTTACTTTATTTATTTACATTTAAAAAATTATCATTATTCTATTACAGTTGTCTCCATTTTTCCCCTTTGCCCTCCTCTAACCCCTCTCACAGTCAGTCCCTACACTGTTGTCCATGTCCATGGGTCACTCATACATGTTTTTTGACTGATCCTCCCCCTTCTCCGCTCTGGCAGCTGTCAGTCTGTTCCATGTTTCCAAGTCTCTGGTTCTAGTTTGCTGGTTAGTTTGTTTTGTTCATGCGATTCCTCTTAAAAGTGAGATCCTACGGTGTTTGTCTTTCACTGACTGGCTTATTTCACTTAGCATAATAGTCTCCAGTTCCAATTATGCTGTCACAAAAGGTAGGAATTCCTTCCTTCTTTCTGCTGCTTAGTAGCCATTGTGTAAATGTACCACAGTTTTTTAATCTACTCATTTACTGGTGGGCACTTAGGCTGTTTTCGGCACTTGGCTATTGTAAATAGCGCTGCTATGAACATTGGGGTGCATAAGTTCTTTTGAATTAGTGATTTGGGATTCTTAGGGTATATTCCCAGCAGTGGAATTGCCAGGTCAAAAGGCAGTTCCAGTTTTAGTTTTCTGAGGAAATTCCATTCTGTTTTCCACAGTGGCTCCATCAGTCTGCACTCCCACCAACAGTGAGCTAGGGTTCCCTTTTCTCCACAGCCTCTCCAACACTTGCTGTTTGCTGATTTATTAATGATGGCCATTCTGACAGGTGTGAGGTGATATCTCATTGTGGCTTTAATTTGCATCTCTCTGATGGCTAGTGATGCTGAGCATCTTTTCACATGTCTATGGGCCCTCTGTATGTCCTCCTTGGAGAAGTGTCTATTCAGGTCCTTGCCCACGTCTAAATTGGATTGTTTGTCTTCCCGGTGTTGAGTTGTATGAGTTCTTCATATATTTTGGAGATCAAACCATTGTCTGATGTATCATTGGCAAATACGTTCTCCCATGCAGCCGGTTCCCTGGGACCGGATGTGTTAAAGCCAGGATTTGCAGCAGGCTAGGATAGTATATCTACACAGTGGAATATTATTCAGCCATAAAAAGGAATGAAATACTGAAACATTCTACAACATGAATGAGCCTTGAAAACTTTATGATAAGTGAAAGAAGCCGGACACAAAACACCCCATAGTGTATGCTTCTTTTATATAAAATGTTCAGAATAGGCGAGCCCCTAGAGACAGCAGATTGGCCGTTGCCACGGGTGGGGGAGGAGGGAATGGGGAGTGACTGCTGATGGGGACAGCGCTTCTCGGTGGGGGGACGAACATGTTCTGGAATCAGATAGTGATGGTTGTGCAGCCTTGTGAGTATACTAAAAACCACTGAATTGTACAGTTTGAAGTAGTGAATTTTGGTCTATGAAATTCTATCTCAATAAAAAATAAGGGAGGGGAATAAAAGCCGGCTAGGGCTCAGGCCCCTTCCTGCGGCTCTGGCGGTGAAGGGAGGCATTGGAAAGGCCCCCCGAACCAAGCCTCACCCGCCCTTCCCTCTGGGAGACAGAGGCTGCGGCTCACGGAGAGCGACAAGCTGCAGGTGCAGATCCAGGCCTACCTGGACAACGTCTTCGATGTGGGCGTGCTGCTGGAGGACACTGAGACCAAGAACGCTGTGCTGGAGCACATGGAGGAGCTGCAGGAGCAGGTGGCCCTGGTGAGCGCTGCTCCTGACCTTGGCCCAGAACACAGTAGGCCCACAGGGCCCCACACCGGCATCAGGCACTGGGCCTGACACTGGCATACCCACCTGGCTCCTGAGTTTGACCTTGAATATAAATCCTAAATCCTCTGGGCGTCTTTCTCAGTGAGTGTTCATGGAGCCCTGCCCTGTGCTGGACCTCTGAGGAAGGCGGGCCCCCTCCTCTCCCAGTGTGCTTGGCCCCAGGGCCCTGACTTGGGTGGAACGTGGAGCCTGAGGCCCCTCCCAGCTCAGTTTCCTCTTCATCTGCCTCCCCCCATCAGTGGTACCTTGGATTCCCCACCTGAGATAACTTTAGTGTCCTCAATGCTTCACCCATTTGGGCTCAAGTGCCAAGCTCGGCCCACCTGCATCTGGGCTGAGCACGTCAGGAAGCCTCCCCCAGCCCGCCAGGCGTGTCTGGTGCCTCCCCCTCACTGGTGGTGACAGTGCCCGGCAGCGGGGGGGAACTCACCATGTGTCGGGTGCCACAGCTGACAGAGAGGCTTCGGGACGCGGAGAACGAATCCATGGCCAAGATCGCGGAGCTGGAAAAGCAGCTAAGCCAGGCCCGGAAGGAGCTGGAGGCCCTGCGGGTGAGGCTGGGGGCAAGGGCCGGGCGGGGTGACATGGGCTCCCAAGAACAGACCAGTTGGGGTTTCTAGGCTTGATACCTCTGTCCACTCTGGCAAGAGGATGAAACTCAGTGCCAGGCCTGAGGGCGGGCACTGAACCCTCCCCGCCCCCCCTGCCCCGGGGCTTGCAGGAGCGCCACAGCGAATCCACTGCCATGGGCGTCTCCAGGCGTCCGCCTGAGCCTGAGAAAGTGCCTGTCGCTGCCCCGGCGAGGCCCTCGGCCCTAGAGCTGAAGGTGGAGGAGCTGGAGGAGAAGGGGTTAATCCGTATCCTGCGGGGGCCCGGGGATGCAGTCTCCATCGAGATCCTCCCAGTCACTGTGGCAACGCCAAGCGGCAGTGACGCCCCAACGCTGGGAGTGCCCACCGGTTCCCCCAGCCCAGGTGAGCAGGAGCGCCCAGCTGGGTGGGGTAGGGTGGGGGAAGCAGGTCCTGAAGAGGGAGCCTAAGGCCACTACCTGCAAGAAGACTTGGGAAAAATAGGTTTGGGTTGTGGGCGCTGCTCAGGTAGGTGTGGATGGGCAGGAAACGGGACCAGTGCGCATGCGTGTGGTGAGGAGGCGGAGACCAGACCACCCAAGGCAAGAAGTTGACACCTCTCTCTCCTTCTCCCCATTCTCTGTACGCCCGCCCACCTGCAGCAGAGACGGTTCCTGAAGCAGCAGCCCCGCCCCCACCACCCCCGTTGCCTGGCCAACTCTCCCCGCAGGAAGCCCCACTCGGGGTACCCCCATTGGCCCCGCCCCTCCCAGGCAGCTCGGAGCCCCCGCCACCTCCACCGCTGCCAGGCCTATCGCCCCCACCGCCACCGCCGCCACCACCACCGCCGCCTCCTGGCACAGATGGGCTGGTGCCTCCGCCACCTCCACCGCCTCCGGGAGGTCCCCCTGATGCCGTTGGAGGGCCCGGCCCAGAAACGGACACCGGTAAGTGGACCACCCAGGGTTGGCAGTAGAAGGAGGCTGGGGCCCTAGCCTTAGTGTCCTCAGGACTCTTCCCCTACCTCCTGCCGGCCCTGCCAGCGCTTGCTGGGCCCTGCTGCCCTCCAACCACCCCACCCTCTGTAGCCCCAGCACTCACCATTCCCTCCTGGTCCCAGGGGTGAAGGCCAAGAAACCGATCCAGACCAAGTTCCGAATGCCGCTCTTAAACTGGGTGGCCCTGAAACCCAGCCAGATCACGGGCACCGTCTTCACCGAGCTCAATGATGAGAAGGTGCTGCAGGTGGGTATGGCCCGCTGGCTGCCGGGGTGAGCACGGGGTGGGGGGGGGGGGGGGGTGGGACCTGCCTGGTCGCGCTGGGCACTCAGAGTGGTCGCCTCCTCTGCCCCATTTCCAATGACGACACGGAGCCTAGGGATGGGCAGTGAGCCAAACCGGGTTAGCGAATCCAGGAGGCAGTGCATCCTGGCTCCCTGGGAGGCTTTCCCTTTCATCCCCGCCCAGGGGCGCCTCCCTCCTCCCAGTCTGGTCTGTCTCTCCTCCTTTGGGTCCCCTCCACCATCTTCCCACAAACAACCCGGTCTTCAGCCCTTCCAAGGCCACTTTGTTTTTCAAAAGGCACCTGTTTCCTGACCTCCAAGCCATTGCTCAGGCTGTTCCCTCTGCCTGGAATGCCCTTCCTTTCCCCTGTTTGCCTCTGGCCAATTTAGCTCTCCCTTCAGCTGTAACTGCTTGGACTCTGGGTCCCCTGGGTTGGGTACTGCTCCTCCTCCTCCTCAGTGCTCCCTGTGCTTCCCCTGTACCCCCATCAGGACCTGCAGTCAGGCTGAGTTACTGGTTTGTTTCTCTGCCCGTGGCCAGGGCAGGGCAGGGTGGGTGGCTCTAGTATCGAGCATGGTGATCAGCCAGGAATGTACTAGACCCCAGCCTACCCAGCCCTACTTCCTGTCCCTGCACCTTCAGGAGCTGGACATGAGTGACTTTGAGGAGCAGTTCAAGACTAAGTCCCAAGGTCCCAGCCTGGACCTCGGCGCTCTCAAGAGTAAAGCAGCCCAGAAGGCCCCCAGCAAGGCCACGCTCATTGAGGCCAACCGGGCCAAGAACCTGGCCATCACCCTGCGCAAGGGCAACCTGGGGGCTGACCGCATCTGCCAGGCCATCGAGACGTGAGTGCTGTGGGCTTGTGGGCGCCCTGGCCCTTCTACTAGTCCAGGGCTGTAAAAGAGCCCCAGTTATGGGACAGGGCTCGCCAAGCTTTCTATCAACCCTGGTCAGGGACTAGGGTGGGAACCTTATTCCCATTTTCAGGCCGAGAAACTGAGGCCGTGCTGTGAGGTCATGCCCAGACGGAGACGTTCCCATCCCCTCTCTGCCTCCTTGCCCGGCTGTAGGCACTCGGCTCAGGCGTTTCAGCTGCACATTTGCCGCTGATGGGTGATGGGGGTCCCAGGCTTCCCAGTTGCCAACTTCCCTTGACTCCTATCTCTTGTTTCCTGAAGCTGTAGGCAAATAGCAAATCCTGAACTTTATTTATTCAGTCAAGGAAGGGGAGGGGATCGGGTGGGTGTGGAGCAACACTTCCCCCTCTGCCTCCAGGTACGACCTCCAGGCCCTCGGCTTGGACTTCCTGGAGCTGCTGACCCGCTTCCTGCCCACGGAGTATGAGCGCAGCCTCATCGCCCGCTTCGAGAAGGAGCAGCGGCCAATGGAGGAGCTGTCAGAGGAGGATCGCTTCATGCTGCGCTTCAGCCGCATCCCGCGCCTGCCAGAGCGCATGACCACGCTAACCTTCCTGGGCAACTTCCCGGACACTGTCCAGCTGCTCATGCCGGTGTGGGCGGGGCAGGCAGAGTGGTGTGGGCGTGGCCTGGGTTGAGGATGGGGAGGAGCCCGCCCCAAGCCTGGGCTCCTGGATGGCATTTGAGTGCGCTTGAGCCTCCTACGGGCTTGCTCCTACACAGCCCCAGCTGACTTGGCCTCCCCATTCCCTCCCCCAGCAACTGAATGCCGTCATTGCAGCCTCCATGTCCATTAAGTCCTCTGACAAACTCCGCCAGATCCTGGAGGTGAGTGAGAGCCCAGGGCAAGGGTCTGGGAGGTAGGGTCCGCCCTGACCCCTTGCCTGTTCTGGGATGTTGGAGACTCAGGCCCCGCCCTGCATATCTAGGATGCAACAAGTATAATGTTTCCACCTCTCACATACAGGCTCAGGGCGGGGGGGGGGGAGAACAAACTCTCAGAGTTTATTCTTGTATTACTTTTTTTATTCCAAAGTGGATACAGCTGTAAACCTCCTTTTGCCCAGTCCCACAGACAGCATCACACCTCAGACCTTGCCCGAGGGCTCAGCCCCTCTGGGGGTTACTGTGTAATCAGCAGAACACCCACACCTGCTCAGTGAGGTCCAGGGAACCAGTAGAAATGGTTGTTAGGAAGGTGGCGACTCCACAGCCTAGGAGGAGACGTTGGCAGCGCAGTTTTGGGTAGGAATAGCAGTAGATAAAATTGGGCGTGCCATGGTGTTTGCCGTGCATGTGCCAAACATGAACACATGCATGTACGTGTGTCACGGACCTGAGGGGTCCACGGAGGACTGCAGTGAGGGCTGAGTTTGGGGCGTGCTCTTTGCCGCCTTTTCTTGTGCAATTTGTGCCTCAGGGCGGTTCCTCAGCCCAGTGCCCTGCTGAGCTCTCCCGCCTCTCCTAGATCGTCCTGGCCTTTGGCAACTACATGAACAGCAGCAAGCGCGGGGCGGCCTATGGCTTCCGGCTCCAGAGTCTGGATGCGGTGAGGGGCGAGAGAAGGGGTTCCTTGGCTCGGGCGATGGGGGAGGAGGGCTGGCGGCCTGTGGCTTATAACAGGTCCTCATGCAGCTGCTGGAGATGAAGTCCACTGACCGAAAGCAGACACTGCTGCACTACCTGGTGAAGGTCATTGCTGAGAAGTACCCACAGCTCACAGGCTTTTACAGTGAACTGCACTTCTTGGACAAAGCAGGCTCAGGTATGGGTGGATCGTACCCCCTGCCCACTCTCGTCCTTGGGAGGGGCTCAGCCCTGGGGATCGATAGGGGTTGGGAGAAAGCAGGGGCCCACAGGATGTAAGTGGATGGGAACACTGACTCTCTGATCCCTCGCCTCTCTGCTGTCCCTCTCCACAGTGTCCCTGGACAGCGTCCTTGGTGATGTGCGTGCCCTGCAACGAGGCATGGAATTGACCCAGCGGGAGTTTGTGCGGCAGGATGACTGCTTGGTGCTCAAGGAGTTCCTGAGGGCCAACTCACCTACCATGGACAAGCTGCTGGCGGACAGCAAGACAGCTCAGGTGGGCTGGGGCCGGCCAGGGCCTGGAGATGGGGAGGGTGGGGGTGCACTATGAAAGGCTACCTAGGTGGGGTTGAATAACCAAGGCTTGGAGTGGCGTGGCCACAGCTGGGACACCTTGGGGGGTGCAGTAGGAATGAGAGGCCACCTGCCAGGAGAAGGAGAGATGGAGTGGCTGGTGTGTTAATGGGGTGGTGGGTGCAGACAGAGCTGTGGCCAGGCGTTGAGGGGTCCGTACTGATGGGGCCGACGGGCTGTGTCTGCAGGAGGCCTACGAGTCTGTGGTGGAGTACTTCGGGGAGAACCCCAAGACCACGTCCCCCTCCATGTTCTTTTCCCTCTTCAGCCGCTTTGTCAAGGCCTACAAGGTATGTGTGTCTGGGGGGCAGACTGGCACCACTGCAGGGCGCTGCAGCCTGTCCACTCGGGCAGAGGGAGGGGCGAGCGAGGGAGCCCTCGGCTCATGGAGACCTGCCTTGGCCCCTCAGAAAGCCGAGCAGGAGGTGGAGCAGTGGAAGAAGGAAGCTGCAGCTCAGGAGGCAGGCACTGAGACCCCGGGCCGAGGGGAGCCCCCGGCATCCAAGGTAGGCAGCTGCCCCTGAGCTCCATCCTGAGATGCGGCGGTGCTGGGCATCCTCACCCTAAAGATCTGACACTCTTCCACTCCCTCATTTTCACTGACAGACCCTGCCCAAGTCGCCTGGGAAGGGAATGGGTTCCTTCTGCTCAAGCCAGCAGTGGGGGCTGGCTCTGGGGGACCGGCTCTGGGGGACCAGATAGGGTTTGGCGGTGTGGTGGGAGGGGATCCTGAAACTGCAGCTACATACCCTCCCAACCCCCCAGTCCCCACCCAAGGTCCGGCGGCAACAGATGGACCTCATCTCTGAGCTGAAGCGGAAGCAGCAGAAGGAGCCACTCATCTATGAGAGTGACCGTGATGGAGCCATTGAAGACATCATCACAGGTGAGGACTTGGCCGTGGCCGGCGCATATGTCGTCTGTCCTGTGCTTCCTCCATCCACCTCCCCACCTTGGGGGTCTGGCTGCCTCACTGCCTCTTTGCTACTTTTTCTGTCTTTTTCCTTTCCCTGCTCCTCCCTCCTGACCTTCCTCAGTGCTCAAGACAGTGCCCTTCACGGCCCGCACTGGCAAGCGGACATCCAGGCTCCTCTGTGAGGCCAGCCTGGGAGAGGAGCTCCCCCTCTAGCTCTCAGGTACCTGCGTGGCCTGGGCTCTGAGTCCAGTGGCTTAGCCCCGAGGGCCCCTGGGGGACTGAGGCCTGTTGCGGTCCCCTGCTGTGGCTGTGCCTGCTGGGATGTGTTTGAGGGGGGTTGGTCAACATAAACCGGTGCCCTCCTCAACGCGCACAACCTGGGTCCCTAGAAGGGTAAGGCCTGTGCCCGGGAGCGGTGGCCCCAACCTCGGGCAGACTCCTTCCCGAAGGGTGAATGCGCTGTCTCCTCTCCTCCAGATCTCCGGAACCAGCCCTACATCCGCGCAGACACAGGCCGCCGCAGCGCTCGCCGGCGACCGCCTGGACCCTCAATGCAGGTCACTTCGGACCTCTCTCTGTAGCTGCTGTTTCCGCAGATCGACTTTGGGGGTGGGGGAGGGGGCTAGCCGGGGCACAAGGAAGGGGGTCCTCAGCTCGGCTGGGCCGGGCAACCCCTCTGCCACTGTCCTCTGCCACGGGCCCACCTCAAATGGGCCCTCGCACCCTCATCTTGCTACAGGGGACAGGATCACTGGCCCCTCCCCCCAAATGCTGCTTGCAGCACCCCTCTCCCCCCAATAGCCATACTGTACTTAGCCTCAGCGGGAGACTGGCCCCGTAACTTATAAAGTGCAACCTCGCCCCTACCCGGCCTCCGGGGACTCTCCATGGAACTTATTTTTATACAAGATTAATAAAGATGTTTGCAAAAGATCTGCATCCGCTCTGTGCCCCCCGCTACATGCCAGCCTGTTTCATTCAGCAAATGCTTTACTTGTACGAGTTCTTCGTAGCAGATATCTGCAAACAGGCTGGCGAAGGGGAATAGGGCTGCTTTTGCACCAGAGTTGGCGGGGAGGGAGCCAGTTTCCAGCGGCGCGTATCCTCTACTGGCTGGTTCGAGAACCCTGCGGGAGCTGGAGGGTCCAACCAGTTATTCGGGTTGGACACGCTGGGTTAGCTCTCCCTCTGTCCGCCTTAGTGCCTACCCCTTCCTATTTCTACTGGTCCGCTTCCTACCGCCCTTTATCTGTATGGCCCGCCCCTGCCTACCAGCCCCGCCCCGCAACCCAGCAAACAGGGGCTCGCCCGCTGCACCGCTT